>NW_017550922.1:1227705-1324648 GCF_001854935.1 Bemisia tabaci | reverse complement strand
TCCCCCCCCCCCCTCCGAAATTCTAAACGATAGAAACAAAACCTTCATCGAGGATATTTATTTATTTTAATTTAGAGTTTTATATGAAAACCTTGCGCTTATTCAGTTAGTATTTTCTTCTCCGTTTCATATTCAGCCGCAATCCTCAAAAGAATCGTGATTGAATTTATTTTTTTCCAATTTATACATTTTCAGACGATTTTAAAATGTTTTATCATTCAAATTTACATATTAAATTTCGTGCTATAGTACAAACAGTACTGTGCACTGTATTTCAGAATCGTGTTGTCAAAGCGAAAGCTCAAATCGCTGCGTTTTCACTGACCATCCTTAGGCCCAGCGATATTTCAGGGCTCCAAGTCCAGCCTTCTTTTTATCGCAGAATTGCGGATTAACGTTTTTCGGAGTACGCGTAAATAAGTGATGGGTGAAAAAAGCTCGAGAACCAGCGAAGATAAGAGTGTGAACAATATAGCCTCGGTTACAAACTATCTTGGTGTCTAGAGGTGGATATCTAAGGATCTGTGATTTTGTATCATGTAGCCAAAATCCAGAACGCTGACTTGGGCGATTTTCTCGGAGTTTCCACGTGGAAAGTCACGTGAAAACCAAATGAAACCATTGTGAAATACCAATATGAGCGTGGAATTCGAAACAACGCGCACGCTTGTTTTCACGCATCTCTTAGGAAATGACAAGAATCATATAGGTTGTGGATGGTCTCTCGCGGTTAGTTGTAAACAAGCAGGCGGGAAGCCAGCGCGAAACGCGCATTGGCGCCTACAAACCTAACAGGGATACTTCACGCGTTGCGCAATGCGTGAAGTATCCCTGTTAGGTTTGTAGGCGCCAGTGCGTCGCCGCTCTGCTTTGTGTTAGGCACTAATATTTAATCTGGCGGAGTCAGCGTTATTCAACTCATGATTTTGAAATGTTTGCACATCCTGTATGGATTATTCTCATTTTAATTGATGAAAAAAAATATGTATTTAAGGAAAATATAATGTGTGTTTTGTAAATATTAAGGTGGTTCCGTATCAAACTTCATGATTTTCAAAGCACACGAATTTCTACACAATTTCTTATAGCCTTTTATGATCGACGGCGAAAAAGCAACAGCCAGGCGATAAAGTGTAAAGCCCGGGGATAGGAACTATAGCCCGGCTGCATAATTTTTATCGCTTCGTATAGCCCGGTCGTATGATTTTCTCCGCATTCTACAGCCAGCTATACGATTTTCTGTAGCCTTCTTTAGCCGGCTATAAGGATTCCTATGATATTTTGAAACGCAGCTCTTATCGCCAATTTTTACCAGGGAATCAAATGAGAGACTCAAATGAATCAGTGCAGGAGGAAATATTGGATTGCATTTTGCAAAAAGGAACCACTAGCATTCCAATTATGCTAAGATTGTGCAAGTACATCTTTTGCAATAAAATTGCGCAAATCGTGAAAAACCATGAAATTTAGATGGTAATTTTCGTCTTAAATTTACAGTTTTTAGCGAGTAAATTAGAAACTATCAATGGATAATCGGGGTTTTCCTCCAAGACAAAAGAAGTTGCACAATTTTAGCAACATTGCAATGCCAGTGGTTCCTTTTTGCAAAACGCAATCCTATTATTCACGTACGCAATGTCTTATTATATCCGTGCAACATTGTTAAAAACATTTGGACTGCGTTTAACAGAAAGGAGCCAAGCCACATCAGCTTTTGCCAAATTTAAGTGGGCACTTTAATTTTTTACGAGGAAACGTTTGTGCGGATTTTGTTGAAAATTTTAAGGAATTCGCTTCGTACTATGGAGAAAATCCCCCGAAATTCGCATGAAAATCTGCACAACCGTTTCCATGTAAAAAATTAAATTGCCCAGTTAAATTTGGCAATAGCTGATGTGGCTTAGTTCCTTTCTGTTTAACGCGGCCCATTTACCCTTGAGACCCCAACCCTATTATACAAAAGCTAGCTTACCTTCGGGCAAGAAGATGTTAAGGTAGAGGCAATCCTCGTGGAAGACGATCTTCTCGTCCGGCAGGAGCTTGGTGACGAGGCGGTCATGCCTGCGGAGGGCGTCCTCGCTCTGCATGCACGCGTTGCGGAAGAACGTAGCATCACGGAGTCCCTTCCACGCCGGCGGGGGGTCGCTCCTGGGCGGGAGGAAGCGTCGCTCCTTGAGCGGGGGCTCGGCGTACGGGATGCCGAGGTAGGCGATGGCCCTCTGGGACCGCGAGACGGTGATCTCTTTGCCGAAGACGGCGCCTTGGCCGGGAATCGTCACCGTTGGCGGGGGTCGAGCCGCGAAGCACCAGCCCAGCCACACCAGCAGGAGCCACCAGCGCATAGCACCAGACTGGCCGCTCCTCGCCCGCGCTGCGCCCTCACACCCTTGCGGCGGCGCATTCCGCTCCCCTCAGCCGCGCCATCGCCCATCGCCAACGCTCCCACCCCCCGCCCCCCGCATCACCCCCGACGCACGCACGCAACCCTTATCACTGAATCAGTTCGCTTTATCACTGCCGGATCCCGGGTTTTATAGGATGAATGACTTTTCGCTTGGTATTGCGGCTCCTGCGGACTGATAATTGAAATTGATAGACAAAGCTACGGACAAAGAAGACATAGGGAGTATGGAGCGATCCTATTGGTTGAAATGGGTGGTTTCTCCAGACAAAGGGAGAAAACGATAGACTAACTGTCGGGTCTCTCGTGGGTTGCCGTTACTTAGTCTATTACCTACCTCCTTCGTCCATTGCAACCACCCGCTTCCACCAATAGAATCTCTCCATATCTCTTTTGTCTCCTTTGTCTATAGCTTCGTCTATCAATTTCAATAATCGGCCCGCAGACCGCGTCTACTTTCGTGATCTGGTTCTTAAAGCTTCGATTGATCCTTCGATTTAGTGAGCGAGGCTCTTGATCTGATCTTCTACACTGGAAAAAAAAAAACACTTTGGATCTAGAGTCCAGACTCTTGAAAACGTCGACAAGAAAAAGTACTCTTGATTCAACCAGAGTCTAGCTTAAATCAAGAACCAAGCCTCTTAATTTAAGCGGATTTCGTTTTGATTCAAGCAAAAATCCGATTGAATCAAGAGTATTTTTCCTTGTCGATGTTTTCAAGAGTCGGGAATCTAGATCAAATGTGTTTTTTTTTCAGTGTAAAGTGACGTGAAAATCTAATAGAGGTAAGAGAATATCAGTAAGAAAAGAAGTGGACTTAGAGAGCTGCCATGAAGTGTTTAATTGAGGGACACTTCCAGAGCAGTGTAGCGCCACTGGCCGTCATGTAACATGCTAAGGAAGTCAGTTCATCACGTACATTTTTTATTGAAGAGACGAAAAACATGGAAAAGTGGCTGAAACGGGGCCGTGCATCTGATGTACGGCGTTTTGGTCAGTTTTCGGCAGCTCCGCGCGTAGTTTCCGGCCTCTGTTCCGGTACGTTTCTGCTCGATTTGTTTTGAGGAGCGGTGCGCGGCCAGCTTTTTCGGGGCCGAATTTTTGGGCTTAAGATTCGGTCTTGGCCATGGAGCGCCTCGCCCGCTGCTACAAAACTGTTGATCAATCGACGTGCCGGGGTCTAACGCGTGACCAAAGACCCGCAGTCCTACGCGTGAGTAGTTGAGAGTGAAGTTCAAGTTCTAGTCAAAGTTTTAGTGCGAAGCCGCTTTGAAAGCGAGGGCTCAAAGTCGCAAGTGATAATATATGAAGTCAATCGTACCAGTTTGTTGTTCCGGAGCTCTACCATCACCCCCACCACCTGAGCAACACCGCCCCCCCCCCTTACATGGTGGAGGCCAAAGGCTGAAGATCAAGAATCTACAGGAAGACCGGCACCAAAGGAACAACTCAGCTGCTACATGAGACTATTTTAAGGTAGAAAATATATTTTTTTCTGCATTGTGTTGTTTGTCTTATATATTTTTTATCAATTTCAGGAAAAAACAAATAAAATTTTTTTCTCTTTTGTTTGCACCGTTTTTATCTTGTTAGGAGTGTTGTGATCCTATCATGGCCTTAGAAAGTGCGCTGTCGAAATCAGGTTGACAGCATAGCAATGACGTCAACGAGTGTTTACTCGTTGGCACATCGCATCTCGGCCGTGTTTCGGCAGCGCATATATAAGGCCATTGCATCCTCACAGAGGAGAAATTCTGGCGCTGATAATTGAAGCTCCACTATCAGCCCGGGTCCTTGGTTTGGCGAATTTCGCTAGAACCTCTCCTCCGACTTTGCGAGCACTCGCACTGGGGCTCCCGCTTAAAACGGTAGGTTTAGATTTTCAATTATGGGAGATAACCCCGATCCCTATTTATAATAAAATTTCGAGATCTTTCGTCCAATTAGATGTAGGTAATTTCCTCCTGGTAGCCTCGGATTTTAAAGTTTATACTGTCCTTGGTTATCAGGCGGTTAACTCTTGTAAAAAATCTGTAAATATTACGGTATGTCCTACTGAGTCTCCTTAATTTTCGAGTTCTGTTATTACACGCGAATTTTCTTTATTTAGTTCCAGGAACTCTAGCTGTTGCCAAAAAAAGGTACTGATCGGGCTGTCGAGTTTCTTTGAAAAAATTAAGAGCGAGTGGGTTTTTTCGGTAGACAAACCGACGAAAGTGGGGATTAAGTGCGGCACGGGCCACGAGTTTCGAGAGTTGACAGGGGCAGGAGTGCTGCGTGGTGTAAAGGAGTGAGTTCAGATGAACTCATGTTGCTCGGAGGAGCGAAGTTCACCCGTGAAATGGGTGGGATTTGGAACGACCCATTGATCCCTTCAGTCGACGGTACTGAATTGCTCTCTCGCAATGAAGAGGAAGCGCTGCGGGAAGAGGAGAGAGGAACGTTGTGTAGTGGTACGGCTAAAACCTTGGGGTTTTACCGTTCCACTAAGAGGAAATATACTTGTTCGTGCGTTATCACGGAGTTTTCACGGGCAAGGTGGGTCAAGCGTTTCAGACGGCGAGGTCATTTTGAGACGTGTTTGTTTTGAGCCGCGTCCGAAAGTTCCGGGACGAACCGCGGTCGCGGAAAGGCGGAGCTTTCGCGCGCTGCTTAAAAGAAGCATGGAGGCTTTGGCTCGTGGTCAGTCTTGAGTCTTCACGCGAAAGTTGGCCCGGTCAGCCCCTGTCAGAGCAGCGAGAGCGTTCCCCGGCAAATCGGGTTTTCATTGGTATAGTGTTGTTTGTAAAAATAGAGGTTTCCACACCGAAAGTGGTCTAGTTGTTTTAGTTCCTTAGTTTTAGTATCCCCCCGCACTTCAGTACAGCCGTAATAGCAGTGATTATTTTAGCATTTAAATTAAGAAGGGTTACATCCACGACTATTGGGAGTCCGTCTGCAGGACGATAGAATCGATTATCTTATTCTTACCTACTTTTGTTACCAGTTTTTTTTTTTCATATTTTTACTGTCATAAAAGGATGGACAGTTTTTCCGTCTGTTTTGTCTGATATAAAATGGCGGTGGTGGATGGCGTCGAGTTTCGACCCCCTCCCCTCCTTTCCAAGAGACAAGGGAATGAGGGGGTTAGCTGTATGAAAATCAAATAATTAGGACTAAGGATTGTATAAATATGAGAATATTCTGATGGTTTGAGTTTTAAAAAAGGCTAGAAAATATCGAAGTTGATGCAATGAACCACACTCTTTTAGAGTGCGTGGGTGCAGATTATTTCTTCTCAGATTCCATTTATTATGTGTCTTTTATTCTGTTTTTTTTATACTGTTTTTTTTCTCTGTCTTTTATTCTGTTTTTTTTTTTTTTCATCGTTTCAGAAGTCCTGCTCGGAGGGAGTTTCCGTATGCCGTCCTGGAAGGCACATCCCTGACGAGAAGACGCACTCAGAGTCCACGCATCCTCAAATGCATTCTTTGCTCTTGCATTCCTTGTCAGTTCTGTATTTTATTTGCGTTTTTATTTTTGTTTTTAATTTTTATCATTTAATTATTTATTTATTCATTTATCTATTTGCTATTATTATTATCCGAAACCTTCACTTCACTTTCTCTCAATTTTCTTACCAATTTTTGTTTATTTTTTTATCCGTTTAAAGTGGTTTTTTATTGTAATACTGGCTGATACATGTTAAGTTTAAATTTTTAAAGACCCGTAAGGTCTGAAATGAGTTGTAATTTACTTTTCTTTACTTACAGATAAGAAAGAAAGAAAAGAAGAATAAAAAAAAGGATGAGGAGAGCTAGCGATGAAACTCTTTTCGCGAATGCTTTATTCAGAATTTTAAGAGGGGGACCGCTGAACCCCAACAAATTTCTATGGGCAACGTATAAGCAGTGGAAAACTGTACGTGTCACGAATTGTGCCCTCCTGTGCGCCCCTCCGTCAGATCCGGCTCCCAAGGAAGTAGAACGAGGATACATTTCAGAGGAAGGAGTTTTCAATTTTGAGGAGGCGTCGTTGAAACAGGGCCGTACATCTGATGTATGGTCCTATTTTGGTCGCTTCTCGACTACTCGCGCATGAGATTGGCGACCTTACTACCCAGCACATTCTTGCTTGATTTGTTTTGAGTAGCAACACGAGGCGAGCTTTCCGGGGCCGGATGGACGGGCCCGATATTGTGGTGGAATCGGTTAAACACCTGCGAGGTCTTTACCGATCCACTTGGAGGAAGCTGGTTTGGGGACTTGGCAAATCGTGAGAAATCGCGGACTCCCATGTTAGTGGCAGGGTCAGGCGTGTTAGATGCGAGTTTTCGCTGGCAGGGGCGTAGCTAGGAAATTTCTCTGGGGAGGGCCATGGGACCACCTCTCGTGGTGAAGAGAGCGGGGGGAGGAGGTGAGGAATGGAGGATCCCGTTTTTCTGGGGGGCAGGCCCCCCCAGGACCCCCCCTAGCTACGCCTATGTTCGCTGGAAAACGAATTTTCTCTGTACAAAATTTTTGCAGTTCCATGGTTCATTCCGGACATTAAACAATTTGCGAGTTTTTCCGTCAATGAGTACATTTTATTGGACAAACTGGTACACCGAGGAATTAGACTTTAGGTTGAGTATTTTTTTTTTTAATTCTTATTTATGTATTATCATCACTTCATCTTCTTTTTTTCGCTAGAAGAAGACGGGAGAGCGGTGAACCGAGAGCCAAAAGTATCAGGACAGCAGGAGGACAGTGACGGTCAACGGCTGGACTTAGAAAAATTCTGAATAACGAGCAAGATAGAACCTGTAAAAATTCTCTAAGTCCCACCAGAAAAGTGGACTTAGAAACATTTTGGAGAGATTTGGACTTGGATGAACTTGGAAAAATTCCCTATATATTGTGGGTAAAGTCAGTGGAGAATACCAAAATAACCTGAAACTACACCTGGCCACCAGGGGATTTTAAGGGAAAAGGTCAAAAAGGATTGAGTACGTGGTCTAGCGTCGAGGAGAAGGGATACGGACCAAACAAGAGTGTCAGTTGAGTGGTTTTAACAACTCATCGGGCACTGAGAGACTTAAACGCTGCGAAAAAGTAGGAAAAAAGACGAAAATCGCCGATATCTCGGAAACTAGAAGAGATAGGAGAAAAAGGAGATCGGAAATTCATACCTACGGTATAAACCTACTTAAAGGAGACCTAAAAGAAGGACCAAACCCAAAGGCGCAGAAAAGATATCCCCCCCCATCCTATCCCACCTCCAGAAGAGCTGATGGATGTATTACTAGAAAACAAAGAAAATTGGATCGAGTTTGAGCGGTTTGTGTAGCGTGTTTTGTCAAGTAAACGTAAAGATGGATAGTGCGTAACTTAGCGAACGACTTGAAACGGGGCCGTACATCTGATTTACGGTCCCATTTTGGACTTTTTCCGCTGCTCGAGCATAGGATTGGCGGCCTTGCTGTCCGGCACGTTCTTGCTCAGCTTGTTTTGGGTAGCGGCACGAGGCGAGCTTTCCCGGGGCCGGATATTGGGCCCGATATTCGGTCTTGGCCATAGGTCGTCTCGTCCGCTGCTATAAAGCAACTGATCTTAACTCTTGTAAAAAATCTGTAAATATTACGGTATGTCCTGCTGAATTTCCTTTAATTTCGAGTTCTGTTAATACATGTGAATTTTCTTTGTTTAGTTCCAGGAACTCTAGCTGTTGCCAAAAAAAGGTACCGATCGGGCAGTCGAGTTTCTTTGAAAAAATTAATAGCGAGTGGGTTTTTTCAGTAGACAAACCGACGAAAGTGGGGATTAAGTGCGGCACGGGCTACGAGTTTCGAGAGTTGACAGGGGCAGTAGTGCTGCGTGGTGTAAAGGAGTGCACCTACACATCATCGTGAGTTGGGCTATTTCCCCATCCCCTAGACCATTACAATATATATTTATACCCTACCACCAGAGCTTCCCCCCCCCCTTACATGTGTAACCATCCGCAGAACTGATCACCGCCAGTGAAGACAACCCTTTAACGAATGCCTCTTGTGGGTCAGAAACCTTCGGGTCTCTGGCGCGGGTTCGTATCATCGGGCGATTAGAGATAACATCTTAGCCAAGTGTATCTAGTGTCTATCGTGTATCATATCGATTATATTGATTAGTTCTACCATTTGAGGCCTGCATTGGATCATTTCATTCCCTCTTTTAAATTATTCAGTTTTAAATAGCCTCTAAATATGTCTGTAATTGTTTCACGTGTATATTCATAACAAAGTAAGTAAGTAAAAAAAAAGGCACACAATGTGAATTGGAGTGGCTGGACTCAAGGAACCCAATTCGAGGACCCTTTAAAACTTTCTCAATAAATTATTTTTGCAAATTAACTTTATCTTGTGAAGGTGGTTCGAAGGATTTTTAATATTTGCTCTTTGATTATTTATTATGGGTGGTTGTTGCGTCATAAAAGTTCTCCCCTTTACTGCTTTAATGATTTCCCTCTCGTTTGCAGCAGACCTTGGAAAATTGAGATTTTTTGCGTACAAACCTCGCGAAAAGCCACAGTAGAGGGAATGTGCAGTCTCGGTGATAATCACTTATACCACTCAGATTAAATTGAAAAATTAAGCATTTGAAAAAAAAAATACAGAGAAATTCTTCGATTTAATTCATTTGAGATTTTTTTCTTACGCACGGAACGCGGAACAAAGCACTAACACTGCGGGTAAAAATTCTCAAAACTCGGTTTCAGGGGTAGTAGAGGGTAAAGTCGAGAATCGCGAAACAATTAACCGTATCAGGACGGAGAGCCGGATACGACGATGTTGAAGAGGGAAGAGAGACGGTGAAACTGAACCGTTTCGAGATAGTCAATAATTTGGTACTAGTCCGTTCCGGCACATAGTTCCTAAAATGACATTTAAAATGCTGTTTATAGCATTCTTTCATGCACGAAGAGCGAGACGCCTCAAGACAGGGTGCCAAATTGTCTCGTTTGTATCAAAACACGCCACCTAGTTAGTCATTGGTTAACCCGTCATCCGATTATCGCCTTTACTCGTTTTAACCCCTTCCCGTCCATATTCCGATGACGTGCAGTGTAAACTCCTCTCGGGAATGTCATGCCGGTGATTTTCTCGAGACCGTGGTTATTTATTAATAGTCTCAAAATTAAATTTATTCACAGATTCACTGATGTTTTCAAGCCAAGTACATGCCACATCAACGGAGAAGCTAGAAGAACACGCATCTCGGGTAGCCACGTTGCGAATTTCTTCTTCTATTTTAGTTTTACTGGGCTATTTTCACGGAGTCTATCAGAAAGAAACCAGCCCATTTTTTCGAAAAAATTGAGTTGAGGATGTTTTCGAGTTCCTCTGGTCGTATATATTCTGCTGCCAAAATCTCAAAGTCGAAAAAATAAATTAGTTTGTGAAAAGAGGGGTCAAAGTTTATTTTCCACATTCACGAAGAAAAAAACTTCGTGCGTGGGACCCGAAGTTGAGGTCATATGGATCTCTGAAGTTTTCGGATCACATATCTAAAAACTTGAGGCCCAGCTGCCGAAGTTCGGGTCAGGCATCTGAAGTACTTCGATATATACCGAAGGGTTCGGGTCAGACATCTGAAGAACTCCGGTACATACCGAAGTGCCTCAATGTCTGACCCGAACTTCGGCAGCTCGACCTCAAGTTTTCGGATGCGTGATCAGAAAGTGTACAAAGTGCCAAATTAAATTACCCAATCGATCACTAATCCCTTGTAGTAAAACATTGCAAATAATGAATACAAATAACCAGAAAATAGTTAACAATATAATGGTAGTGCAGTGCAGTACCAATAAGGAAGAATCGGACTCCGATATTGAAGTCCTTAGTTAGATGTATTGTTCTTCTACTTTATTTCGTTACTTCATTCTATGTTATTCACCTTTCAGGGTTCACCTGTGGTAAGGTCTGTATAGTTATTTAGAATTAAATTCATAAACTATTAATTTAAAAAAAAATATTCCTTAATTGCCTTCAACGTTCTATAAATGAAATATGTATTTTTTTGTGATTATTAAACCTATAATTTTTTTGCAACAGCTCTCTATTTTTGTGATTGAAGGAAGTTTTTTTTCACATGGGGAAACTCCCACTTAGATCCCTTGCTCCAATCATTTTTAGTAGGAGCTAGCAAACATTGCAAAGTCTAAGACTTCTCTTATGCACATCTATCTTGGAATTATTATATTTGTGATGAGATAATCAATATTGACGTTGTTACTACGATATTTCAGATTATTGCAATTTAAAATGATTATATTATTTTGTCTGCAACATTTAGTGTCTTCAGCGGGATATGTTGAGTGTATATACATGATTAAAGAAAAGAATATAATAATATTCTGCAGAAATATTAAAATGCCCGAATTTTTAGAATAAAACTTGTTTTTTTTTCCAATAGGAAAATAGGTAAAGATATTTTCAAGGCGATTGCCTTCGTGGTCCTTTTCTTTTAAAACCAAATATGGTTAACGACTTTAGATACTTGATCGAATTAGCAACTGGTAAAGTCAGTATAAGCGAAAATATCGTAGAGTCAGAAGGAAAGGAGTATGTATCTCTGCAACAACTATCTGCTTTATGTTAAACAAAGGTTTCTTACCATAGACATTTTTTTTCTCCATTCAAGTCTCCTTTGGTTAATCATTTTAAGTAGGAGTTGAGTGATTGCAAGTTTTTTGCTGATCCCCCTATGGTTCATATGTCTAAAACAATGATTCAGCGACGAAACAATCGCGTATTTTGGTCATTTAGCAAATCAGGCATAAGGTTAAGTGTTTTTATACGTAAAGTTTACTTGAAAAAAAAGAAAAGAAAAGAAAAATGAAGAATCTCAAATTGTGTTTGCATATAATCGCCGTTGTTCCTGTGTTCTATTAATTTTATTTTTCTACGTTTTTTATTTTCCCCTTTTGTGTCTGTTATATGTTTTGATTGTGTATTATTCTTATGTATATTTTTTAGTTTATAGATATTCGATGTTATGCGAGGTGAAACACCGGCACAGGGCCGAAGAATTGCAAGCTCATTTTCGGGTCATCTCCAGTTTTGCACCTTTTGGGCTTGAATTGGTGGCACGATTCTCCATGGCAAGTTGGCGTAAGCAAGAACATCCTAGCGAAGCACCCGTGCTTCTACCGGTGATTGCTTGCTGTGCATGCAGTGGATGTACACCGGTTGTAATAGTACCCCGTCATCCCCGTCCGGCCATGACTTCCGCAATCAAAAGACACGGTTCCACGCGCTGTGTTCAGTTCCACCGTCCTGGCTTCGGTTCACACTTACCTCGGCGATGTACATGCTGATTCCAGAACTTCTGCCAGCAATGCCAGCCTCGGTGCTCCTGAATCGTTGCCGCTGAGTAGCAGTCTACGGAAGAGACCGACCGGTTGTCCGGTACATCGCCTTTGGACCGTCTATCCCTCTGCTATAGCCGCTACGGGCTACGCAGTACTTTCGCCGAAGGTTCTTATGATGTCACCAACACGAGACCTGCCCAACTTTGCGATGTTTGCCAGCCGACGCCTTGCACTCCAGTCGCCAGCCATCACAACCTATGAGCCGCAAGACCGCGATGTTTCCTGTCCTGTTGCACTAGTTGCCGATCCTCGACCATAACTCCAATAATTTTATTGTAATATTTTTTTGAATATGAAAAAAACATATTTTTTTGAAGAAATAATAATATTAATAACTAGCCGCTGTGGCTCGCCTCGCGTCTAGCCGGAGGTTCCGCCCCCTGGACCCCTGGTCACTCGCTTCGCGAGTGTATTCCGTGCCGTAAACGCAAAAAGATGATAAAGTAATGTAATCCAATAAGAACTCTTTTCTAAATACATGAATACGAGAGGCATTCCTTCCTAAATGAGTTTACCTGTTTTCAGTTCCGTAATTATCTTCCTGGTAAATTTTCAAGAGAGGTATGTGATTGGAAGAGAGAACGGTGCACTGTTGGGTTTGTGTACGTTCGGAGATTGACGTTAGAGCTTTCGAGTTTCATTGACTGCAGTAGCATCTACGCGGCTTGGCCTCTGATCTCGAATGCTCGACTTTCTCTCCGGAGTATAAAAGCTCAACAGCGTGCTGTATCGAGAGATTGCCCAACCGACTGATTCAGTTCAAGCTCGATTGATCAGTTGGTTCCCGTTCTCCCTACGTGCATTCGTGGGGCGATTCCCTCAGCTTGACGGGACTCTCGTCGGGCAAGCCGCCTACGGGAAATCGTGGTTCGCTCTCCCTTCCCTGCGTCGGAGAGCTTTCTTGTGTCTTCACCCTGCGCGCATTTTCCGGGCCGGCGGGCTATGGTCTCCGAGCGTGAGAGAGGCTGGAAATGTTGTAGTGGTACGGCTAAAACCTTGGGGTTTTACCGTTCCACTAAGAGGAAATATACTTGTTCGTGCGTTATCACGGAGTTTTCACGAGCAAGGTGGGTCAAGCGTTTCAGACGGCGAGGTCATTTTGAGACGTGTTTGTTTTGAGCCGCGTCCGAAAGTTCCGGGACGAACCGCGGTCGCGGAAAAGCGGAGCTTTCGCGCGCTGCTTAAAAGAAGCATGGAAGCTTTGGCTCG
The DNA here is from genome assembly GCF_001854935.1 of Bemisia tabaci. Classification (NCBI taxonomy): domain Eukaryota; kingdom Metazoa; phylum Arthropoda; class Insecta; order Hemiptera; family Aleyrodidae; genus Bemisia; species Bemisia tabaci. The sequence continues at coordinate 1,311,669 of NW_017550922.1, read as the reverse complement.
GGGTCAGTCTTGAGTCCTCAGACTGCGGGCCAAAGTTGGCCCGGTCAGCCCCTGTCAGAGCAGCGAGAGCGTTCCCGCGCAAATCGGGTTTTCATTGGTATAGTGTTGTTTGTAAAAATAGAGGTTTCCACACCGAAAGTGGTCTAGTTGTTTTAGTTCCTTAGTTTTAGTATCCCCCCACACTTCAATGTGCGCGGAAGACCATTTGTTTGGAGTTGCTGGTGGTGTTGATGATTTGTTGCGAGCCTCGGAGTCGCAATTGGGCAATTTGTTTGGGAAAACTAGGTGAGAAGTGTGTCGGATGCTGGGCATGGACCCGAGGCTATAAAAGTTTGGACGGGCGGAAAAGCGGAGTCTTTGTACCGATAGCGTTTGATCTGTGTATAAGTGTGATCTGTGAATAAAAGTGTCGATCAGAATCACCCCAAGTTCTCTCCCCTAGCCCTCCCATTTGAGTTGCGCCCCCCCCCCCTTTGGCAACGAGAGAAGCGTCAGAACAGCGGACCCATTACAATATAGTGTTTAGTGTCTACGTCTCCTCATGTATGTATATTCATGTATCTGGTTTTTTGTGATCTCCTATATGACCCATGACGCATGACCCATATCACAACAATATGAGGTCATGAAGAAATTCCACCAGCTTAGTATACTATGTCATTGCGATCAAGTACAGTACGCAAGTACAGGGTCATGAAGAAAATCTAAGAGCTTAGTGTGTTGAACACTGCTTGTAATGTTTTCCTTGTTTATGTTTATACTTGTCAATGCCATATGCATGAGCTCGACTCTTGCTTGTTTTCGTTTCCAAATAAACTGGACTCGGTTACAGCATCTCATGGAGTTACCGTCTCTTATCCCTCTCCTACTGACATAGTGTACTATGCGATTGCGATCAAAATCAAGTACGGAGTCATGAAGAAAATCCATGCGCTTGGTGTATTATGCGATTGCTATCAAAATCAAGCGTGGAGTCACGAAGAAAATCCATGAGCGCAGCGCACTATGCGATTGCAATCAAAATCAAGTACGGGGTCATGAAGAAAATCCACGAGCTTAGTTACTATGCGATTGCAATCAAAATCGCCGAGTAAAATAAAGGAATAAAACGGCGAAATTTTACCTGTTAGGTCTTGTGGAATTTGAGCTAACTAACCCATAAAATTGATGAAACGCAGGTGGTCACTAAAATTAAGATATGAAGCGGGACGAGAAAAAATTTATGGGTATATCCTTATGAGGGGTGGGGTGGCCTTTTTAGCACAACTGATCGTGGAAAATTCGTTCTGGCTTGCCTCGGATATGTTAAGATGAGCTAGCGATAAAGCTCTGTTCGCGCACGCTCTTTTCCGAATTTTAAGTGGGGGGCCGCTGAATCCTAAAAAGTTTCAGTGGGCAACGTATAAACAGTGGCGAACGGTTCGGGATTCTTCCTGTTGTCCGGTTTGGTACCTGTTTTATGAGATCCGATTGTCACCAGACTTAAGTGATTTTTCAGAGTCCCCTGCAATTGTTCATAACTTACTGTGGTCGTCCATTTAAAAATCCGAGGCGAGGCCGTCTTTAACAAGACCCAAGTTAGGCACACTGATGAGAGCAAATGGATGAAGTTTGGATATGAGATCAAAATCATCAAGTATAATATTGTCATGGTAAGGCGTGCCATATCGCCTATGGCAGTTATGTCCGCACTTTCCTCGATGCGTCCGATACCTTGGGACGAGGGCCATGCTTTCGGAGCGCAAGCTCGCGCGCCGCATTTCGGCGACCTCAGAGTATCTACCTTGGAACTTTCGGGTATCGCGATGCATCTTCCGACGTCACCGCTCTTCCGGTAACTACCGAGATATATACTCTGAGGGGCCCGCGGCGCGGGGTCGTATCTTCGAGGCAGCGATCTAGTGATAGCGCTCTTGTATTCTCCGAATATACTGCCCACTCTACCATTTGAGTTACGTGAGTTAGATTATTTTATCCCCCCCATTACAATATATGAGCTCATCGGTTACACCAACCTTTTTCGTGTTGTATGTCAACAAAAATGGATCGTCCGAGCTACCGAAACCATATTTTTTAGGCGAAAAGGGAAATTTGTGTTAAGTAATTTTAAAAATTTTATTTCTTCTTGTTAATTTTTTTATTATGTAACTAGAGGTTTTTTTTAGCGGCACGGGGCGAGCTTTCCGGGGCCGGATGATTGGACCCGATATTGTGGTGGAATCCACTTGGAGGAAGCTGGTTTGGGGACATTGCAAGTCTTGAGAAATCGTGGATTCCCATGCCAGTGGCAGGGTCAGGCGTGTGAGATGCGAGTTTTCGAGACGCGATTGTTTAGGTCCACGCGCGGAGCTTGCGGCAAGAGTGACCCCAGCTTCCGGCGATTCGGAAGTCGGAGTTTGGCAAGGAAGCTTCGAGCGTTGGCATAAAAGCTCGCGGAAGCCGCTCGTACGGGGTTAGTCGGTGTGAGGTGTAAAGACCCGAGACAACCCGGTCCAGCCCCTGTTAGAGCAGCTAGTCAAAGAATAAAGTGTAAGTTATAAAAAAAGTGACGAGACGGCTGGTCAGTCTTGAAAGGACCAGCCGACGAGGAGAGACCACCACAATTTTCATTATTATTCGCAGGGCTAGCTGATTTGAGTAGAAGGGGTTTGAATCCAAATCCGTCCCATCGATTCTCGTTATGGCTCATTGATTCCAATTATCGCTCATTTATCCTCGTTATTACTCATTGCTTCCCATTATTGCTCATTGATTCCCGTTATTACTCATTAATTCTCGTTATTGCTCATTGATTTCCATGGAAATCATTCCTCATTATTGCCCATTGATATCCATTGTAATTATAAGCATAGAGCATTTTAGCATGTCTTTAAGCATTGAATATTTACATGATATTTGAATTTTCTTTGTGATACCGAAATTTTGAATCTGTTTACGTAAGAAGTTGTCTTCTGCTCCTTGGGTTGTTGAAAATTTTTTCTAACTAATTTAAGACGATAAACATAGTTTATTTAGCGGTAGGTTTTTATGAATTTTTTTTGTGTTTGAATCCAAATCCAGGTCTTCCACTGATTTTCCCTATTCCCATTCGACACTCCTGCTAACTATTCGTTCCCCGATCAGTGCCAACGGCGACGACTAGTTCGGATAGTTAGAGTGGAGGACGTGTCTGTTCGGTTGCGATCTCAACGAGGTCGTGGGTGATCAGACCCGCCGTCACACATGTAACCGTCCGCCTCGTAGATTTCATTTTTCCATACTGTAACGCAGAAACTTAATACAATTATGTGTCGCATATCCTTTTGACTATCCTTTTGTGTTCGCTCTGTCATGGTGTGTTGGCGAGTCATAGAGATGTGTCGATGACCGATCGACTAAGGTGACGCAAGAGTGTGTTTACATTCTTGCTTCATCTTAGGCGGTCGTGCGTCTCAAAGCGCTATATATAAAGACAGCAGCATCCATGCTAGAGCGGGTTCTGATAGAGAAGTTGACTGGCTATCACTTCTTCATATCAGACATATTCTGCGAGCATCTCGGGGGATTCCCCCCCTTAACCTAGCTGAGCGTCTCGCCAGGTTATTCTCTATGCGAGTATCTCGCATAGCCCTTCCCCCTACCAACGTCGAAGCCTTTATAGCATCTCTCTCTCTATAGAGTATTCTGTTAGCATGTGAGTAGCTCAATACATATATCTATGTACCTATAGATACGGAGTTGTACCTTATCGTCCCTTATCTCCCATATAGAGCATGATCCGCACCCAGTAACATGACAGCTCCCCGAACAACCCTTTCTGATAGGTTATGGGCCTGTTACTATGTCCTTAAAGTGCCGTGAAAAGTAAAGATGTACAGAAAAAAAAACCTCAATCCGAGGTGTATACTTGTTTTTATTTGTTTTATTTTTTCAGGGTCTTGGAGCAGTCGGGGTGACTGCTGTAAAGAGGGGGATGCTGACACGTTTATTGTCAGTAATTTAAACCGAGATGTGGCTTATCAGCAGAATGGCTGATGGTTGATAGTACACGTTGGTCGTACACCTCGTTTGACGGTGTTCGGACTTCTCGGCGCAGGACTGTTCGGCGCACGTTCTATTCTTTTTAGAATACAAGAAGGGACTGTTTACCTTATTTTCCAGAACGGTTTCCTGTTAGAATATTCCGGAGACGAAGACAGAGAAATTAGAAGTTTTGGGTGTGGTTGACAAAAAATTCCAAGAATTTGCTACATACGTGTTTTAAGATAGTCAAGTCTTGGAAGTTCTTAGCCCCATTTTGCCAGATACGTGTCCAAACAACACGAAGACAAAGGAGAGGAATGTGAGGGGTAGGAGTAGGAATGAAACTTCACCAGCTCGGCCCACTAGCTGGACTTAACGGGATGGAAGGCCATGGAAGTGTAAAAAAAACGTATTTATCCCTTGGCATTAAAGAATTGATAACTTCGTAAAAATTGCTAAAATTAGCTGAGTCCTTAGTAAAGAGCCCTTGTCACTAAAAAATAAAGACAAAACACCTTTCACAAAACTATTAAGACAAGTGATCAGTGCGACGAGTTCAGAGGTGCGAGATTTACTGCCTGCTGAAATACGTCGAAAAGTCCTGCGCCGAAAACCCCCCGTGCCGAAACACCTGCGCCGAAAAGTTCTGCGCCGAAGCACCCGCGCCGAAAAGTTCTGCGCCGAAAAGTCCGGGAACCTCGTTTGACGTCATTAGAATTGAGAGGAGCCGAGTGCTCGTCTTTGTAAAAGAAGCAACGTCGCGTCGGTTCCAGGGATTCCTCTCGTTCGCTCTGACTTACCGGCACCTTAGAGTTCGGCATCCAGCTCCAGCGTACCTGGAGAGTCACTTATACAGTAAAGTAAAACTTATATACATAACGTCTCTACCGCACACGTGGTTTTCCATCTCTATGGCCAACCTCCCAAAATTCTGTTAGGAGACGCACAATTTTCCCAGACGATTCCATCATTAGAGTGGGAAATTGGCAACGTCAGGAGGAGCACTGACTCCATGGAAAACGCTGATGTCCGCTGCAAAATGCGAAATGCGCATGCGCGCCGCCGACCAACCCGAGTCGAGCACGCTAATACTGCCGTGCTAAGGAAGAACGCCGTATGAGCCTTTAGACGTTGTCAAGTTTCCTCCGATAAAAACCGAAGTTATTAGGAAAATGTTTAGTATTATTTTCCAAAATTTTCCGACAATTTTGTACGCGATTTAATCTAAAATACCCGAAAATTTCAAGGAAAAATTTGTACGAATGCCGTCAAAAATACATGTTTCACCAAGAGAAATTTGGCAACTCTCGAATGTTCATACGGCGTTTTTCCTTAGCACGGCAGTATTGCTGTATGTTTCGTCTTCCGAGTCGGACTAATGTAAATACAATCGAGTTTTTAACGTTCTCATATTCATGAACGAAAATCCTTGAATGGTGTAAACCCCAATAATTTCATGGGTATGTTCTGCCCATTCGTTCGTTCTAGAGTACTAACCTTTCAAATTGGTTTCCACCTCATCCGGCTGCGCAAGTTTAGCACGGCAAAATCAGATCAACTAATATTTGTAGCTAAACCCGGGAATTCCCAAGTTGTAGGTCAAGAATCATCTCCAGAATAGTCCCAGCCGGATACATTTCTTCTTCATTCTTTTCTTCTTATTTTCTCTCTTTTTGATCTGCCCAATCATCTCTGAAACATGAATGCATGTAATTAATTAAATCCGTCCATATAACGAGCAAAGGCGTCGCGTGAATTTCGATAAGTCGATTGTTATGCCATTTAAACCTATGGTAAAGAATCGATTATTAAGGTGTTCGCTGCGAACACCCTGTTTATCAATCCTTTTCCATAGGTTTAAATGGCATAACAATCGATCTATCGCAAAGCACGCCACGCCACTGTAACGAGATGATAAACAAGGGAACTTTTTACTAAAATAATCCTATTTTCATTTTATAATCGTTGCACATCTGTTATATAATACAATTTTTTTAAAAACAAATATGTCGTTTCCTTTTCTTCAATATTTTTCTTAAAAAAGAAAACTTGAACTCTGTTACCAGGGTAATTTTTCTCATGTGATTCTACCAAGTAGAAGTACTTTTTTCAGAATTGCTGCCTCATACATCAAAGGTCAATGTACGGAGGATGGTAAGTCGACGGTGAAACTCCGAAGCCATGCATGTCGGTTGCGGGTTTTGAGAATCTCTGCTCTCATTTTATTCTCTTTAAAAGAACAAAAGAGCATCATTTCTCGAAGTTTGCTTAGCATTTGCTTTGTATAGAGAAGATAAATCACAGAAGTTTTTAAGAAGTGACGTTAAGTATGAGTACTTCATGTAAAAACAAAAAAAATATAAATAACAAGAAATCTGCGACGTTCCGAATCAAGATACGTGGTTTCGGAGTTTCATCGTCGAAGTAGTATCATTCGTTCAGCTTAACACACTTTTCACTTTTCAGATCACTCCAGAGCATATTTTCCAATCCAGGTTGACGTGACGCGCCACGCAACTATTCGAACTCCTAAGAGCTCGTTGAGTATATCCGGAAAATTGAAGGCGCCAGACGAGACGCTTATAGTACTTAAAAGATTTGACTTGGCGCCTTTTTTCCGGATCTCAAGAATTCTCAACTGAGCTCTCTGCCTTCATTGCTATCGATATGAATACTTTTTAAAAAATGTCAGCTCCGTGAATTAAAAGTCAATGCACCGAAGATTATAAAGCGCGGTTTCAGGACATTCCGTCAACGATTCTTGTCCACGCACCTGTTTTGTCCGGTAGTTAACGTCTACGCGTAAAATAAGCAATGGTGATTTGGTCCAAGCGTTATATTTTGGTCCGTATGTAAAATTATATTGACAATATCGAAATGAGAAAATTGAGAGAGAAGGAGGTATTGTTATGGTAACTCATTTTTCAATGAAATGTTACTGATTCATCTTTTCAAATTGTCCTAGATGAATATTTGAATGTATTTCTAACCTTAAAATTTTTGATATAAAATATACCGTAAATATACCTCAATTTTTTTCAACGAAAACATTACTTCATTTTTAAAACGTGGCAAACCTTTTCCAAAGGATAGTATCGTATTAATATCAATGGGCCGTAGTGGTGTTAAAAGAAACTAAACAAGTATGAATAAAAGAGGAAAAAACCAAGAAACACGCAATTTTTGGTTTCAACCCATTTGTACGTTTATCTTTCAGAGTCAAATACGTTCAATATTGAGCGGTTGGTTGCGCGTACACCACGCTGCACCACTTAAAAGCACATAATATATTAGAAAAATGCCTGCTTTGGAAATCATTAAATCTGACACAGAACTACCTTAATATAAATAAAACACACACTATATTTTCCTTTAATTTTTTTTTCATGAACTTATATGAGAATAGCCTATGCAGAGTGTGCAAACATTTCAAAATCATGAGCTTAAAAATGCTGACTCCGCGAGTTTAAATGTTACAGCCCAACACAGAGCGAGCAGCTTGCTGCCGGCGGCGCGATACGCGCACTGGCGCCTACAAACCTAACAGCATACCTCACGCATTGCGTAATTATTGAAGTATCCACTTAGGTTTGTAGGGGCCAATGCGCTGGCCTGTCGCTCGCCGCGTCGAAGCGTGCCACGGGGCCTCAAGCAACTACTCACAACAAAGGCGTTGCACAGTATCATACGAAATTGATGGCGATCCAACATATCGACGATGGAACTACTAGACCACGTATCTCGTTTGCGGTGTTTCAAAATCTCTGCTCCCATTTTATTTTTTCGACGGAAAACAAATCTATTTTATACCTTGAAGTTTTCGCAGAGTTTTCTTCGCAAAGAGAAGAAAAATTATGGAAGTTTTCAAGCATTGATGTTGAGTAGTTTTTCATTTAAAAAATGATGTATGACAGGAAATCTGCAACGCCGCAAACCGAGATACGTGGTTTGGTAGTTTCACCGTCGATATTAAGAACTGCAGGCATCCTTGAAGAGTACGGAGCTTTCCTCGCAAAATAAATAAAGATACTACGGCACAAAAAGAGAGTAGTAGGCCAAAAACTCACTAAGTCCCAGCATTTGTATTTAATAACGTTTAGCATAATTTTTGAATTTCATTAAAAAAAAAGGACTCGATTTAGGTACTAGAAACATTCTTGAATATACTGTCAAGAAGGTTTTATTTTGAATCAAGAATAAAATAGCTGAATGAAAGCGGGTTTCTGCTTGATGAATTTTCTTTTTTTACAGGCATATTTTCCTCTTTAAACAAGCATTACTTTATCTTTGTTGATTCATAAAGAAATCTTCTCGGCGGTGAAGTTGAGCATATTGAAATTTTCTGGGAATTTTGATTCTTCGAATAAAAACCTGAATGACTACGTTGATTTTTACATTTTAATTTTTGAAGTCACAAATAAACAAGAGGAAAAATTTAGAAAGGAAAAGTATTATGAGAATCAAGGCAGAACGGTGAAGGTAAGAATGAAGAAATCGTGAAGCATTCAAGTCTTGGCGTTTACCTGACGACACCGAAGGGGGGGGGGGGCTCTCCGTTTCGCATATTTCTGTTTGAACAAGTCACTTTTTCCTCTAATGAAGTTCAAAAAGCATGAAAAACGTTATTGAATACAGGTACTAGGACTTAGTAAGTTTTTTGACTAGGCACCGTTCTCTTTTTGTCGCCATTACTCGATTTAATTTGCGAGGGAACTTCATGCATTTGAAAGATGCCATCAATCATGATACATTGGGGGTGCCTTCAATCTTGTATGATACTGTGCAACACCTCCGTCCAAATAGTAGCTCGAAGCGCCGCGCCGTCGAAGAAGTTATCGTACACAGGAAAAATCTAAGAGCCTTCAGCTGAGGCAAATCAAAAGGTTTATCCGGTTCAGGTATAACCAGTTACAAGATGGGATTTTCTTGAAAGATAATTAAGTCCTGTTGCACCAACGAGGTGTAGAGAGTTTTTGGGTGGTTTCACGATAACTGGAATAGTTTTGTCGCCGTAACAGACAACACATTTTTGGGTCATATTTTTAGTAGTAATGATAATCACTCGAATTTTTTTCGCATTGATATTCAAAGGGTTACTTATTATAACGCTTTCTAATGATTCATTGCTCTACTCTCAATGAACAATAAAAATAGATATAAATACAAAAAACAAATGGGTATACAAGGCTAGAGGAGACATAAAACAACCAGGACGTTTCGGGCCAATCACATGCCCATTCTCAACTGGAATTGCGCGGCCAGCGGTCGGCCAGCGCAAATCGCGCACTGGCCCCTACAAACCTAAGTGGATACTTCAATCATTACGCAATGCGTGAGGTATGCTGTTAGGTTTGTAGGCGCCAGTGCGCGTATCGCGCCGCCGGCAGCAAGCTGCTCGCTCTGTGTTGGGCTCTAACATTTAAACTCGCGGAACCAGCGTTTTTCAGCTCATGATTTTGAAATGTTTGCACACTCTGCATAGGCTATTCTCATATAAGTTGATGAAAAAAAAATTAAAGGAAAATATAATGTATGTTTTGTCAATACGAAGGTAGCTCTGTGTCAAATTCAATGATTTCCAAAACACTTTAATTTTTCTAATATATTATGTGCTTTTAAGTGGTGCAGCGTGGTGTACGCGCAACCAACCGCTCAATATTGAACGTATTTGACTCTAAAAGATAAACTTACAAATGCGTTAAAACTGAAGATTGCATGTTTCTTGGTTTTCTCCTCTCTTATTCATTTTTGTTTGGTTTCTTTTAACACCACTACGGCTCGTTGATATTAATATCGACACCATCCTTTGGAAAAGGTTTGCCACGTTTTAAAAATTAAGTAATGTTTTTATTGAAATAAATTGAGGTATATACATATAAGGTATATTTTATATCGACAATTTTAAGGTTAGAAATGTATCCAAATATTCATCTATGACAATTTGAAAAGACGAATCAAAAGAAGAAAGTAACATTTCATTGAAAATGATTCTTGTGGGAGAAAACGTATAATTGCTTGACACAGAGACCGACCAAAAACCGCGCAATCCCAGCAACATGGAATGTTCAAGTGTCCTTTTCCCTGATTAGCTATCCATATGGAACATTATAGTTAGCAGTATTTAAGCCACATTATCAGTATTTACTTTTCCTTGCTGTTCGTGTGCGTATTCTCTTTCTCAAAATCCGTCATTTTACAGGCAAAATAACGTAACTTCATTTCAGAAGTTGCAAAACTGACTCAAACAATTTAGTTTTTATCTTTACGAAAATATGACCGTGGAATTATTGTCCAAAATTTGGCTTATTTATGCGTGTAGTCAGAGGCAAATCAGTAATAAAACCCGCCCAGCCGTTGTCCAATACAAATAAAATTTGCAAGAGGGAATTTTGCAACGATGAAATGCAGTTACGTTCTTTCGGGAAAACGACGATTCTCAGTTATTGTCGCCAATAAAAAATTGAAAATGAAAAAACTCTACCCTGATACCAACAGCTGTTTTGACGAAAATTCAAATGAACTCATCGCAGGTACAACTTAATTGCGTTATTTCTACTTTCAAAAAACATTCTGGTTAGTCAAAAAAAGCGTTCGAGAAAAAAACTTTGGTTTAAAATTCGATCAGTGTATAAACTACATACCCATTTTTGAAATATCCAGTCCAAAGAAGTAATGAGGATCCCCAGTCATATCACTCGAGTTTTAAATCAGCGAACAAAAGCATAGATTCAGAATGAGGAACATTTTTTCCGTGAAAGTAAATCATAGCACTGTACTTTAAAATCTGGAAAAGGGATGAAAATGAAATCAATTTAAAGCAAATAAAAACCGTGAACCTCCTGGAAAGTGGCAGAATAATCAGTAACTTTCATTTTCCTGTTGCAAATGGCTGAACGTACGTGGCAATGTAGACGTAACGTATGAACACACTTGATCAGTGCAGACCTTCTCTGAAATCGTTTTTAATTGGCCGCTGAAAGCCCCTCTCTCAAAACGAAGAGTTAGCACTGCTAGGTTGCCAGATTATATTATTGACTTGGCGAATTCACATTACTTAACATGAAAATTACGGAGGAATGAACTTATTTTCTGTGCAATGTGACAAGCACGTCTAACGGGAAATGGTTTGCTGACTTATTGTGAAACGCATGCACAAAATGCAACGCACAACAGAAATTCGACCGATGACCTGTCGGAGTAGAGCCCCCTTCCCCCTGCTTTTCTGCGTCGAATGATGCAAAATGAAAACACGAAACAAACTTTTGCGGAAATTCCGGTATGTGGAACACGATGTTTCAGTTTTTCTCTGTGAAAAAATTTCCCCTGAGTAATAAGAACAGTTGGTCATAATTTCAGGGGCTCGGAGGACAAGGCGCATGAGTGCAGTTTTTGAAAAAATTGAGATGTAAATGATTTATGATAAAACTAGTTCTCCCAAATTCCAATTTTTAAGCATCGAAAGGTCAGTTTGAACTTTCTTTCCGCCATAAAGATCCATATAATTTCGAAACTTCAAACACATATTTCTTAAAATAGCAAAAACTGCACTTATGCGCCTTGTCATCCAAGCTCCTCATTTTTTTGCATACCTACTTAAAATATTTATTCTCATATCATTGACTAGATCCGTCTACTAATTTTTCTCATGAGGGAGTTTCACACTGGAAGAAACTGAAACTTACTGGCTTTGTCTAAACACTGCCGTTTACGGGCAGCCGTCGGAGGCAACACTGTCAGGCTAAGGAAGAACGTCGTATGAGCCTTCAGACGTTGCAAAATTTCCTTTGACAAACCATGAGTTTTCGGGAAAATTTTTAAAGATTTTTCCTCCAATTTTTACCATAAAAATCCTAATTTGATTCAGGGTGTCTGAAAATTTCAAGAATAAATATTCATAATTTCCTCCAAAAATATATATATTCTGAGAGAAAATTTGGCAACAGTCGAATGCTCTTACGGTGTTCCTCCGTTGCCACGGTAGAGCAGCAGTATGACACACTGGAAGAAAAAGTCGCTTGGAGCTATATAGAGTTCAGACTTTTAATAACATTGACAAGAAAAAATACTCTTCATTCAATCGGATTTTTCCTCGAATCGAAGAGCCAAGCCACTTGATTTAAGCGGATTTCCTATTGATTCAAGCGAAAATCCGATTGAATCAAGAGTATTTTTTCTTGTCAATGTTTTTAAAAGTCTGGACTCTAGATCCGAGCGACTTTTTTTCCAGTGATCGTTGATACGTTTCAAAATTAATGCGGACATTTGTATCGCATTTCTTTCTTAAAATGGAACTACTATTTTTGGCTCATCTATCTACCTATGTGCATAAAAAAACTGATGGTATAGATATTCTCAGAAAACTACATGAGCACACAATTCAGTTTGCGACATTGTATCAAACCCGTATCTTCTGCCATGAAACGCACGAATTTTTTGTTCACTTCCCTTTTTTTAAAAAATCAGAAGAAAAAAATAAGGAGTTTTTCAAGTTAAGAGATTTATCTGAATCCTCATATGAGCATAGGTACCTAGGTATCCACCCACGGCCAAAGGTAAATGCATGAAAACCTACGTAATCCGCTGTAACTGAAAACCAGACATACCTTGTGTATTTTTTCAATAAAATGGGCCAAAGTTTAGGGGGTGAGACCGAAAAAATATCCAACAATGAACAAATTAAGGCAAATAGGTTACCTATGAGACGTACAAGCTAACATCTGTCGGGACCGATTATAACGTAAACCGGTCGTATAAATAATATTTCATTTTTCGTAAGGCGGAATACAGCCGTAAGGCACGACAAAAAGAGGACAAGAGTCAATGCTCACCTACTTAAAGTATAAAATAATGTAACTCTTACTTCCGTATTAATGCGCGACGATCATTTTTCATCTTTTTTACAGAAGCGTCCCCTTTTAAAGAATAATACTTATCTTGAACAAATAACAATTGAAATTTGTTAAAACGTTGGAATTTCACAGTCGGGATAAACGAATGTTTTATTTTAGTTTCATCTTTCGCCTAGAATAGTTTTGTTTTGAAATACGTATTGATTCTGAAACACACAACACTTAGAGATGGAAAAGGATAAGATCACACGGAAAGTCAAGTATTTAGCTTACCTTTACGGAAGTTTCCTCATAAATGACTCGAATATAGCATTTTCCGGCTCCATTCACACTTTGCGTTTCCGTTTCCGCTTGGCGCCAATGCCGATTTCCGGCTACACACACACTCGGCGTTTCCGTTTCCGTTTGGCGCCAATGTTCATTTCCTGTAAAAGAGGCGGAAACAAGTTTGTTTTGATTTTGACTGTTAGCGAAGTGAGGTTAGGTTCGTCAAAAACACAAAACCATAACTTCTCACCTCTCCAACTCACGAAGTGAGGTTTAGACCCCATATTAATTTACAACCACCAGTTAGACATACAAAGTTACAGTGCTTTAAAGATTACGATGCAGTTGCAGTTCCTCTTCAGTGTCGTGTAATCATTCATCCTGCTGAGAATCGAATCATCAGGCGTCTAAGAAATCTTCCCTCTCTAGTCATCATCATGCTCAAACAATCCTAGTCCAAGTTCTCAGCTTAGTAAGAATTGAATGATTCTCCCATTAAAATGTTGTGGCGGCTTCCTGCTTTAATAACAAGACACCCAATAAGGTAAGCTCTCAAGAACACTTGATAGGAGTGTAGAAGTTTTCAAAGAACCTAGTAAATGACCAGAAAGTGAGAAGAGAGGGTTCATTGCACTTAAATTCACTCGTGTCAAAATTGATAAGGTTCAGCTGGTTATTCTAGAGGCAAATACCATGGCCGATAGACCCAGGTCAGTCCACTAGGAAAGTTGAGGATGATAATCTCTGCAAATCGAGGGTGAAGGCTGTCTGCGTTGCCTACAGATTCTCCCAATTTGCTTGTCCCACTCTGCCGTTCCCCCAATCCGATTACATTGGTCTCATGCAGATCAAGGAGGACCTATGCTAATGGGTAACGCTAATGCAAATACGGGAAACGTCTGGAGTGAAATAGCAAATCGGGGGAATCCGTCGCCAGATCGGGAAATTCCAAAAAACATCTTGCTACGCACCGACCTTTGGCAAAGACAACCAGGTTACCAGTAGGAGGGAGAACATCGTTCAAAGTACAGGTACATCTTATAAGTTAAGCTTTCCAAGTGAGACAGAGAAATTGCGCCAGAAGTAGAAGGTAGAATTTAGTTGATTCCTCCATATTAACCCGAGAGTCTGTTGACCTAACTGCTGTGTGTTCCATGCCTGCAGCCGGATTGTTGAAACTTTAACTAGCTATGTTGGCACGATAAGACAAGACATAGCTCTATCTGCGCCGTGTAATATATCGATTTTCGATTCTTGTCGTGCCGACTTAAATTTCAACAATCCGGCTGCAGCTATGATTGAGGAGTCATTGGTTAAAGGGCACTTTTCAGGTGCAGTGTTTCAGAATATACTTGTGTATCTTTTACAGGGTGTCTAGCATCAGGATTTTCCCAATTCTATGAGGATTTGAGGTAAAATCGGTCGCAAAATCAGGATTCGAGAAAAGTCGGCCGTTCGATCGGATCTTTTTATCAAGCTATTTTTGTAAAGTTACTTACATTCGACTGCGTGAAGTCAGGATTTGGATAAATTATGAAATCAGGATTTGGCAGTCAAAAATCAGGGAAAGTCAGGATTTCATCAAGATTTCCCGAAATGAAAAAAAAAACTAAACTCCTTGTTTTAAGTTCACGCCCAATAAGTTCACGCACTTAGACTGTGATAGAAGATCTTCCTACATTATTTTAACATAAAAAGTAAATGCAAGAGAGTGGATCTTCTGTCGCAGACCTAAAGTGTGTAAACCAAATTGGCGTGGACCAAACTTACTCCTGACAGGAAAAAGATCGTCTGTAGGTTGAGCGATAAACATTTAACAAAATGTTTTTTTTTATGTAGCAATATCTTTGGCTTAAATCTCAAGTTAATGTTCAAACAGTTTTCTCATCTGAAAAGAAAGTGTTTGTATATCAATTTGTGAACACGGTAAGTAATATGACTTCTGTCCATAGTCTCTTTTCTCCAGCTCTAAATTTTTCTATCTCCAACTATGTGCAAACTGTGCCTTGTACAGATTTTTCACCTAGCAGTATAGCAAAAGAACTTTTACCATTTAAGGTAATTTATCAAGCTCAAGTGACGTGGTCGAACTGGCGTGCGATATATCGCAATGATTAGTTCAAAAATCTCGGCAGATATTGAATTTTTAGCCAAACAAAGGACGATTGCCCCTGCGCAAGAGCCTAAAGAATCATTCTAAACCCAAAAATGTGCAAATTGCAGAGAAATGAAAGCAGAATAGTGTTTGGAAAACAACCTCGCATTCGATACAGAAATCGATAGCTGAATCGAATGCGAGGTTTTATCCCAAACACTATTCTGCTTTCATTTCTCTGAAATTTGCATATTTTTGGGTTTAGAATGATTCTTTATGCTCATGCGCAGGGGCTATCGTCCTTGTTTTTGCTAAAATTTCAAAATCTGCCGAGAGTTTTGACCTAATCGATGTGATATATCGCATGCCAGTTCGACCGCGTCAATTGAGCTTGACAAATCACCTTTAATACTCCTTTCAACAGCATACTGATCTTTGGCTCAGACCAGCCATAGTAACTTATTTTGTAACTACTTATAAAGTGAAGCTGCGATCAAAATTCATAAGTGTTGCTATATTTTTGCGGTCCACGGGGGGTGGGGCCAAGGGCAGATTTGTCCTTTTATAGCGGACCACTTGTATTGAGCTGAACTTACAATCACAGGGGAGGGAGGGGGCAGCACCTGAACAAGCAATTCCTTCCGTGGCACAACATCTACTATTCATTGAGGTGTTAGGGCATTTTTGTATTTTGTGCCTGAGCGTTCTTAGCACACTCCCTTAAACAGTACCGCAACTGTACAGAGTTGAAAAATATATACCTGAGATTGCAATGTTATAAGTCTCTACTCATGTTTTCTTTTTTTAAAGGAAAACCAACCAACAGTATTTATTGAAATTTTTTGTGATTTTTTTTTTCTCATTCTAAGAAAATCTCACTCAATTGCAAGGATTAGAATTGCAGATTAGAGTTCTAATCAATTTTTGCTCCAAATTACAATTTTTGAACTGCCAACTTCAACCTGCCAACTCTCTCCAGTATGATTGGATATTTCTAAGCATTTTTTCCCCAAAATTTTCTTCGAACAATCCTCTATGCTCAGGAATCTATTTTAACTTATTTTCGAGGTTTTTTGGTCCTTTCTTCCTGTGGACCATCACATTTCAGAATTGGATGGCATTTCTCAGAATGGGTCACTAAACAAGGTTTGAACTAGACGACACGCCATATGGTTTCTGCCCAAAATTTTCCATTAAAAACCATTGACACAGTTGGAAAGTTGAGAAATAATTTTTTGAAAGAGATATTGACAAATATTTTTAATACATCAACCGCAAGTTACGTTATACGAATGACGTCATTTGTATTTTCGTCATGTAACCAATGTTAACCATGAACACTCGTAACGTGTTTACGGGTTAATTTTCGACTGATGTGTGATTCTTTTTCCTTGTAGGAAGTATGGTTTAATTGTTGTGATTTAGTTCATTCCTCGCCTGGCATAGAGAAAAAAAAGGAGGTGTTTGCATCTTGAGGATTTGTACCCACCTACGTCATCAATGTAAACAAGACGCTCGTTGAGGGTTATGTTGACGCTGTAAAAACGGACCATAATGTCCGATTTTTTTACTTAAATCAACTCTTTATATAATTTCAAGCACTTTTTATAGAATGACTTTTTCCCTTAAATTACACCATTTCCAAGAAAATCGACAGGATAAAAACGTCGCTGTACCCAATGACGTCATCAAAGCTATAGATACTCTATGAAAAATTCCAAGATGCCCGAAATGCAAACACCTCCTTTTTTTTCTCTATGCTCGCCTGGTGGCCCATCCTAGCCCAGCTAGGTACATACATTTCTTAATTTTTTTCTTTTTACAATGAGATGAAGCAAAATTCTACATTAAAATAATTTGAGTACCTATTCCTTTTTTATTATGTAAGGCAAATTCACAAAAAGTCTCAAGACATTCTGAGTAATTTTCTCGTTAATGAATGAAACAGGAGCAGAAATTAGGCAACATGTATAATACAGTTAGGCTTCTTCTGAGGAATTGTGCCCAATTTTGAATTTTCAGAAAATTCATCCCCTCGGATTTTAAAGAATTTATTCTTCATGAGATATATCCAACCTAAGGAATTGCCGGGGAAAGCCTAAAATAACAATATCTGATTACCGTGAACACTGAACAGCCTAGAGGGTCTGCGCTTGTATTTAATCGAAAACGGAATTTACTAACCGGAAGACTAAACGAAAACAGAAGAATAAAACCGAAAAAGATCATTACATACACCAGCAGAGTAGAATAGACACTAATTCACAGGAAGAAGTTAATTACTCACCTCTAATTATTAGAGAAAAGACAATTACAAGGGTGATTTGAGCCGGATCAGCAACGCACTTTCATAGAGGCGCACTTTGTCCACGTTCGCGTGAGTTTTGTCTTGGTCGCACGAAAAAAATCAGGAGAGCGTCGGGACGCCAGCCACGTCGCGTTATGATCAGCCCTGATTGGTTGAATTTTTGCTGATTCGCGGATTCCCGCGCTCGTCAATCCACGGCAGCTCGCGTGTCCGAAAAAATGCGGAGTCAGAAAATTGTGGAAATTCTCGGATGAAGAACCCAAAGCAGGAAAGAGCAACTGCTTGTTTAAAATGCGTTCTGGAAGAATCATCCTGCCGTTGTAGGGAACTTGCAAATCGATGGCCGAAGTGTGAAACCACGTATCTCCATCGCAGTGTTTCAAAGTTTCCGCTCCTATAATATTTTCTCGAAGAGGAACAAGCAAACTTCATAGTTTGAGAAAAAAAAATCCAAGGAAGTTTTCAAGAAATTATACTTGGACTAGTTTGCCAGAGGAAAAATAAAATTGGACAGAAATTCTGCAACGTTGCAATATGCGGAGATACGTGATTTCACACTTCGGCCATCGATATACCTACTTATTGTCGCAAGCAGTGCAGACTTATTCTTTCCGAAAAAAAGTCAACCTCTAATTGAAGCCTAGGCAAGATACATTGACACACTTCCAGAGTGAAGCGATAAATCATTATCTGTTTCTTGATTTTCGTATTTTAATTTTCAGTGCTGAAATGAAGACATAAAAACCTCTGTCACGCTCTAAAATTGTGCAAACTAATTTATCGTTGACTCTGTTTGAACTGGACGAGTGCTTAATGTATTTAATTAATTGGTCTAATAATCATGAATTATTTCTATTTGTTACAGTGCAAAAGAGATTTTTCTACAATGTCAAGGAATTCTGAACAAGTCCTCTCCTTCTATCAAAGTAATTGTCAAAAGCTTCCTACCACCAAGACTGAGTTACAAAAAACCCAAACTTTTGCCTCTATGTGTCTCTTCAGTAGTTTGCATTGGAACAGTGAAGATTTACTTAGCCAATAATCAAGCTTTGTGCAAAAGCAAAAGTCGACCTCCCAGCACAGTCGAACAGGCAGCTGACGATGCTCACTTTGATTGGAGGCTATTTTTCCATCTTCTTCTCCCCGATATCTGGGTCCTAGTTGGAGCTGTAACAGTAAGTATCTTCAAGGATGCGTATCCATTACTCCAGTTTTAAAATTATAGATAATTTTTTACCTTCTGCAGGAAATAATACCGGCATTTTCTTTGGAAATGTCCACCAAATATAAGAGAATACTTAAATATATGAAAATATTGAAGCAATCTCACTGGCACGTCAACATTTAAATGTTTTATAGCTTCGTTTTGGGTGCCGACCTACCCTCAGTGCGACTGACAGGAGTGAGATAGACTTGCAGGTGAGTTTGCTTTTATTCGCAGGTATTTAATTTTTCTTGGCCGCTTCAAATCCAATCCGACTTATTTATCAATACCGGGTGCACCTCAATGTGATGTGACTCTCATATATTTTTGGATAGATATTTTAAATTTTGATGGAGTACTGAATTGCTCTCATAGTAACAATCTTAAAGAAACTTCAGATGTAATTTATTTTTCCTCTTCAGACTTAAGATTAGACATGAAATGAGGGGGGAAAAAAAAAAAAACCCCCATCGACACCTAGGATTCTTATTCTCTTCTGACTTTGAATTTTAGGTAAGCGAGTTAGTAATTATAAAGAAATTAAGTCGGTAGTTTCTCTCAAGAGATTGTTTACCGTCTGAAATTTTAACGATCGATTAGTTTTTTCTTGTACTTCATTTTGATGTGAGAGTGAAATATGGTTCTCAGAATTCTTCTTTTGACTTTCTAGGCTGCCATGATTGTGGCCATGTTAAACATCTACATCCCTATACATCTCGGTGTGGCAGTCAATGTGATGACCAAATTCGCAAAGAATGATGGTGAGGCCTCTTTCATAGCAGAGATGAAAGGGCCAGCCTTGAAACTTCTTGCATTATACTCAGCTCAGGTAAGCCCTTCAAGCCACATTCCGTTCTCAAGAGTTTTCTCACTTTTTTTCTCTTCTTTTTTTTTTTTTTTTTAGAATTGAAGCCTCTGATGAGAGAGGAGTGAGGTAAAACAGTGTGACAAGCTATTGAAAAGCTAATGAAACCCTGAAGAAGCCAGAAAAAAGTCAATGAATTTTGCTGAAAAACCTTGAAATCTCTCTGCAGGCTAATACATCTCATTTTTTTCATTTTCCAGAGACTTCAAACAATTGTGGGAGGCATTTGTTTGAGAAATTATGCAAAAAAAAAAAAAATAAAAAAATAATCTGAAAAGTCATGAGAAAGTCAGGGAATCTTGTAATTTAAGAAAGCGTTTCACCCTGCGAAATGTTTTTGACTTCTAGAAGAACAAGTCAAAAGTTAAAAAATTACATCTAGTCTAATGGCTGATTAAAAACTGAAACTGGTAATGCAGGCCTGAAAATTAAGTATCTATTTGAAGTTAAATTTTCGAGCTAAGCTTACTTCAATACAATGTTTGTCCAAAATCACCCATAGCTCAATTTCTTAATAATGTCACTCACCTTTTTTACTTCAGTTACGATTTAATCGCAGCAATACTGGAGGCTTCAATTCTTTTAAAAGTCCAAATCTGACAGAGGAGAGGAGGAATGAGCCAGAAATTTATAGATTTCCAAAAACAGAATAGGTTTGAACCTATACTTAAGTCAATTGCAAATGTTATGGAATGATTTTTAATGGTTCAATCCAACAGGATACCTAGTGAAAACAACCGAAACCTATCATCATATCAAGTCTCCGTTTCCAATATTACAGACATAACTAGATCCTTTTGAATAACTTTGTAGATAATTTCATCCTCTGTATTGGAGATAAAAATGGTTAGCTTCATCTCCGATTTGCAAAAGTTTCAATGATGTGTCTTGTTAATTCCATCATTGTTGGATGGAAGATGCCCGAATCAGTGTAGCAGATAAAGTTGTATAAATGAACGTATGTCCATTTTTTCAGTCGATCTTCACATTCGCCTACATTTATCTCTTAGCTGGTGTTGGAGAGAGGGTTGCTGGGCAAATGAAATCTCTTCTATTTCAGTCCATTTTGAAACAGGATCTTGAATTTTTTGATAGAAGACGCACTGGCGAATTAATGGATCGGTAAGTTTTAAGTGGTTTACTAAAACTGAAAGAAATTAATTTTAAGCAGTCACGAAGTTTGAGAAATGAATGTCATAATTATTCATATTTCAATTAATATGATCTTAGGACAAGCCTTCATAAAAGCATCTCTAGCTTTAGCCTTGATATTAATGCGACGTATGGTTAATTTTTAGTTGTTGTTCAACATATCCCTAGATTTAAGTCAACCCAATTTGCAGAAATATTAATGTTTAAGTTTAACCTAATAAGAAGGATGATCTTTTTCTTTACAATGTAATGAAATCACCATTTTATTTTGCATAGATGAGAGGAAGCTTTAGTTTAAAAAGTTGATCCCTCTCTCTCACTTTCTTTTTGTCGACTTTATAACAGGTATCATGATCCTTTAGAAACACTTTTTACTATGATGCAACTCTCATGAACTGGTTAAAAGCATATCATGGAGGCTTTGCATACTTCTGCTCAAATTATTCACTTTCAACTTTTCGCTTTCCTTTCCTCAGACTTGCAGTCAAATTTGTTTTCCTCTCTGCAAAGGTGTTACAAGTCCTGCAAGGAGTGAGGAAAAAGAGATGGTTGTATTTCTTACTTATCATCTTGAATAAAGCAAAAAATATGTTAGGGTAAATGTGAACTCAAATTTTTTTTTTTTTAATTTTTTTTCTAGATTGACAACAGATGTTCAAGATTTCAAAAGTGCATTCAAAATGTGTGTGTCGCAAGGGTTACGAAGCTCTACGCAGGTACTAACTAAATAACAGGATTTACTTTCCAAATTTTCTTCTAAAAAAAAAAAAAAAAAAGGAAGTGACATTCTAAGCAGCAATAGTTTCTACATCAGAGTCACATTTTTACAGGGAGCAAAATTGATTTATATTACAGAAATAAATCGTGGGATTTTATTGAACACTGGCTGGAAAAAAAATCAAAGCTTCCTTAAATGAATAACTTCAGAGAACTAATTTTCCGCCGGCAAGAATTTTACCGTTAGGCCACTAAAAAAGGTCTGAGCTAGAAAACGAGTTGGAAGTATGAAGAAAAATGTTTTTATCTAAAATTTTACACAGAAAACGCTTCATTCAGGAAAAAGTTTGGAAATTAATTCCCGAACGAGTATTTTTAATACAAGACAAATGGAAGTCACATGATAACGTATAGATGGTGAAACTCCCATACCATGTATCTTATTTGCCGTGTTTCAAAATCTCTGCCCCTTGTTATTTTTTTTATGAAAAAACGACTCAACATGATTCCTTGAAATTTTGACGGATCATTCTTCACTCGAGAGGAAAAATTACTGAAGATTTTAAGAGTTGAAGATGAGTGGTTTCACATTTAGATCTTTATTCTTGAATAAAGTATGATTGGAAGTCTGTAATGTTGCAAACTGAGATACGTGGTTTGGAAGTGTCACTGTCGATGTGAGGTCATGCGCATTTTCGCCCTCTGACCAATATTAACTGTTTACACTGAAATTTTGTTTTCTTAAAGTTTATTCAAAAACTTTTAAAAGGCTGACATTCCATCTCTGTAATCAAAATCAATAAAGCTCTGGTCTAACATGTTTTTTAAGCTTTTAATGGAAGTTCAACAATCAACCCACAAATGACTAAAGATTTCAATTTTTCTCTGATGGTTGCTTTTCATCTAATTGCGCTTTGTTATTTTTGATAGGTTGTCGGCTGCGTTATTTCATTGTTCTACCTTTCTCCATTTCTAGCATCTTCGATGATCATTCTCTTGCCAACTGTTATTTTCATGGGAACTGCGGTTGGGGCTTTATTACGAGGCCTGTCTTTGCATGCTCAACAGAAGGTGAGTGAGTGTGTTTTTGTATAATTTTATTTTTTCCTATTATTAAGCCAGCTATGCACACATACAAAAAGGAAACCAAAAAATTATACCCTAGAAACAAGGTGAAACAATTACTGGTATGTTACCTGTTGAAAATTCAACCTACCAATACATCTATGAAATCGATGATGGAGGCATGTTACAGATTGATTACTTACCAATGGGCTTTTGGACATGGCATGAATTAAAGCACCCGGTAACCTGTTTGCTCTTCAAAATTTTACGAGAAAATATGATGGGAAGTCTGAAAATCAACTCTTAAATAAGCTTTAAGTGTATCGGTTAAAGGGCAAATATAAGTGTTAAAGTTAACATTGGTTAAAGGACAAATATACATATGACATTATCGTATAATATGACTTCCATTTGATCCGTGTAAGAAATACTTGTTAATGAAGGAGTTGATTTCCAGACTTCCAATTGCTCATATTGTTAAGTTAAAATGTTTGGGGAAAAACGTTTGAAGTATTATTGAGTTCAAACCTTGTCTATAATCTGTTCTCTTCACCTTTTTTTTTTTTTTACAGTCAGCCGAAGTAACAACTTTGAGTGAAGAAGCTATCACTAATATTAGGACAGTACGAGCATTTGCCATGGAATCCCAAGAATGCAAGTTATATGACGAAAAATTACAAGAAGTTGCCGATCTACAGATTCGTTTAGGACTCGGCATAGGATTATTCCAGGTAGGTGATATTTATATTATTCTTTTTATGGCACTCATATCTGTTGTGTCGCTGAGTCTAACAAACTTGAATTTGACCATCTATGTGGATCTTAAAAAACGAGGAAGTTAGAGAATTTACAGGAAAACTGACTGAGAAGTTGGATATCAATGCAAGCATGCAAAAAACTGAAAATGGCTCGTTATAGACTCAAAAATCTTCCTCGAAATGAATTTAAAAATTCCATATCATTAATTTTACCCTCATAATAACTTCCCTTCCTCTTGCTATTTATTCGTCAGATAAATTAATCTAATTGCATTACAGGGAGGCTCAAATTTATTTTTAAATGGACTTGTCCTTGGAACGCTGTGTGCAGGAGGTCACCTCATGGCAACTGGATACCTTTCTGCTGGCGATTTGATGGCTTTTTTGGTGGCCACTCAAACAATTCAACGATCCCTTGCTCAAATCTCATTACTCACCGGACATTTTGTGAAAGGTCTTTCAGCTGGTTCCCGTGTATTTGAGGTACGTTAAGACGCTTTTCAAGCACTGATAGCAAATTTTCTATCGAGTTCTATTTGTTTGATATAAATTTATAAAAAGTCCAAGATTTATCAAGGAGAACTTTTTTTTCGAGATGCTTGCATGGAACAAATTATGACACATACAATGAATCAGTATTTGATTTTTGAAACTGATGAAATGATGATTCATCTTTCTAAGGGGAGGATGTAGGATCTTGGTAAAGACCTAAATGCTTTGGAGGAAGTAAAGTAAGCTAATACTGATCAAAGAAAGCAAGGTCAACGCAGTCAGGGATAATAGGGGATAGCTAGCCAGAAAATATTGAATGTTGGATCAGAAAAGCCTTAAATTATTATTCAGCACATTATACCTTCCTGAAAGTCAAAGAATTTGATCTTAAAACTAGTGAGGAAAACCTAAAAGAGTTATAGATTTCCAAATTTAAAACTATTTGACCACCCCACTCCTCCTCTTAGAGATGTTACCTACCTTTTTTTATTTGTGAAGCTGGCTTCCTGATCAACTATCTCTGTCAACCCAAAGTATCTTCATCTTCTGGGAAAATTTTATATTCATAGAATCAAATCTCCAGACCTTTGAGGACCCTTGCCAACTCGGAACGACTAAATGTGACGTCAATTACTGAAAAATTCGTTTTTATTTTTTTTCAGCTGATCAATTTACCGAGCAAGATGCCTCTGAGTGGCGGCATTAAGATACCATACCATTCTTTGAAACCAGAGGTTGAGTTCGATCATGTAACGTTTGCTTACCCAACTCGACCTGATCAGGTATGAATCACGTAAGGAAAGCTTTTCCTTGTTGCATCTCATGATTAGAAACGCCTCTGTTTTATCATTGAAGCCAAGTCTCAATTATTTCAAGCAATACTATAAGAAGAATCGGAAACATTCCGGAATTTATGCTGTGAATTTCTTTATCCAGCTGCATGTCCATTTAATCTGTCTTCTTTATCCTTCTGATGCATCAAGAAATGTTTGTCAAAAAGCACTTAATTTACTATCAAAGAAATTCTACACAAAGCTAAATTCAGCTAATTAGCTGAAGTGGCCATAGTTGATTAAGTTTTTTTCGACAGGCATTTCTCAACTCATCAGGCAAACAAGGAAAATGAGGTAAAAAAAATCGGACATTGAATGGAAAACAAAAATAAAGCAAAACCAGGAGGTGAGTCTAAAGTTTAAAAGCTTAAGAGACATTCATTTATCTCCTGAATTAAGCCCTCATTTTTATTGCAAGCAACCTGCATCTGCTGAGTTTCGTGGGGGTTAAGTTAATTCCATTTTTCAGTACCATGTTATGCATTTTTCTGATTGCCTCTAATTTTAAATTCCTCTTTTGAGTCGTAGTTATCCATCAACTTTTCTATAAAGCTTTCCATTTACTAATTTCCAGGTCATTCTGAAAGATTTCTGTCTGCATATACCCTGCGGGCAAACTGTCGCAATTGTTGGAACATCTGGGAATGGAAAATCCACCATAGTCAATTTACTAGAAAGGTAAATGTAATTGTACGTAGCTTCCACAATGTTTTGCCAAGATTGTGCAATGTAGTTCTTTAATTACAAGTAACCTATTCAAAAGCTCTGCCATGAATTTTTCCCTGAATCTCCTCCAAATTTTTCCTCACTATTGTGTGGAAGTAAGTCGAATGTAAGTGAATTTCATTTGCTGCCAAAGCTATGAAAAGTAACGACGCAGTCTTAGCAGCATTGCATGCCTCATATGCTCTTCATACAAAGAGGTCCTCAATTGCAAATTTTCAACTGTTATGCTCCGTTAGGTTAGGCTCAATTTTTTTTGGCGCGTATACGTAGTATACCGCCTTTGCGATCGTTTCGAACCCTGCTCGATACAATAACCGAGTCCCTTAGTTCCTTACCGAAAAGTGACTACCGCGAACTTCTGAGATTTTCCAAAGCGTGTAAAAAGTTTATTTATCCATCAATAATTATGATTTAAAGTTGTTTCTCATTCTGGGGGTCTCTAGTTTATGTGCAGTGAATACCAAGAGTCTACGTTACTTGGTTTTTTTAAAAAAAGCCTAAGAATGCGACGCGCTGATTTAAAATATGCATATATAAGCAGAATCAAGCGAACTGATTCGAGGATGGCTGAGCAGGTCGGCACCCTGGGAATGAGAATTTAACTCCTCCGTTTTGTTCAAAACGTTGCTTTGACAGATCTGTAACCTCGGTTATACTTTTCAAAAGTTGGTACTCGTGCTCTGATAGTGCAATCTGTGATGAGCCTCGAGACTCATTAGACCATTAGCTAAACGTGGCTCATACAGGAATCCACTTACCCCTCTCTTCCCCACGCTCCTGATCACTGCGTCGGCGTCTCGACGAACAATAGCTAATGACGGTCGCCAAGCGAGGCCGGGATCCTCAACCCCTCGCCCAATTACTTACGCTTCATTAACCATTTCACCGTCACGCTAGGATTCGTCCAATTTTCAAAAAAAATTGTTTCGCGAGTTTTTAGCAATTTTTTCCTTACTCTCCGCTAAAACACGAATTAAAAGAGGTCTCACTCATAAAAATCGGCCAAATAGAAGAGAAGTTACAGTATTCGAAATCCGAAGAAATCAACAAAACTTCTCCAAACAAAAAATAAAATGAAGGGGGAAAAAAAGAAATGTATACATTACAATTTAATATGATTGACCTCAGAATGTGACAAGCAATTCAATTATAAAAAGGAGAAAAAATTGAGTGAAATTACAAAAAATTAGCCTCTTGCAAGGGGCTTCCTTGTATGAGTTTTGACCTGAAGACAAGTCAATCCCGTTATATTATTAAAACGAAATTGACTCCATAGTTTAATGCCTTAGTTTCTTGAATACGATTATTTTAAGCACTCGAAAATTTATACCAGCAATTTTACCCATGGGGTGATTTCCTGAGAGCTGATAATATCACGAATTTCTCATAGAGCCCTTCAAAAATGGCTTGCTTTTTGGGCAGCCGATTCGGCCATCAAACCAGGGTTTAAATGGAAGCTGATAATAACACAAAGCTCTGAGAAAAATTTTGAGGTGAGTATAGGAATGGTTTGTAAATTACGAGGAGAGGCGGGCATTCTGTTCAGCATATCGATACATAAGTATTTTCACACGTAGAATTTAATTTTCACGTCAGGGAGTCGACATATTTTGATTTTTTCGATTTTATATGGAAAATTTATGGTTTTTCGGGATTGAAATTAATTACAATTGTTTCATGAAAAATGAATGCACCCAAAATGACTATAGCATTTTGACTTTCACATACGTGCACTCACTAAATTGATTGGTAAATTCAAAGAGTGGGTACATCGACCTGGTATATCAAGTTTCTGCGATTTTTTACGGCAAATCGGTAGATTTTCGGGATGTGGATTGCTTACTTTCAATTCATGAATGAATAAAGCATGGACATGGTTGAGCTTCTTTGCATGAAAAGACGTTTAAAATAACAAAATCAAGACATATTTAATACAATTGCATTTATATTGAGTCAATTTCTTTTCAATAATATAACGGGATTTATAATACCGGTGATTTGGGTATTTTAGCCCCAAAATACCTTTAAATCGACTTTATCTTCTAGGAGTTCGACAGAATTTTTCCTTTCTTCGCTTAATAGCTTTCTAGATTCACAGTACTCGTCAAGGTGCGTTGTTGACCTTGCAGTGTTGGATCGTGAATTCTCTTGTTGTGCTGCTTGCCTGTTTTGAAATCTCTGTAAATGAAAACTAAAGGGGTTGATATGTGCGAGTTAATGACGCGCCTTATCAACTTATTGTGTTGGAGTTCACTGCTTGTTTTTTTTTCACCCAAAACGTCGGTTAAAAAAAGTTTTCTCCACGCACTGACACCAAAATCTCAATTTTAAGTTATTTTCGTTTATCGTTAAGATCACTTTTTCTGTGGATGGTCAAAATTCTCAATGATTCACCTCTCAAAAAAACTAATGAATTCGATTCATTCAAGGTTTTACGATGTCCAAGAAGGCTCTATCAAACTGAACGGTCATGATCTCAGAACTCTTGATGCCAGCTGGCTGAGAGGAAATGTAATTGGTATCATCAATCAAGAACCAACCTTGTTCGCGGGAACTGTGAAAGAAAATATTCGATTCAGCAAATGGGATGCTACGGATCAGGAGGTAAGTTGTAACATTTTTTATTTCGGTGTTAGAAAAGCTTTGAAGGCCTGCTCACAATGCTAAATTTTCTGTCAGTTTTATTCTGCTATCGGCTCACCATTCTTTTACTTATTCACTTGCTTTTTTGTTTGGTTTTCTTCTCAAGCACATCGCTATTTTCATGACCATAAGTTTTTTGTACATATTTTGTATAAGAGCACAGACTTCTCTCATTAATGCGTCTAACTTTTTTTTTTCCAACTTTTCCGGTTTTTATTGGTACTTTTGTTAGTGTTGAGTGTTTTTGTCTTCCCATTCGTGGCATGTGATTTCACCTTCTGCTATGAGAATAGAAATTCTTGGAGAATGGATTTCCCTCAAAGACAAGAGAAATAGTAACTCCTATTAGATACTGTGATCACGTAAGTCAATCAACTTTTCTTACTTTTATTTCATTACAAGTTGAATTAGATTTTTAATATGCACTTAAGTCTGTTTGGTACTTGTTCATTCTATCTACCTTGTAATCTTATTAACTTGGGTTTCTTCAATGGGCAATTCTTAATCAAATTATGGACTTCAAAAACACGCCGTTTCTTGTTTTCTGAAAGTCTATTCTCAACCTTTTTACCTATGAACCAGTTTCCTTGATCACCTCGTTCTGACAAAAAATCTGAACTACAAATGTTTCTTTCTTGCAGATGTAAGAAACAGCAAATAATATGCTTTACACTGGATTAGTCCAAAGGGTCTTTTTTAAAAATAATGAAATGGCGTGTTTTTAAACTACATGTTCAAATGAACATAATTCCTTTCAAGGAGAATGATAGACCAAAAATTGCAGTGGAGTGTATCCTAACAGAAGTTATTTTGAACCCAACACGCATCTTTTTTCGGGAGAAGCTACTTCAGGCAGAAGAGCAAGCGGACATTGATGGTGGAGAAGTAATTAGTGTTACATAATCTTAAGAAAGCATTAAGTATTCTGTAAAATATCCGTGACAAAGGGGAGGAGGGAATTAACTAACATACTTTACAATCCACATTTTGCACAAATGCACTACATAGATTATGAATGGCTAACTTGCTTTTTGCATCTTGGGTAAGGATATTATTGTGTCAGAGTGACATTTTTTTGCTGTAAATTGGCTTTCTAAATTCACGCTGTTGGTAGAATATTTAAAATGCATTCATTTACATAAATTGTGTTATCCTAAAGGGTGGTGAAAAAATTGGAGTATCCTTCCTTTGCTTATAAAAAGCTCATTCAGTGATTTTTTTATTCAGCTTATGACAACCAACTTGCTTTTGTTTATTTTAAGGAGTCTCCTAGATTCAAACCAACTCATACACCCATTTTATTTGTGGTTAACCATTTCAATCTTTCATAATTTGTTATTATTACAAGACTTCATCGTATCATAAAAAGTATTTTTGTAAATGCTGTGTACCTATGAAAATTGTATCTTTTGTCTTCAGAATTGGTGAGTTATCTCTATCAAGAACAGAAACTCATCAAGTCGATTAAAAAAATGTTTTACAAGTGAGAAATACGTTTCCAGAGCTAAATTTACTTCTTATTTATTTTATTGCCTTTTTATGCCCTAAAAAATAGGTGTTTTAGGTTTGTGACTGATGTTTTAAAGTTATGTTTATTTTCAGGTGTACGAGGCAGCTAAATTAGCAAATGCTGACTCATTCATTCGTTCATTTCCCGAAGGATATGACACAGTTGTTGGTGAAAGAGGTGTAGCTGTCTCTGGTGGACAGAAACAACGAATAGCCATCGCAAGAGCTCTTTTGAAGAATCCCTCAATTTTAATTTTGGATGAAGCTACAAGGTTAGTCTTTCAAGCTTGCAGTTAAGTATTAGGGGCGCACAAAAGTTTTAAGACTCTACCACCATTTTCAGGATCTTGTTTTTTTTTACAAATTCTTCCAAGGAAATTATACTTGAAGTAATTTGGAGTTCATGAATCAAATCTTAGCCTTCTAAAATATTCTGTTAGAGCACAGTGAACTTTTTCTCAAGAGTTGTTCAATTGCGAAAATTTGTATTGCCATTTTCTTCATTTACTATTATGATTCGAAAATAAGTGCTTTTTACAATAACTTTTGAACGGTGAAAGAAAGAGCTCTAATTTTGGTTTTTGGTCTCATGGAGAAGTATACCCAAAAATTCACAGATGTTTGTTTGTCAGATTTTTGTACAAAATTCTGTATTTACTTTATATCTCATTATTTCTCTTTTTCAGCGCTTTGGATAGTGAATCTGAAAAAATTGTCCAAAAAGCATTAGAGCAAGTCTGTCGAGGTAGAACTGTAGTTGTAATCGCTCATCGATTAAGCACTATCAAAAATGCAGACATCATAATTGTCTTACAAAATGGAATGATAGCTGAGGTAAGTACATATGTTTGATAGGTTTGAAAACTAGTAAATCAGATCCATGAGAACATATGATCAGCATTGTCTCTGAATTTGTTTAGAATTCTGTAGGATCCTACATATTTTTGTAGAAGTGCATAGTGTGCTTAATTTGCCAATGGGTCAGTTGCGCTAGTCATAGAATCACGTTTTGATGCTTAATTCTTGTAGATTGGCTAAAAATAATAAGATCTGTCCAAACCGCAACTTTCTACGTTCAATATTTAGATATCGCCCATTGAAAAGCTGGGTTTTTTACGTCATCCACCGCGGTAGTCACATCCTTGGTTCCTTCCACCTTGCTCTCATCCAAGTTTCATGTTGAGTAACTAGTACATCTCTGACCGATGAAAGCAAGGTGGAAGAAACCACGGGTGTCACCAATGCGGTAGATGACGTTAAAAACCCGACTTTTTAAAGGGAGATATCTCGGTTAACATGTAGAAAGTTGCGGTTTGGACAGATCTTATTATTTTTAGCTGATCGAGCATTAAAACACAATCTTGTGATCAGTGCAACTGACCCATTACAAGAGAAATGTGAAGGCAACTGTAAAGGGGGAAAAATGTGAAGGCAGAAGGCAATTTTGTGAAGGGAACCATTAAATGCATTATGTTACTTATGTTTTGAGAAAAAAACTACTGAGCGCAATACTTTTGGCGAAGGAAACTGTAACATGCTTTTTTATGCAAAGGAAACGGAATTGTGCTCAATTATGCGAAAAAAAATAGGGAAGCTTGCATCGCAACGAGACAGCAATGTGAAGGCAGCCTCAAAAAGTGTAAAGGCAAAGAACTCTCTGCAGCCCTGTATTTTTAAACAGATCTACACAGCTTTTACCTTTTTCTTCCTCCCAAAAATCACTCAAATTAGAGAAATGATTTAAACTTTAAAATTGAATTTTAGCAATTTCTCCGAGTAAAGAAGGGTTCATATTTAACTCAAAAATGGTAATTATTCAGAATATGGTTGCTCAAGTGAATTTTATTCTGTTTTTAGATGGGTGACCATGAAATGCTGGTAAAGAAGAAAGGTGTGTACTGGCAGCTTATGAATCAACAAGCGTCTGGAGCAAATAGGCAAGCTGGGTAACATGTGTGCTTGTAAATTAAACCATCTGTGATACTATTAACTTTAATTTGTTTAAGTTTGTTTCCATGGCTATATTAATCATGAAGAAACCGGTGTTTGTCCATGTTTGAAGATGCATAATCCACTTTTGTTTGTAATGGTGCGTAAATTGTTCTTAATTAGAAAGAAATAGAATTGGCATCTTTTGTTAAGGCATAGCTGTGCACTTGTGAAAATATACACCTGTTATGTAATTGTTAATGTTCAGAATTGTTATTTCTTCATAACTACTTAACGTAAAAATAAAATTAAGCGACCACGATGAACCTGGGATTAATTTTCAAATGTAATATACAGCTAACTTAAGTTAATATCACTAAGTGACTATTTTTGTGCATCTGCTAAAAGGAGGTTGTTTATTCTTCTTTTGTAAATCAATCCTAAGGCTGCACCTTCAAGATTTTTAGGTCTGGACACTGTGAATCTAAATGAGTTTTTTTATGATATCTCTTTCTCCCCTCTCATTTTCTCTACTCTTTGCTGCAGATATGATATTTGGAAGTTTTTCATCCAAAATGAGTAAGCCGACTTGGAGCCAGTGCTGAAAACTTTAAATTTTTAGGTTTCCCCCAAAAGGCCACAGCCATGAGATCTAATCATGTACTCGTTTCCATGTCTGAATTTTGAGGTCAGAGATATCCTTTGTCTTGGCGGTGCTAGCTCTGCCACAAAAGTAAAGTTACTTCAAAAGTAAGTAAAGTTGTAACAAGGTGGTTGAGTTTTTATTTTTTTATTTATTCATTCTATCACAGTAAAACATTCAAATAACATGTAAATTTTTCTAAATCTCTTTCAAATCTTTGTTTGTCGGAACCGGTCCATTCCTCTTTCAGTTGATGTAATTCCACCACCCCGTCCATTGTTGAAAATGCCTGAAACAAAAATAGTTAAGCCAGAATTGGTCATAACGAGGCATAATGCAAAACTAAATACTTGAAGCTTTTAGAAATATAATCTATCTATGTCATTGGCGGAATTCACTTAAATTTAGTCATATGGTGACTGGGTATAACCGGTAATTCCATGCTAAAGTTCTTCGGAAAATTGAAAACTGAAGAGATTTGAGAAAGATTGAGAAAACTGAGAAATTTCTGCTCAATGGAAAATTTTCAAAATTACATACATGTCTTTCCTCAGCTAATAGTGTCATTTGATTTGGTATAATTTCAGGGGATTAGAACGTGCATTTTAATAATTTTTGACAACTATAGTATTGCTTAACAGATACATCTCTAATGAAAAATTTACTTACTAGAAAGGCTGCATGGAAATCATCAGAGGCAGTGCTGATGCTAGTAATCCTCCGGTCCGGGAAAGGAATACTTAGATATGGGTGCATGTCGCTGGAACACAAATCCCATAGGTGGATACTGGAAAGAAAATAATATAATGATTTGAGTCAATACTTGGAAAATATTTAAACCAAGGTTTTTTCATTCAAAATCACAAAGCAACAATTTCTGGATGACTATAAGATTAAAATAAGCGAACCTACATGAAACTTGTGTTTACTTTCTCTTAAAGAGAAATCTGTGAGAGTTCTGGTCCGAACGAAGTATTTAAAGATAATATCACCTCTGTTATGTACAGAAAGCTGTGATTGAAAAATATGAATCTATATGTTGGCGACGTTGCAAATCTTGGCGCATCTTCCAGTTCGTTTTAAAAAAAATCAAGCTTGGAGTCCTCCTTGATAATTTCTGAAAATTTTCTGCACGGCAAAGGAATTCACTGATAATTTCAAGGAAATATTTTGGTTGGTTCCCTCTAGAGAAAATAAAATACTGGGAAAGATTTTGAAGTGTTACAATGGGTGATATGCGTTTTTATTTTAATCATTTTAAGCATTTTTTGAAGTATGAAGATTAACAGTGCCTGGATCGAAATGTTACCTTGAGTTGCTGTCCAGGACGAAAAATACTCCAGGTTTCAAATTTGACCAATGTATGCTTTTGATTCCTGATCCATTTGTTTCTATCGCACCAAAAAAGCAGATGAGAGGAGTACAGCGTTTTTGGAAGTAAAGTTGTATTCCTCCATTTTCACAGCCAGCCTGTAAAATTATGGAGTGAGAATGAGGCTATGCATCAACAAAATATTTGGTGTACCTGTATAGGCAACAGAGCGTCCAAAAAAATTTCACCCAAAAATTAACATTGTTTTGAGATTTTTTCTAAAATATTTTCAGAGCTTTTGTGTTCTGATACTTTGGAAACTTGAGAGGTGCAGATGCTTTCATAATGTCGTATTGTTGATAATGTGATGCTGACTGCTGTTGTATGAAATAGTTTGGAAAATCAGCTGTCTTGGATCCAGATATATTATTATGAACCCAAATGAATCGGAGAAGTCTTTTCTCTGAAACTCTCAAATGAATAGGTCATTCCTGCACCATCATCATCAACTAATGTTCTCTTCCCCCTACCCCCTCTTTTTCCCAACAAAGCTGTGTATAAATAAGATCCATTGCGGTAAACTAATTTAGCCATTGGGGGTTTTGACACGATCTAAAACCAAAGGATGTAGAGGACTTTCCGAATGCTTAGAAGATACAAACTGATCTCAGTTGATCACAAGGTCTAGATAAAAATAAATTACTCACCAGGAAATAGTTTCCTTCAAATGGACAGATTTTAACACTTTCAATACCAGTAAACTCATCTGAAAAATATGAACGTATTAATAATGTAGTATGAAAGAAAAACAATGTAGGTACTATAAAGCTATTTAGCTTCAATTGAAATCCATTGGGTGTTCTTTTCTCACCTCATTTTCCAGGTATGTCTCTAAGGGAAGAAAATTTAAAATAACGTCCGAGAAGATTTTGTGCTAGGGAGGCTATTACATGAGTCTGAAATGTGTACTTTTTTAATTGAAATATAAAAGCAATTTGTCGACATATATGTAGTATGCCGGGAAACACCAACTAAGTTAAACATAGCTCTCTTACGTTCAAAGGAGAACGCAAAGAATAGCTAGTCCATCCATGAAGATGCGACTATTTCGACGCTGAGGAGCTGTTTTTGCCTATCCATGAAAATGAAGGCAAACAGCATTTCGCCTCGCAAAGCTGGTCTTTAATGAGCATTATGAACAACTGAGTGTGGTTCATCCTCATTATCACGAATAGCGTCGGGATGGTTTTGCTCCTACCGATCGACGCCTACATTATTAGGCTCGAATTTACAGAGTCACAGAAACGCTAAGAGAAATGGTTTATTACTGGAGACGCGACTGTTTTGACGCGTAAAATTCTATCTTCGTGAAAATGAGGGCAAACATAATGGAGATGTTGCATGTGTGAGAAATTTGCGATTTGATTGTTGATTCTTACGTAAAAGTTCGCGAGAAACACGATGGTGCCACTGGTTTTCTCTGAAATCAACTCCCAAACTCAAAAAAAGCTCTCAAGTTGAGGGCAAAATGGAGGGGACACCCCACGCTATCCTGAGAGTCCACCTCTAAGTACATCAAGACAAACTCTCCATGCAAAGATAGGGAGCAAATACATTGACAGGGCTGCCACTTTATTAGGGGACTCCAAAACTGAAAACACGGCATCACTGCTAATGATTTTGCTCCCTATCTTTGCATGGAGAGTTTGTCTTGATGTAGAGGTTGACTCTCAGGATAGCGTGGGATGTCCCCTCCATCTTGGCCTCAAGTTGAGAGCTTTTTTTGAGCCTGGGAGTTGATTTCAGAGAAAAGCAGTGGCGCCAAAAACAATTTGAGTGTGTATTTCTTTTGGGATCTTACCAGTATGTGACCGGTATGCCATTCTATTGGAAGACCCGCTCGCGAAACTTTTTCGCACAATTTGAGCCGTGTTCGTCGTTACGAACACGTGCTGATCCTGCAGCGTGAGAGACGTGGCTGAACGATCATCCATCAGAGATCTGAAATTGTTCAAAGAAGGTTTTACGTTTCTTAGTCTAACCGATCGCTCAAGTTGGAAAATGCTGCCTCCAACTTTCTTTAGTATCCTAAAAAAATATGTTGCAAGCGCGCTCAGTTCATTTTTGTGCGAAAATATAAATCGTAAAATTGCATTTCATGATCCTAATTCTTTACTCTGAGCATGGAAAAGAACAGTATCAAAATAGCTTTTTCTTACAATTGCGAAAACTTGTATGTAGAGCCCACTTTAACTCTCTATTATCAGCATGTTAAGTTACAATTAATGTTTTCGTGAACCCTTATCTTGCGAACGACCCCTAACACTGGGTTCACGTTAAGCAGAAAAGGACCATGCCACATCAGCTATTGTCATAGTGCGAATTGTTGTACAAATTCAAATTGCAATTACAATTTTAATGCGCAAAATTTGTGCATAATTAAACATGGCAAAAGCTGATGTGGCTTGGTACCTTTCTGCTAAACGCGGTCTACTCGTGCCGTTTATGAAGGAGGGTGGACTTCTTTGGCTTGCTTCAGAAGCAAGCTCATTGCCCTAAATTTTTCTTTTCTTCGATAAATGCAGTAATTTTGGCACATACGCGGCAACATCTCTATCACGCAGATTGCTTCTTCGGTTTCTCAAAATTTTTTGAGTAGTGTCAGTATACATTTACCCAGCGAATCAAGTCGATTGTTTCCGCTGCGCCGTGTACATTTTAGCTTCCTCTGCATTTAATTGTTAGCACACATAAGTTGCGTCGCGAAGCAGTAATCGCTGGTTTCAGCAGTGGTCAGGGAATTCGACGGTTGCCATTTTTGTGTCAGAGCGGCGTGCGATATATCGCATCAATTCGTTCCAGAATTTCAGCCACTTCAGCTACTTGTCAATTTTTTCGATTTTTGAGATCGCACTTCTGTTGTCACGAGACCCAAGAATTCATGTACCACATTTGACAAAGAAATTCAACGTAATAAAGACAGGGTTTTTTTATAGGAAAAATATCGCGTTCGATACTGATATCGAAACTGAGCTCGAATGCGATATTTTTCCTCTGGAAAATCCATGCCTTCATTACGTTGAATTTATTCGTCAAATTTGCTAAATGAATTCTTTAGTCTGATGACAACAGAAGTGCGATCTCAAAATTCGAAAAAATAATTAGTAGCTGAAATTATGGAACGATTCGATGCGATATATCGCACGTTGCTCTGACACAAAAAATGGCAACCGTCGAATCACCTTAATCGACCGATGGAACGATCGAAAATGCATTTTCATAGACGAGAGGATTAGTTTCGGATAGAAATCAGTGGCGTCGTGGCGTGCTTTGCGATGGATCGATTTATCTGCCGTTTAAACCTATAGAAAAGGATCCATGAAAAGGGTGTTTGCAACGAACACCTTAATAATCGATTCTTCACCACAGCTTCATATGGGGAAGTAAATATTGATAGTCGATCATTCACGCCTTGTTACTACTGTTGGAAATCACTTAGTAGCCTTGAGTAGAACGATTGTAAACTAATTTTTTTTCCGTCGAAAGATGACACTAGAGTAGTGCGCGTAGCTTCCGCTGTGATTTGCAATTTTTGAAGTTTTTCATCTCGCATCTAGTGTTAAATATCACTGCCGATTTTGTTCCACACACTCTAGGCTCCTTCCGAGTAAATGGAGACTTCGAATAACTTGATTCATTCCAAAAATGTTAATATCACGACTGTTTTGTTCCCAGCCCTTGAAATGCCTCGGTTCATAGGTCTTTTGTCGCGCGATTTGTATTGTAGCCAATCAGCGGACTTTTTTGCTTTTTTGCTTTTTTTGCTATTATGCTGATTGTTACCTAGTATG
This sequence comes from Bemisia tabaci, assembly GCF_001854935.1. Taxonomy (NCBI): domain Eukaryota; kingdom Metazoa; phylum Arthropoda; class Insecta; order Hemiptera; family Aleyrodidae; genus Bemisia; species Bemisia tabaci. The sequence continues at coordinate 1,274,449 of NW_017550922.1, read as the reverse complement.
AAACAAAATTTCTTCTGCGGGAAGGATTTTGAGTATTATTTCTGTTATTTATTTTTTATTTATTGTTTTAGAATCTTTTCTTCTTCTGCGTTTAGTAAGATTTAAGCTGATTTAAGATTTATAGCAAGGAAAAATTTCGGGACTTTTTCCTAAAATTTGTCAGAAAAATTCTATAAAGAGTCAGAAATTTCTAAAATTAATTTTTGCCAGACATTCAGACTGCTGAGACTTTTATAAATTGTACTTTTACTCAATTCGTATGAGCTGGAAGTTCAAAATAATGTATAACATAATATGATTGCAAAGAATATAATAACAAGGTTAACGACGATATTTTTCTACTTACGAGGGAATGTTCTCAAACGCGTGCAAAGTTTTACTCTTGACGAGTTTAATTTTACTCCAGTAAGCTTGACCTTGGTCAGGGTTTTTTGAAGCAGGGCCCGTCTGCACTAGAGTCCAAATAATAATCAAGCCTTTTTGGTCCAAACTGCATATCTAGTCAAAACATAGCCCATAGACTTTTGTGATTATTAAGTAATAAACAAAACAAATACAACACTGTGAAAAAATCAAGTGCACGTTTGCTACCCGGAAAATAGGGAACTAAAATCAGTCCGTGCAGCAATTCGAAATTCCGGTAACCAATAGACAATAAAAACGTTAATATCTTAGCTGGAAGTTGATTTAAATAGTTTTCGTTGTGCGAATCGTGTTCTGCGTGAAATTCTGGTGGATAATCATACATCAGAGTGCTTAAATTCATACCTTGTTTAATGGTCCATTCAATCTAAAAAAGCGAACATAGTGACTTTCCTAACTTTTCTTTTAAAAAAAAAACATATTTTATCGGGAGAAAGGCGGCAACGTTGGAATGCTCATACGGCGTCAAAACACAATATGGGCCTTAAAAGCCGCATCGTTAGATGCCGCGATTATCTTAACGCGAATAATCGCGTCGAACACGGTGCGGCACGGTGCGGTCGGTGTCTAACTCATATCAGTGCCTGCAAGGCTGTAGGAAAACTTCTCGCATTCCACCAAACGCAATGCGAGAGTTATTCGACCACGGGTATAGGTACATTCCTGCTAACTTGATAGAAGGCGCGTCACACTGTGAAGATTACTTGACACTCGACCACGCTCCCTTCCCTGGCTTATGCGGATCTAAAATCGCCGCAAAACTAGGACCGCGCGTCAGTTTTTTTGACGGACCCTGCCCGGTTACTACCACAACTATAGGGAAAATACATGAACGCAAATATCGCATCGAAATGTTCGATACTTAAATTTGAGATCATCTAGGAAAATTTGTGGGAGCTCTTCAGAAAAACTGTGTGTAGATTTTTATAAACGGTGTTCAAAAATAGACATAAAAAGTGGTGCATAACGTTGCAATCTGAGGTAAATACGCTTTCTTTCGCGTGCACCCGTCGCGTCGGCTTTTGAATCCATTCACCTCTGAAATAACTCGAACATGGATGTCCTACAATTTTTTACGTGTAGTTTTTCGCAGTGGTTGGTGGCCGCGTAGCGGCCACAGGCCCCCAGTAATGCAATAATTGTCTCCTGATTATGGAAAATTGGAATTTTTGAACAGCTTTCCCAGAAACTGTGTTTTTTGAACTGCAAACTTTAAAGCACCACTACTCTGGCTCAATTCAATACTAAGCGTTTTTTGACCTGAAATATTCGTAAAACACACAATTATGCTCTGGTTTATATATGAAACTCAGTTTTGACCCCTTGTGGACAAAAAGGTCCCTTTTTTCGTGGAATATCACATTTGTAGACTTTAATAACAATCTGAATGTCACAACTCTTCACTGAAGATTAAAACGTTGAACTTTTTTCTGTCCATTCACGGCAAATCACTCCCTGGCCGGGTCCCAGAATGACATCATGTAGATTTTGGGTGGCTTGGTCACCAACCCTGCTTGGGTTCGTGGCTAGTCCTACGAGGGTAGAGCTAGTTGCTGAAGTGGTACCTCATAACCCAAATTCTAGATGATGACATTCGACCTTCCGTGACAGGTGCGGGATCTAAACCGGCTTGTTTTTGGTTTATTTGTCGCGTGATATTATGTCTATGAGCACTGTTCTAATGCTAGAAATGAGGAAACAATTTTGAATCTCCATGCAGCATCGTTCACTAAATTATAAAACAAACATCCGAAGCTTTCTTGTTATGAACTCTCACCTGTGAAGGAGATCGATCGTTGTCGGTCGATTGCAGCTCATGCCTGATTGATTCTAACCCAACTATCGGCTCTAAATGATTTGTTTCATTCACCTTTGCAGCTGAAAAATCGTGAAGTAAAGATTGAAAATAGACGTATTTTAATGCGTAGACTAACCAACGGCAACCCACGATAGATCATATAGTTAGTCCATCATTTTCTCCATTAGTCTATAGGGACCACCCATTTCAACCAGTATGACCGCTCCATACTTCCTACGTCTTCTTTGTCTGTCGCTTTGTCTATCAATTTCAACAATCGGCTGGTTGCTCTGATAGGGGTTGACCGGGTCAGCCTCTCGCACGAACACTGAAGGCTGACCACAAAAAAGCGCACATTCTTTTTTTAAGCAGCGCGCGATAAGCTCCGCTTTTCTACAAGCAGACCGCGACCGCGGTCATTTTCCGAAACTTTCGCACGCGGCTCAAAACAAGCACGTCTCGAAATCATCTCACCGTCTAAAACACTTGATCAACCTGACTCGCAGGAATTTCGGGATAACGCACGAATTCCTACGTTAAAGCTCGTTTTCTCGCAATGGAACGGTGAAACCCCTTACAGTATTTCAAAATTGGTTGCTGAATTTGTGCATAACTGTGTGAAAAGTGTTGAAACAAACCTGTTATGTATGAAGGAACCCTTAAAACCCATTCGCTGCTTTCATCTTCCGAGTTCACCCTTTGATGGAACCCTGCTGCTTCTTTGGTGTCCCAAACTGCAATTGATCTGTTTTGAAACACGAAATAACAGAAATTGTTTTATTGATTTGTTGCCAACAATTAGGGACATAAAGTTAAAGTAGTGTGGTCGGTGCCACTAAGCCATGTCTCCTCGCAATTCCTCTTCGTATCACGTACCTCTCATCTGTTGAGTTCGCCTTCATTAACTGTGATGGCAATTAAGCGACTTACGAGCATGAATAGTTACGCGAAGTAGTTTTCCCATCTTTGCTCATTGGATATAGGTCCGGCAAAGAATAAACGTCTATGCCTCGCCGTATCACGTGCCTCCCATTCTGCCGAGTTTACATTCAATTTTTTGTCATGGGAACGGAGTTCCCCATGATATTATTGTCATGGGAACGGAGTTCCCCATGATATTAGAATCGTTCCGTTGCTTTCGCTATGGGATTCCCTATACCTCTGCGACCTTGAGCGTTTCGCCCAGTCTCCGATTTTTGGTTGATTTTCCGATGTATCAAAAACCGTTGTATTTTTTAGCCAATCATGTCTCTACGTCAAGTTGTGTTGATTGCTAAAATTCGCTTTCAGCGAGTTTTTTTCCACCTTGAGATGTCGTGTCTGACTGGTAAATCTGCGCAGAACCACGAAGTTCCGTTTTTAGGCAAATTCTTTTTTTTGGGAGGTTCCGATTGGTTATTTTTCGCCATCAGTTTTCTGTTCGTTGGTGCAAAAGATCGCCTACCTCGGTGCTCTTGAGAAGCCGCCATTATCCCACCTCAAATTTTAAACATAGATATAAAGAAATAATAACCATCGTACAAGGTGGAAAATTGCTCTGGAGGACCCGTTACGGATATATGAGCCAAAATCAGAACTCGATTGATGGATTTAATCCATGAATACAGAAATATTGCCTCAGCTTACTGCCGCGATCGCAAATGCATCCTGTGATGAACCTTGTAACATATGACAGCATAGGTAAACAATGTCTCACAGAGTAATGCGGTTAATCCGTTGTCTCTTAGGACGCCAGTGGCCGAACTGCCGAAATCTCAAGGTCGTCTTTTGTGAAGCCCCGCTCAGCGTCCGAGATCACTTAACTGTTATCTTTTCTCCAATCGTGAATGAGCGTCGAGATAGCCCGGATGTTTGAGACGCCAAGTTAGCGCTTTATATACCTCCTTTTTGTTGCGAGCGGGGGTTCGAATCTCGTAGACGACAGTTAATTTTTACTGGTTGTATTGAATGTTTTAGACCAATCATCTAACAATAATTAATACTTGGCAACTTAGGAAGCACATAGGTCCCTTATGATGCGTATTCGGGCATATGTGTAGAGTAAAAATATCAACGTAGGGTGTCCCAAAAGTACCGGGACTGGTTCTGTAACTTCAAAAGTAAGATAGATACAGACATGATTTTGGTCTCATTTTGAAGATCAACTCAATACCTATCGATTAAAACCAAGATCAGCTCAATCGAATAAAAATTGACCGAGTTATGACAATTTGAAATTAGTGAGGAAAGTTTACCCCTACGGTTTTTAGGAAGATTTTTCGCTTACCAGGATTCAAAAAGTTAATATTCGTATCCACTTTCCTCCGAATCTTCCATAACTTCCTTTTGCTTTTCAAAGTACCGTCCATCAAACCGGATGCACTTTTTCATGCGCTCTTGCCACTTCTCCAACATTGTTTTCCTGAATTCTTCCTCTGGGATGGAGTTGAAGAAGTTTTGAATTGCATTCTGGATTTTTGTCTTCGATACGAATCTTCGTCCGCGAAGCTCCTTTTTAAGCGTAGGAAACATCCAAAAATCACATGGAGCCAAGTCAGGGCTATAAGGGGGATGAGGGATTGTTTCAACTCCATTTTTACTCATAAATTCACGTGTTGAGCTCGATGTGTGAGGCCGCGCATTGTCTTGATGGAGTATCCACGAAGCTTTCAAGTCCGACCGTTTCCGGGAAATGTGCATTCTCAACTCCTTTAGTACTTTGCAATAATACGCACTGTCAACTGTTGTGTTTGATGGTACAAAATGTTGATAAATGACACCTCGAAAATAAAAAAACACAATAAGCATCACTTTATCGGCCGACTTTTCGATTTACGGCGATGAAGAATCCTCCTTAAAAACCGTAGGCGTAAACTTTCCTCGCTGATTTCAAATTGCCATAACTCGGTCAATTTTTATCCGATTGAGCTGACTTTGGTTTTAATCGATGGGTATTGAGTTGATCTTTAAAATGAAATCAAGATCATGTCTGTATCTATCTTATTTTCGAAGTTACAGAACAAGTCCCGGTGCTTTTGGGACACCTTATGTATACTTTACGCCGAAAAAGCGAACCTGAAACTTAAATGCGTTAACTTCCGAAAACCATATAATAATCCAACGAAAATAAATAATTGGTACATAACAGCTTTCTTGTATGCAAAGAAAATAATTGAAAATGTTAAAAAAGAGATGTCAACACAAAATTACATAGCCCCTTCAATTCAGAAGATACTACAAACGAACTGTACCTTAACATTTTCATATCCCAGAAGCTAACGTTCCCATGACGAATATTGCCATCGCTAGCGATTGCAAAATCCAACTTGTTTCTCAATTCTTTTCTTTTCGCTGTTATGAACTTTTTGTCAGTTAAGCATTTGCAGTTTGGATATATCATACTAGTACTTGATGTATTTTACATTTTAAACGCGTTTTTTTTTCTTTTTTTTACATTTTTTTTGCTAAAAATCGTTGAAACGTGTGCCTATTTCAACGGAATGGAACCGAATCGCATCGCAGTCGAACCTAGAAAAACAGGTTTAAAGTTTGCTACCTCCTAAAGACTCAAAGTTAAAAAACAAAATTCAACGCATTCTCTTACATTTGAAATAGCTTTTTCACTAAAAACTTTTGTTATGAGAAAATTTACGATCATATAAGCTCGAAATGACTCTCAACACATTTCCCCCCTCAAAATTTGACTTGGTGCCTCTCTGTTTAACGCTGACCAAATGCAGCTGTGCCCTCCAGCGATTTTTGGAAGCAGGCAACACTAGTTTTCCTCTATTCGAATTCAACATTTATCATTGACTCTTTGTAAGATCGTCTGTCTCACAAAATGTTGCTAGTTTTCTTTTTTTAAATGGCCAAAACCCAATGTTGCCTAATTGCGGGTATCGCACGAGTTATGCCACCGGTCTGCGGCCCGATAATTGGTACGATAAAACAAGACATAGCCCTAGCTTTACCATGCAATATACTGCATGTCGATGTCTTATCGGGCTGCTTTAAACATGCAATAATCGGCACCCTGGTCAAAGGGGGGTGCAACCTGCACCCTCTTAATCTATGACCTGCGACCCATAATCATCCCCTGCAAGGATCATTTGTTTCGCACATGACTTCCTACATTTTTAAGTATCGAAACGTGACAGACGCACTTTCTTAAACGCCGTTTTGTCCAAATTCGATTCCAACCAAACATTCTTCAATCATTTTACAATCATTCGTGCGTCACAATCATAAAGCAACACTCTGAAATTTTGCCGCACAGCAATCAGAAGTTACACGTGTGGAAGCCGCCTAATAAAATGATCATGCCCACACTGAAAAAAAATTATCCGCGTTTTTACCAAGGTCCGTTGGTACCTTTACCATCTCACTTTTTTTTACCAATTATTGGTAATTTTACCAAGACAGACTGGTAAGCTTACCTAAAAACAGGTAGTTTTACTGTTTTTTCAGGTAAGAATACCACTTTTAATGGTAATCAATTCCCGGTAACTTTGCCATTTTATCTCGGTAATTCTACCACAGTCGATAAAAAATATTGGCGTTTTTATCAAGGTCCAGCAAAATTACCGAGAAAGTTCAACAATTTTATACCGAGATTTCTCGGTAAAATTACCAATTCCATAAATGGTAATTTTACCAAGAAAAAACTGGGATCAAATAGAACCCTGAATTCTCGGTAATTTTACCCTTTTCTCAGTAAATACACCGAGATTTTTTTTTTCAGTGCACTTACCCCTCCTTGAGTCCGGCTTGAATGAGGTGTGGATGAGGCCAGTTGAAGCCACAACATGAGAGGTCGGTAGGAGTTGTTAGGAGTTTCGTCGGTTTAGAGGGCTCCGCGATATTCCAAACGCAGAGGATTGTCCTATTTTCAGAAGCGTCCACTCTTTCATTTTTTGGGGTCGGCTGAAATTGCAGATAATGCTCATTGCAATAAATATAAGAAACAGTTATAGGAATCAAGTTTAAATATTTTTAAAATTAACTTGCCAATAAAATAAGCAATTTGTTCGGTATGCGTAAAATCTCAGAAACATACTATTACTTGAATATATGCGTGTATTCATGCTGAAAGGAACCATGTTTGTAGGTACTAATGAGCGGAATCGCAATGAAAATGTGTCAGAGATTTACTTGCTTCGCGGTTCTTTTTCATTTAATCATTCGCACATATCGACGGTGAAACTACCAAACCACGTATCTCGGTTTGCGACGTCGCAGACTTCCTGTCATACTTTATTTTTTAAATGAAAAACTACTTAACGTCCAGTCTTGAAAATTTCTGTGATTTTTCCTCTTCGTGCGGAGAAAATTCTGTGAAAATTTCAAGGAATGATATTGATTTGGTCTACTTCAAAAAAATAAAATGCAAGCGTAGATTTTTAAACACCGCAAACGAGATACGTGGTTTGGTAGTTTCACCGTCGATATGTAGTCTTTCTTAGCATAAAATAAGTTTACGTGACCGATAATACTATTTTTTTGCATATATAAGACTCGGTTTTTTTTTTATAAAAAGCACCAAAACTTTTTATAAAACCATCATGAAACTGTGCGTCCTGCCATGACTCTCCCTGCTCAATGAAAGCAAACTTTTTAATCTACTCGGATACGTAGCAATTTAATGAATCGATGTATGTCTGGAAATACATTCCAAAGTTGAATGAGTGTATCTATTGGCCAAAATTTTGCAAGAAATTCAGAACTACTATTTTTGGCTCACCCACAAAGTCACCTATTTTCACAGGGAAACTAATATTACTTTTGAACACAAAATAAAATTGATAATTTTTTTCGAGCTCTGAGGAAAATTCTGGGTTTCTCCTCGAAACTTTAAAGGAGAATGAAAGAAACCCTTGAGTTTCTTCACTGAAGTAATTTTCCTTCACTGAAAAAAAAGTTACGGGCTATATAGACGTACCGTCCGTTCCGGGCTCTAGGGCCGTAGCTTCGACTGCTCCGGATGCTACGCCCGGAACTTTCGGCCTCTGAGCCCGGAACGCGTACGACATGTCTATATAGCCCGTAAGTACGGCTTCCACGGCCGTAATTTTTTTCAGTGTTGGAAATCGGGGAAAATTAGCAAATCATCAGGGAATGAAGAACATAAAGAATTCTTCTTCTCCATAGTTTCATGTGGTGTGCTTTCATATTCCCCTTCTCCTAGATACTATCGTAATACGGCACTCTCTAACACTTACAGTATGTACAGTGAGGCACTGTGTGCATCTTGTCGGTTCCAGAACAACAGATGTCACAGGGCGATTCCTCAAGAATTTAATTTTTTCAGTCCGTAAAGGAATGCAGCCTTTACTAAATTCCAGAGACTTGTCCTTTTCTAATTGGTAGCTTCCGTGCCGGACGCCTCGGGAGTTCCTTTCCAAAAGCATGAGAATTCTCTGAAACAAATATCAAATTTACATTGCTCTAATGCAAGAATTCGTAACTTTATAACGTAATTTAAGAAAATCTGGGTCATATTTCTAAAATCCAATTAGAGCAGGCTCATCTCGAAACTGTCGCCTGTCGATGGCATCAAAAATCGTGGCAATTAGCCGAGTGGAATGAACTTTGATATAAACGAAAATTTAGTGGGTCAGAGAGCGCTTATAGACATGATGATGAAACAGCGCATAAAATTCCTTCATAAATAGCGATAGGCAAAATTAGTTACAGCATACGGAAATTCTACGCTCGCACATGAAGGTCGTAATCTTAGCCGACAGTCGTTTTGATGATGATGTCTCCTCAGGAGATGATTAGTTTAAAAAAAAAAAAAACCAAAACCAATGAGCTTGTTCAGTAATTATTAATTTATAGCCGTTACTATAATGCAGGACTGCACAGACCATAAATCATTGCAGAGGGGCTGCGCGGTCGAGAGGGTACCCGTGGTTGAATGGATATTTTTGGACGCCATCTTGGATTTCTCGGCGACTCTCGTTAAAATGGGAGATCAAAATACGCAACTTTGAACTTGTTTCCCATAGGTCGATATTCGGTCAAAAAATATAGGGAACATTCCGGTGATCTATGTGCACTCTCAACTTTTCAAAATTTTAAGAATTCATAAACATCTTTAAGTACGGAACAAGTTCATTGAATTTTATGTCGGAAAACTAAGAAAATAAGTAGGGAAACCCCAATTGTTCTTAAATTGTCAAAAATCGAGAAGTGAAATTCTGTGTATGACTTATTTTGGAGTCTGTATAGCTCCCAAAGAACCCAAGAGATACTAATTCTAATTAAAATGTACCTCATAAGAGCGCATGACTCTCCTTAAAAACGGTAAATTCCGCTCCGGAAAAAATTATGTCACTCCATAAAAAGAGTGGATTTTACCCCGCATACGTATCAGTTGGGTTCTTCGGGCGCTATGTAGATTCCGACACTGAATTTTACTGCAAAAATGTTAACAGTGTATCTATTTTATGACATTCCCGGCTTAGAAGAGTCTTATATTTGGACTGCATTTTGCAATTTGGAATTATAAATTCTGGCTCATCTGAAAAAACACTTATGTGCGTAGGGAAACGAATGGCACATACGTTGTTTTCAAACCGGGCCAGAATTTATAGGTCCAAATTGCAAAATGCAGTCCATTTATTCGATAATTTACGCTGTAGTATGATTCAATTGAATATTCTTTCTATGCCTTACCTTTCCTGCAATGGATAGGAATCGATCCAACCTCTTTCCATCCAGTTTGTAAATATTCCGCTCCGTTATGTCAGCCGCGATAGCCTCTTGGGACCTCATGGAATCATCTCCAACGCCTTCCCTTGTCTGTGAAAATTCAAACCGTCATAAAGAGATCGTCCGAAAGTTTTATGTTCAAGTACGATGCTAATAAGGTGCATTCGCCTAACCCATTCAGGCCAGGGTGGCAAAATCAAAATTGTGGCTTTCTTCTAATTGTGTGTGTTTGAGTGTGGGTTGCATTCTCTAGCCCCTGAAAAATATGAAATATTTCACAGCCTCGTGAAATTTCATGGAAGATTTCACTGAAATTTCCAATTTTTCATTTTTTTCTGACGTTTCATGCCACCCTGATTAAGGCTGCGACCGATTCACCAAGAAAACCGAAATATTTTGTTTCAGGTCATCTAAGAAACTGGACAGTTCATCCTGACCTTCCTCAATGGGTTTCACGGCGGGTTCACACGGGGTGGAACCGCGCCGAAGTCAGGAACCTAACCGTCCCGGTATGGCTCATCAACTCCATGGACGAGGCATTGCAGTTCAGTTGTGGTGAGTAAGTAACAAACTGTCTTAGGAACACCCTCATCCTTGAATGAAAAGTAATTTGGACCTTTCCGTAGGTTCCCTCGTAAAACGTCCTTCCAAGTTTTGTCCCCTCAGGATGATTGGTTTTTAGTAGGGTTGTGATGAAAAACCAGTCTCAACGAGTATATACCTACTATTTGTGATGGATGATTCCATCGTACCATTGCTGCTGTCCGAATATCCTTGGCCTGAAGGACAAATAGCTTAAGCGAAACCTTACAGGAGCACCTTTTGCTCTTCCAAAGGCAGGGTGTTTAGTATTATGATTTTTCCGATTCTATCAGGATTTAAAGTCAATCTGGATTTAATTCCGATTTCATCAGGATTTGAGGAAAAATCGATCGTAAAATTAGGATTTGAGAAAAGTCGGCCGTCCGATCGGATTTTTTTGTCGAGCTATTTTTGTGAAGTTCCATTCGCCGTGCGCGAAATCAGGATTTGATCAGGATTTAGAAAAATTATGAAACCAAGATTTAGCAATCAAAAATCAGGATTTCATCAGGATTTCCCAAAATGAAAAAAAAAAAACTAGACACCACATAAGGTTACCGAATCTCGATCAACGGCTACGACCCATCGAGTAATCTCCTTTGTAAAGACTAACTAATTCAAAATAACTTTATTTTTTGCTTCAGCTGAAGTTTGTACCCATTTGATAGCAAAACAACTGAAACTCGGGAAGTGAAACACACTTTTAACTCACCTGCTGAAGTGTGGGAGCACGGTTCAAGCCCGTCGCGTTATTCGGGTTATCTTTGATCGGACCTGGAATTTGGGTCCATTTTGTTCGCTTCTCTTCCTCCTCGGTTTGGACCTCAGTTGAAGGCCTGTTATCCTCCGTCTGTGTACTGATCTAAGGGAAGAAACAAGGACACGATACTTTCAGTATTACAAGAAATTTTTACAGTCAGTGATAACTGAACTCAAATTCACGCGTGGCATAGGAAAAATGACTTTAGTGCTGAGAAATGTAAAATTGAGATATCGGTACCATTGATTCTAGATAAGTGCTTCCCGAAAAATTATGGACAAATCCTCGTTCTTCAGACGAAGGAACATAATTCCATTCCAAGAATGCAAAATTGATTCGAACAGTTCAATTTGTCACGATAATATGACTGTGCAATGTCTTAAAAAAAGTCCCCTGATTTTTTTGCTGATTTGAGAAAATATCTGTAAACTTTTGTTTTTGAAAATCCCAACAGTTTTCGATTGAAACTACGATTTTCTAGCGGCAATTTTGCAACGCTGAAATTCAGTTACGTTCTTTCTTACACAGAACAACGAAATACACCCAACCATATCAGACCCAACCGTAGCTGTTGCAGTTTCAAGTTTTCATGTTGCGAAGAACTATATGCTTTAATAAACTTTCTCCATTTGATGAGCCTGAGGGTTTCCATATTGTCTTTCAGATTCAAATTCTTTGGTATACCATTACTTATATATGAACGTATTTATGCTAAAAGGAATTATGTTGCACACAAACCTTATACACACGGTTCCTTTTAGCATAAATACGTCCATATGTACATCTAATTGATCCAACTTGCTTTTCTATGGGGTCAGGGTGTGCCACGAACAATAGTTCAATCATCTATCATGAGAAATCTGAAACAAGCTATCTAATGGTTGTCGCGAAGAACTGTGCTTCCACGAACTCTCCTTCTTTGATAGGCCTCAGGGTTCCCGTATTGTTTTTCGCATTAAAAATCTCTGTTATCTTCTTGCTCTCATACAAATTTAAGTGATCCAATTTGCTCTCTACGAGTTTATGATACACCGCCGAGAAACAAAAACATCACGTTCTATTTGAGCCTGACGACCCTCGTCCTCCAGGGTCATTCAAATAATATACACCCAGTCCGACTCAACAAGAGGAGCTCCGGGTTAATGAATGCATTCGGCGAGTTTTCACGCTTTCATCTTGTTCGTTACGATTTTAATTTGAGAGCCGGTGACTCGTGCCTTCGGCCAACCGACCCGCGGCGAAACCGCGTATCCGCCCGAAGCACTCCCGCGGGAGTTATGCGGTTTCCGGCCGCGAGAGGGCGCTCATCTTAGCGAAGACAAGACGTCTCGCGGAACAATGCGTCGCTCGCTTGTGAGTTGTGACTGGCCCGAGGGGCGTTCGGAGCCCCTCGGAAGTCTCAAATGTCAGGGCCTTTGACATTTACCCCCTCCCTCCCCCTCCCCCGGGGCTCATCCCTTGTTGCCGCGCCTTGTTTTCCGGGCCCCTAATGAGCTCGCAATGCATGGAAGAATAACGTATGTGGGATTTGTTTTAGATAGAGCGTGCGTCGTTTCTAGTGGTTGGGGGTGTGATGTTATGCTGGTCGCGGCAGGACGGATTGAAGGGGCTTCGAATGTTCCGGTGATAGTTTGAATCTACCACTCGGGGCGTTGTCGCTTTGATTTAGTTCGAAGATGGGTGTCGTATGTTTATTGCCGTGGTTTAAAAAAGGGGCTGAAACGCACTTGGCGGGGTGGTGATTGAAATGGGGGTGGGCTTCGAGACTGTTTTATCTTGCATTTGAATTGTCTCACCGAAAATGTTTTACAAGAATATCGAGCGAGAGTGGCTGTCGTCAAAGGCGTGAAGTGCTTTTACAAGCGTTTCTTAGTACACTGGAAAAAAAACACATTGGATCTAGAGTCCAGACTCTTGAAAACATTGACAAGAAAAAATACTCTTGATTCAATCGGATTTTTGCTTGAATCAAAACAAAATCCGCTTAAATTAAGAGGATTGGTTCTTGATTTAAGCCAGTTTCTGATTGAATCAAGAGTACTTTATCTTGTCGATGTTTTTAAGAGTCTGGACTCTAGAGCCAATGTGTTTTTTTTCCAGTGTACGCCGGTTTGAGGCATGGTGTTCAGGACCCCGACAAACCGGGTAACACCGGGTTTCAGGGAACCAAAAATGTCCAGCAAAATCAAGGGATTTGTCAGGGAATACACCAGACATGTCCTCTCTTTCCTTTCCGAGATCATGTTATATGGACGTGTTTCTGCCAAACGGAACTATGTGCATTATGACGTGAGCCCTGTTATGCATATATTCGTGAGGGTCTCAGGGCTCATGTCTCAATGCACATAGTTAGAAATACGTCCATATTTAAGTTGGTGCCTCGTGTTAACTCGGCTGAGAATCGAATATTAAAGTAAAGCATTTATAATTTTGCCTCAACTTCGAAGACAAAAAACGACCATCCCATACTGGCGTGATTGTACTAAAGTTTAAGAATGGCAAAATAATTGCACCGTCTCGTGTAAGACGATGAGGTATGACTATGCAACTCTACCAAATGCTGCTATTTCAATATTCGTCTGTATTATTCCTTTCATTCAAAGTAAAGTTTGATACCCAAAAGAACAACTATTTTCCGCAAGAAAAAAATCGTTAAAAAGAAAAAGGGAAGACAATTTTTTCCCCTCTCCGCCTTACTTATTCTTTACTCTCCTAAGTGGCCATTAAAAGTTGCCGTTACAAAATTGCCACATTTTCATTTTCTGACTTGGGCACGTTGATATCCGGAAGAGGCAACATTGCGGCTCATCAGTCAAAGAAAAGCGCTCGAGTTGTGACTGAACGCGGTGCTCGGCTTTGAACACGATGACGACGCGACTCTTGGCGAACATTTCTGCACGAGTACATACCTGGAGCGTGTTTGAGCGTCCGTAGCACTGCATGTAGATCTCGTAAGGGATGGGAGCCATGTTCATGAGGATCCCGCCTTTCTGATCCAGGCGGAACATCGACAGCAGCTTCCTCGCTCGCAGCTCGCTTTTCCGTAATTTCTGAAAACAGAGCCCAGCGTTCTGTCGTAAGTGTCACGGAAATTGAAAAGTTTCAAGTGCAGAGACAATGTGCAAATCAATAATGTAACGATAGTACCTATTTCACAGATTTGACGTAAGTCATATAACTAGTTAGGCAGTAGCCACCCGTCGGTTTTTTTTTTTTTTTTCCATTTGGTCTCGTCATTTTTTAGGGGGAGTTTTTTAGGATTGGGCCGGGGTGGCTACCGCCACCTAGAATTTGATTTTTTTAGCGAGCAGAAAGTGTAAGTTGACTTTGGTTTTTTTTAATGCGTTAACAAGGATGGTTTCTAATATCGGTGGCTAAAGTGCGAAACCACGTATTCTTATTGCAGTGTTTCAAAATCTCTGCTCAAATTTTATTTCTTCAAGGAGAAACAAGTCAACTATATAGCTTGCAGTTACTGAGAAATATTCTGCTGTCAGAGAAGAAAAATCAAGGGAGTTTTTCAAGAAATTAAGTTGATTAGTTTTTCAACGAAAAATATAGTATGACCAGAAGTCGCAAATGGAGGTACGTAGTTTTGCACTTTACCCATCAATATGCTCGCATACGCTGAAATTTTCGCGAAACGTCTTCCGAACTTTTGAAGTAACCTTTTTCCCAATGGAATAACAGAAAAGGTTAAGTGATTACATGATATTCGTCGTTCGATTTAATGAAATTCAGCGGGAGGACAAACTACCGAAAAACGACTCTATGACCAGCAAAAATGACCCATTCTATCCCAAAAAATACTGAATGAACTAGAATTCCTCAGGAGTTTTTCGATAAACATCAGTATTCGCACCCTTAAAATTCACCCAAATTTCGTACCTTCATTGAACGCGCGGGTTATGTGCTCTGCGGGCTGATTATTGAAATTAATAGACAAAGAAGACATGAGGAGTATAGAGCGATTCTATTTGTTGAAATGGGTGGTTCTTATAGACTAAGGGAGAAAATGCTGGACTAACTATAGGGTCCCTCGTGGGGTGCCGTTAGTTTATTACCGTCTCCTTTGTCCATTGCAACCACCCGATTTCACCAATAGGATCCCTCCATATCCTTTTTTTGTCTTCTTTGTCTGTGGATTTGTCTATCAATTTCAATAATCGGCCTGCTGTTCAGAGGAAGAGATCAAAAGCTGTGTAGATGACAGAATTTACAGACACTAATTTTGCCGCAAGAAACAAGGTGAAGGAGGCGAATTCTTAAAAGCAACGCTGTTCAAAAGGCGCTACCTCCTCACCAAGAAAACAATTAAAAACAACGACGCGTACGCAAAGCTAGATTTATTGCGGGGTTGCCATAAACCGCTCTGATTCCCGATTAAAGTCGCGGAAAGTGGGCGCATTGTCGCACAAATTTTGTAACTCCGAATTTATCGCCAGCATTACACTCGACACAGGAGAGCATTACGATGAGATTTGTGCGGTGCCCGGAAAAAGCTGTGTTGCGACCTAATGCACCATTCTTCAACTTTCTCCTCGGTCTTTACCTTGAAAAGGCGAAATTTAAGTGCAATCTGGCATCGGCGATCGCCAGCCAACACGGGTTCTGTGTATCGTGGGGAATTTTTATGTCGACATTAAAAAGAGCCTAGAAAAATCATAGCCTTTGACCGGGGTGACCCCATCTTCGTTATCCTCCCGTTTTTTCTGAGCCCCGAGATTGATGTATTTAATTGCTCTGAAGTGTTTTTCAGTGCTTTTCGCGTTTTTCTATAGTCTTTGCTTTCTTCTTTATTTTATATCCATTTACGTTATATATTTTTCAGTTCTAAGACTGGCTTTCTTTGTTTTTGGTTCATTCACCGGTTCTTACGGCTTATGCACTGACTCACCCCTTTTTGAGCCGTCTCAATTTACGATGTGTTTTCATTCTTTTTTTTACGATGTCGTAAGTGTCAGATTTTTCAGGTTGTCTCTTGTGTTTTTTCCATTTCAGAGGGCATCGATGAAGAAAAGTAACAAAAAAAACCACTCCTATGAACTTATTTTTCCTGAGAGTTATTTCCAAAGCCCTCCTCAAAAGATAAGCACCTTTAGCGTAAAAGAAAAAAAAAGTATAACATATGTCCTGCCTTAAATTAAAAGGCCATGCAGCTTTTTGCCTCTAAGGCAATGTAGATACAGTTGCCAGTGACCACTGGTGGTTCTCGCAGGTTAGCAATACTGATATTTCCCCTTCACTGCAACCAATTACAAATTATCGATTCTGAAGCAGCATACTTCGAGAAAAATTGATTGTTTTTAATGTTATCATTGGTGTAATTCGTGAATTATTTGTGTAAATTGCAGTCAAGGAACGTTAGTTTAATGAGAAGCTCGGAGGGCAAGGGGCATAAAGGTAGTTTTTGCTATTTCAAGAAATACGTGTTTAAAGTTTGGATCATGGATCCTTATGGCGGAAAGAAAGTTCAAACTGCCTTTTTGACGCTTAAAAATTGGAATTTGGGAGCAAATTTTTCACAAAATATGCATTAAGTCTCGTTTTACTTGAAACCATTAATATCTCAATTTTTTTAAAAACTGCACTTACGCGTCTTGTCCTCCCATCCCCTCAATTTTATTCCCATTTAGTGGTTCATTCTATGAAACCTGATGCTAAAAAAATAAAATGAAGTCAATTTCGTGGCTGGGTCGAAGGTTGACCCAGTCCAACGACTTACTTTCTGTTTTCGTTCCTCTTTTGAGACCGTCTCGAATGTTATGAACTGATGATACTGCAGAGAAGATAAGGAATTCTCCTCCTTCTTGAAATCCTCGAAGCCCTCATCCTTTGAGACGAGCGAGTTGAAGTCGCCGCTGTGACAGAAAAATCACGAATTGGATTAAGGATTAAGGAGGCACGTGCTTAAGCGTTTTTTCGCAGGGATGGGCGCTACATTCCGACAGTTACGTTTTTTTCTTACAGCTCTGCAGTGATTCTATGTGCAATTTCTGTGTTTCTAGCGCTTAGCCCGGTTCTTTTATATGCTTTTTGGAAAAGTTGATTGTAAATTGTAAATTGTAAAAAGTAACATGTCACGTCAGGGTGTCTACAAGTCCGGAATTTCCGGAAAGTCTGAAATGGTCCTGATTTTTTAAGGGCGGTCCGGAAGTACTGAAAAAGTGCGGAAATTCCGCAAGAAGGTCTGGAATTTTACTCTTTTCTTGTCATTTTTTTCGCAATTTTAGCGAGAAATTCAAATTTTTGAAATTTTTCGAATCTCGTAAAATGGAGGTACTGAAAAAGTACTGAGATTTCTGTCGAAGAGGTACTGAATTTCCTGGGAATGCACTGAAAAAGTACTATAAAAGTACTGATTTTTGGCCAGCCTGGTTTAGTAGACACCCTGCACGTTCATAAGGAGAGAAATTGTGAAACGTATGGAACACCATAGAGCTTTTCACGCTGCTTTTTGAAGAGTTTAAAACATTTTATAGAGAACATTCATTTCTCTGAAAAACTTGAAATTCACGTGGACAATAGTTTCCCCTCGAGTGAGAGGTTTGGATCTACGCATCGAAAACCGTTAGATGTCTTAAATAATAGTTTATTTCAGTAATTTTCGTCGCGCGAATCGTGTCTCATGTAGACCTCTGGTCAGGAAACATGTATCTAAGCGCCTCAGTAAACATCTTGGCTAGTGGTGCATTGCAATGAGCGTGCTTTTAATGCCCATCGCAGTGAAACGTTCAGTAACTTTCACTCGATTCTCTCCGCAAAAAAATATTTTAATATTGACATTGAGATAAGTTGCAAAAAATAGAGTTAAGTATCGCTCTCGGGGGCACGTTGGAATAACTGAAAACTGGTGTGAGAAATCAAGTTCGCCTTCAACTCGACGGATGCAATTTGGGCGGCTCAGGAGTTGAAATAGTTGTATCACGCAGTTTGGTATAGCGTGATGTCCGAAGGACGAGTGACTTTCGTTTTTATCTTCATGTTTTTAATAACTATCACTGCGAAATGTCCAGTAACTTTTATTCGATTTTCCTCTCAGAAAAATATTTTGCAATTAACATTGAAATTAGCTGCAAAAGCTAGATTGCAGCTCCGCTCTCGTTTTCATAGCTGTAAACTCATCACAGGAGTGAAAAATCAGTTTGCATCCAACTCGATGAAAGCATGTAAAATCGTGGTCCAATAATTAAATAAATTCACGCATACTGAAGAAAAGTAACTCAAATAGAACGAAACAAAACACAGATTATGATTAATGTAAGAAGAGATTAGCAAGGTGTTAGGTGTTTTCACCGATTTATTTATTTAATAAACATGCTGAAGCTTTTCGGTTCGCGTTCATCATCAGAGCTTACAAAGAAAGGTCAAAAACACAAAACAAAAGAACACTTAAAAAAACCTTTTCGCTGGTCACAATTATCAATAAAATACCGCTGTGTGAATATCGGCATAAAGTTTACTGGTTATCGGTACGCTGAAGTCTTTTATTAAATAAATAAATCAGTGAAAACACCTAACACCTTGGCTAATCTCTTCTTACATTAATCATATTTCAAATGGTGTTACTAATCATAATGAACGATTTCATAAAACACAGATTGGCGAAACAAATATCAACCTGAGTTTAGAATGAAAGTTTCTGACAGAGATTTCAAACGAATTCCGAAGTTAAAATAATATATCACCCAGTTCCCATGATTCTTTTTTTGTTAATAATGAGAAGAGTTCATATTAACACCATCAGTTTGACCGCAAAATTCACAAATCATGTATCTCTTTAGCGGTGTTAAAAATATCCTTAAAAAAAAAATAAAAAAATGAAAAATGAAAAAAAAAAAAATCACACCATTTTTCGAAGTTATTTTAGGATATACTTCGCACAGAGAAGAATTACCTTGGAAGTCTTTAAGAATTGACATTGTGTAGCTCTCCATTCCAAAAATAAAGTTTGACAAACAGTCTGCAAAGTCGCAAATGGATTGCACTTAGCAAAAAGGAACCAGCGCGATTACAGTGTTGTAAAAATGTTGCTTCTTCATTATAATCTAAAAAATCTCTCAGAATAACAAATAGTTTTTGCTCCCCGTCAAAAAGTTGTTAATTTTAAAGGGAAATAACTGTGTAAATTTGAATACGGTACATATATTGAGTATTTTTAAAAGGAAAGAAGAAGTTGCACGATTTTGAAAACACTGTAATCGCGCTGGTTCCTTTTTGCCAAATGCGATCCAAATCGAGATACGTGATTCGGAACTTCCACGTCGGCATAGTAGAAGCCTCGCCGAAAAACACATTGCTTCGGCAAGAATCGTGGAAATGATGGAAAAACTCGATACTCACGTGATGAAATCCAAGTTGAGGTTCTCTGCCCTGGCTTTCTCTTGTATCGTCTGCATGTGGTCCGTGCGGTGCGGGGCGGCCGTCATGTCGTAGGTCCCGGAATCGTGGGTCATTTCCTCACCGAAAGCCGCTTTTCCGGTCGGCTTTTCCTCCTGCCGAGGGGTTTTCTCCACCACGTCATCATCGTCCGATCCCACGTACTCCTCGAAGTCGGATTCGTAGTCCTAGTGAAGTGCAACCAAAAACCCAATTAACGTCGTTATCAAGATTCTAGAAGGTAGGGCAGGGAGTATGCCCCCTGGCCGCTACGCGGCACGGTCCTCTGAGAGCGCTTCGCGCCCTTACTTTGCAGGATTCCGTGAGAAAATCTAAATAGAGCTGATTTACCTAGGAACTATCTCTTATTGGTAGTTATAAAAATCATTAAAATCGGCCCGGTGGATCTTTATAATGAACTGTCACAAAAATTGAACGTTTACACTGTTTAAATGGCAGAATTCACAACTGCCGTGCTAAGCAAGAACGCCGTAAATCCATCAAGATTTTCCCTCGTTTTTTGGAACTTAACACTTTATAAAATAAAAACCGTTTTACCCACGCACCTCAAATTTTCAGGTCAAGTTCTTGATAGCATTTGCGAAAAAACTCTGTAAAAACATTGTCCCAAGGTACACAAGTTTTTCTGCTATCATACATTGTTTCCACAAAATGAAAAATGACATTTACGGCGTTTGTGTGTCGCGCGGCAGACAACTTGTGGTGAAACCCCAATTTTTTTGATGACATAGACATGTCAAATCAATTTTGGCAGTACCGCAACTCAAGTTGGACGTTCATTGGCGTACTATACCACAATTAATTTGGGGACAACCACAATTGATTGGAAATGTCCATATCATTCAACAACCTCGTGCTCTTTTTTCCCGTGAGGTACATCTGCTCATATACATCAGACTTCTTAAATTCGTATCTTGCCTGATGGTCCATTGCCATCATGAATCTTTGTAACCACCCATGGCCCCTGTAATGAGAAATTTTTGTCGCCTATTTCTTGCTGCGGGATTGACCTCATTTGAATACTTGCCTCAAAATCGTCCGAGTAGTGAAGGCTCTCTTCGCTGGAAGATGATATTCGATCCATCTCCTCTTTCATTTTCACGGTCGGCCGACTGGGAACTTTGCTGGCAGTGCTCTGTCGCGGCGCTGGTTGTTGAGATCTGCTGGTCTCCGGTTTCCAAGAAACTGAGGGTTTTGTTGAGCTGTATGCGGAACCTTTCGGTCCACTTTTGGAGGTCCTGTCTTGAGCCACCTGAGTCGTTGATCGGAGCGAGGTTGTTTTCGAGCTTGGGACACTCGTCGGAGGTCTTGGGTTCGAATCCGTTTTGTAGGTAGCATTTGGCACTAACAAATACATGTAAAAGTAAATCAGAGAATGGCCAACTAGGAACTAGAATACTTTCTATATGAAGTTGGACCACATTTTGCAGTACAGAACCACTATTTATGGCTCAGTTTAGAGACAAAATATATGCCATTGGTTTCCTCATGCCGAAAGGTGCCTCTACAGAAGAGTCGCAGATAGTGGTTTCTCATTGCAAAATGTAATCCAATTAAGACTCAACTAAAGCTTTACCATCGAGTTTTAGAGAGGAACAAGACTTCGATCCTCTGTTTCTCCGTTCCAACGTGATGTGGCTCAGTCTTTTAATACTAAATTTATACTGTTTTTGTTTGTTGCAGACTCCGTGATTTGAACCTTTCATGAGGTGGTAGTTTTACAGGTATGTTCTAAATTACTTTTTCCTCTATCTTGACGCTTTATTTTATTTATGTCTTTACAGGAATTTCGTCATCTGCATCACTGCCACCAATGTTTTTTTTTACTTCAGCAAATCATCCTTCATTTCCTAGAGTAGGAAAAACAATTGTATTTTTCAATGGTGCGTTTTGAAGTGTATTTATGACAATTTTGATGTGCTTAACTTGATTTACCTGACATTTTATGTGGGAAAAATTACCCGTTTAGCTGTTATTTTTGACACAACTCGGACTCACACTGTCAATAATAATAATATTCTGTTTCCTTATAATGTATCATGATGTATTATCCCTATTAATGTATATTGAGTCCCTTTTGTCTCTGCTTTTAGTTAAATTCGGTAATCTAAGATTGCGCGAAAGGTCTAAAAAAATGTATGAGGATTGCGCGAAAAAGACACAATGATGGCGCGAAAAAGACACAAGGATTGCGCGAATAGAAACTTTAACATCTGCTACAGGAATGCGCTAATTTAAAATGAAGTTATTTAAGGTAGAAGTTTGGCAAAACAAGATAAACACTTTGAAAATAAACGAATTTTTATTTTAATGCCAGTCTAGGCGTAATCACCGATGTCTTACCTTCTGATGTTAAATGAAGTGAAAAGATTGTACAGTGGTCATCGGTATAAAGAACTTTCCTATCTTTTCTCAGAAAAATATTCCATCGGGAGAAACGAGGCAACATTGGAATGCTCATAGGCGTCGAAACACAACGTGGGTCTTTCAAGCTCTATTATTCGACACCGCGATTATTCTAACGCCAGTTTGAATAATCGCGCCGAAAACAGTGCGGCCGGCGTATATTAGCGCCTGCGAGACTATAGGAATACTTCACGCATTGCGCCAACCAGTGCGGTCGGCGCAAGCGCCTACAAGCCTTCATGAATACTTCTCGCATTGCGCCAAACACAGTGCAGTCTGCCAGTTGGCGTGAAATGCATGTTAGCGCCTACAAAACTGTAAGAATGTTGCAGAACTGCGTGTCATCATTCTTGACTTTCTGCTCCAGTTTTTACCATAATTAAATGGAAAATTATAAAGATTCAGGAACTCGAATGATATTTATTTATTTAACCATTTATTTATTTATTTTTTATTTTTTATTTTTTTTTTTTTGTTACATTAAAAGAAAATAGAACGAACGAAAATTGAGATTTTCGATACTTTTATCGGAGATCATTTAGGCAAATTCGCGGAAACTTTTCAGAAAAACCGTGTGTAGCTTTTTAAACACATTTATTAAAAATAAATCATAAAAGTGGTGCATAATGTTGCAATCAGAGATAAATCCACGCTTTCTTTCGGGTGCACCCGTCGGGTTTTGAATCCATTCATCTCTTAAAAAACGATTTTTTACTATATTTTTTTTATAGTGGTCGGCGGCCGCATAACGGCTACAGGCCCCTAGTTCACCTTTTAAATGTCTATAAAAGCTCTCTGGACCATTCGTGCTGAGAGGGCTATCCATCGAAGAAAGACATGCCCGTAAGTGAGAAGAGAATGAACAATCTTTCGCGATGTAGTTATCTACCACAAACTACCAAGGTTGCCAGAGTAACCACTATCAGAAAAATTCGCACAATCCTATGCAACTCCAAAAAGGTACAAAGGGGACATTCGTGCAATCCTATCGTAGCCGTTGAATTCGGCTTTATTTCAATTCATTTCACTCTAAAAATAACCTTATATAATTGACTCTGAAATGACCACAATAGAGAAAATTGCACCATACAACTATTCTAACTCCTAAGTAGCTTACATTGCATACCCAATATGTTGAAGGAGTTTCCACTTTGAACGATTTGGTGAGAAAGAGAATCGAACGATACAACTGTTCTAACTCCCAAGTAGCTTAAATTGCATACCTACCATGACCGAAGCGTTTCTTTTTTGTAATTACCTTGTTTATTGGCTGTATAGTTCATTGATTGCTACGAAGTCGAAGTATCATTTGACTCGGTCCACGAGTCTGAAAATTTTGAAATTACCTTAGAATGACCCCCCCCCCCAACTTTTCTGAAAGAGTCTAGTAGTTTTTAGGACTGACCTTTGGTCGATACATTATTTCTCGTCTTTGAATCTACACCAGCCGGGGTTTTCGGGTTTGACTCCGTTCTTTTCGTCGACAAAGTAGGTCTGGAGGACGAGTTGATCGAGCTTTTTGAAGTATTTACAGAGTTCTTTTTGATCCCGGAGCTGGTTTCCGTCGGCCTCCCCGTTGTCACTCGCACGCTGCCCGCTGTCTCCCTGGCGAGTCGATTGGTCTCTGGCTTTGATGTCTTCGTCCTTATTTGAGCTCTTTTATCCTGCTCAAACTGAAAATGAAAAGAAATTTGTCGAAATTTTGTTGAGTACCTTCAAGGTTGCACAATGAATCAACAAGCGCGAATCTTGGTTTTCAGTAGGGGAAGAATAAATATGTTGATAAAATTAAATTCTTGAATGATACATATTGTATGGAGAAGTCCTAAAAATATTTCCTTACCTTTGATATTTTCAAAGGCCTCCTCGTATTTGGAATTCCTCGTCCATAAGTGCTTCTTACCCTTAATGGAACCTCTCTAATTTAATTTTCCTATCATTTTCCAAGATCAGTTACTACAAGCAGATTGGTCTTCACCAACACTCATCTTATCGAGAAAAATCGATTTTACGTACGGATCATATTTTTCATCTGCTCAGGGCAAGTTTTTTAAAAGTGTTCGAAATATTATCTGGGTAATCTCCATTGTTGAAAATTTCGGAGTCTGAGTTAAAATTTTGCCTCGAGGAAAGAAGTCAGAAATTTGAAGAGGTGCCACATTTTTTCTGAAATGTGCGTGATAATGCCTGAAAATTTCAACTGCTTCACAATGAAATTTAAAATGATAGGTCTTCCAAACAGATCCTCGTACTCTCCTTGAGTGCGAATTAAGGGAAAACATGATCTAGCTCCCATTGTTTACATCCATGATGTCATCATGCATCTACACCCACGATCATAATTAACCTTCTTTGGCGCACTAAAATTGAGAGCTGAAGTAAAATTGTACCCGCAGCATGAGTAAAATGTCCAGTGGTGGCGGATGTAATCCAATTCTCGTTGTTTACATCCACACCATTATCACTACGCACCCACATCACTGATTACATTATATTATCTTACCATACTCTTTGCCCTGAAACAGAGATCCAAAATGACAACTTTTCACTCAAAACACAAGCATGATGAGATGGGCCATCAGACAAGGTCTGAACTAGAAAGGAACGTCTCGTTTTCATTCAAAGTCTAACGCATAGGAAACGATGCGCATGACAGAAAGTTTAGTAATCAACTCCTAGACGAGGTATTAACAAGTACTTTTAGCACAGGTATGAGAACAACGTAAGAAAGAACGTTAGAGAGGCAGGATTGGATGAGTCGCAGTGGGGAGAGTTGCTATAAGACAGAAGAATGGCGTCTGTGTGTTGATGCGGTTATAAACTTTCGAATTCCTGGCATCACTTAAAAAAAAAATCAGCAAAGATCGAACGAAAGGTATTAGGTTAAATTAATGAGGCCATTTGTATTTTTGCCAATGAACCAACGTCAATGGTAAACTCATATCTTGTTTAGGAGTTAATTTCCAGACATGTGTTGTGTGAGTGAGGGTGGGTGAGGGTGTGTTTGCTTTGTGATTCGTTTCCCCTGTGAAATTTTGAACAGGAAACATGTTGGGTAGTGCTTTAATTTATATCTTGTCTAGAAGCCCATTTCTAATGATGGCGGCGAACATAACCTAAATCCCATTGTTTACATCCACGACGCCACCAAACACCCACATTCACAATCCCAAACTATCCTCCCTCACCACTCCGGTACATTCGATGCTATCCACCCCCAAAAGCGCATCTTCCGGTTCACCCGTCGTGGAGATCTTGTTGAAGTCAACTCACCGATATGAATCCGGGCACTTGCGAAACGGGATTCCTGGCCATCCCTGCGACGGCGGCGGCGACCCGAGGGACTTGGACGCACTGGAGGACCCGGGCTAGGGCCGGGGCAGGGCAGGTGTGTTGCTTGTTCGATGCCCGGTTACCGTGGCGATCGCATCGGCGGGTCCCTCCGCCGTCGTCGTCGACAAATATCGACCGGCGCTCTCGCGTGACTCCTATAATTTTAATAAATCCACGCTGTCCGCCCCGAGCCCCAGACCGAGCCGCCAAGACAGGAAAAAAGCCAAGACTTTGATTACGCCGAGACGGAGACGGAGACGCTGCCTGGCTTTTCGCCGACCGGAGGAGGGGTGATCCGGGAACCGCCCGTGACCCGGGGCCGTGGGGTGGGTTTGTTTTGTGGTCTGTTCGGACTGGAAAAACAGATCCGTCGTCGAGAGAAAGGGGTGGCAAATTTTACTCAAAATTCTGGCTTGCGAAACAAGAAAAAGACGCTGAAAAATGTGGCTCGAACTGCATGTAACAAAGTGGTAAAATAGTGCCGGGTTCACATTATTGGGTTTGTTTTGTGGTCTGTTTGGACTGGAAAAACAGATCCGTCGTTGAGAGAAAGGGATGGCAAATTTTACTCAAAATTCTGGCTTGCGAAAACAAGAAAAAGACACTGAGAAATGTGGCTCGAACTGTATGTAACAAAGTGGTAAAATAGTGCCGGGTTCACACTATTATGCGGGGAAAGCAAGGCCAGAAAGTTCAAAAATTTTGGTCTGTTCGGGCTGGGAGGAAAGATCCCTCATCGAGAGAAACGGATGGCAAATTTTACTCAAAATTCGGTCTCGCGAAAACAAGAAAAAGACACTGAGAAATGTGGCTCGAACTGTATGTAACAAAGTGGTAAAATATTGCTGGGTTCACACTATTACCTATGCGGGGAAAGCAAGGCCAGAAAGTTCACAAATTTCAAGCAGAGTTAACAATTTATTTAATAATCATTTTTCCCCCGGTTTTCCTGGTTTTCTTGTACTGATACTCACTCAAGCTCAACATGTTGACTGTAATTGACATTTTTTAACTTTCTGGCCAGAAAACCTTGCTTTTCCCGCAAAATAGAGTGAGCCCAGTACTATTTTACCACCTTTTATCTATGATAAGTCTACGTGATTTTTGACAAAGTGATACTCAAATACTGTACGGTAAGGACAACTGCAATTGCAAATTCGACTCAAAATTCTGTCTTGCGAAAACAAGAAAAAGACACCGAGAAATGTGGCTCGAACGGTATGTAACAAAGTGGTAAAATAGTGCTGGATTTACACTATTATGCGGGGAAAGCAAGGCCAGAAAGTTCAAAAATTTCAAGTAGAGCTAACAATTTATTTGATAATCATTTTCCCCCCGTTTCCCTGGTTTTCTTGTACTCACTGATACTCACTAAAGCTCAACATGTTTGACTGTAATTGACATTTTTGAACTTTCTGGCCTTGCTTTTCCCGCAAAATGGTGTTAGCCCAGTACTATTTTACCACGTTGTATTTATGATAAGTCTACGTGATTTTTGACAAAGTGACACTCAAGTACTGTACGGTAAGGACAACTGCACGTCTGCACAGTAACAAAACGTATTTATTTTACGTACTGTACATACTGTATTTATGATAAGTCTACGTGATTTTTGACAAAGTGACACTCAAGTACTGTACGGTAAGGACAACTGCACGTCTGCACAGTAACAAAAAGTAACGCACATTTTGTATTAATATGGGAGGTAGAACAAAAAGTAACCTAACCGTGCCGTTTAAATTTTTTGTTAGTTTTTTCCGGCTTTCATTCTGGCTTCCATTCTGGCTTAAAAATCTGGCCCGAGCCGCCAGGAGCCTGAATCGTGTGGAGATAGTTTAATGCGTTCGTCACTCGTAAGTTGCAATCTCTGAGTGATCGAAGAGAAAAAAAGAGTACACTTATGCGGATGAATGAACCACAGGGTGGCAGTTGCTCATGAAAATCCGGAAAAGTTGCGGAGATGAACGGATGGGTTTTAGGAAGCCGTAGAAATTCAGGGGAAAGTGTCTCTAAAGACAGCAGAAAGTTTCATTTAGCGGAAATTTTGAAACTATGCAATTGATTTGCGGGTTTTTACAGTTCGATATGTTAGATCTATAAGTCCACTCTGTTGACTCAGGTCTACAATAAATGAATTAAAAAAAAAATTGTGTTTGATTTAGAAAAATGTTTATTCGCTACTTGGTGAAACGACTTATCTGCAATTGATATCCGCGCACGGATAGGTGCTTTTATGGAAATATGATGTGGATGCTCCTGTTTGATGGACGCCATTCCGATGTGGAAAATTGCTGGAGGGATGCG
Source organism: Bemisia tabaci (assembly GCF_001854935.1). Classification (NCBI taxonomy): domain Eukaryota; kingdom Metazoa; phylum Arthropoda; class Insecta; order Hemiptera; family Aleyrodidae; genus Bemisia; species Bemisia tabaci. Next base: position 1,246,751 of record NW_017550922.1, on the reverse strand, counting down.
GGGCTCCAGTTCACCGACTCCGGATATTGTCTCGACAAGGCGCCCTCTCATTGAGAAAACAATACCCCGTTGCCGATAAAACGTTGTGTTCGGCCAGAAAAAGCGAATGAACGACGCGGTACTCTAATTAAACGAAACCAAAGTTTCCGCGATAAAAATTGACCTTTGGTTAAATTAAATAATTAAATCCTCCCTCGCCCCGCTTTTAAATTTTACGGGCACCCTGTCCGTTCATTATTACCCCTCAATGGACCTCCAGCAAGGAACGAATTAAGGTGATTCGATGGACGCCATATTTTGTGTCAGAACGGCATGCGATGTATTGCATCAATTGGTTCCATTTTTTCAGCTACTCGTCATTTTTCTCCAATTTTGAGATCGCAATTCTGTTGTCAGGAGACTAAAGCACTCACTTAGGTACTACTTTTAACAAATTAACTCAACGTAATAAAAGCGTGGTTTTTTTAGAGAGAAATTATCGCATTCGAGTCCAGTTTCGATATCAGTTTCGAATGCGATGTTTTCTCTCTAAAAAACCACGCCTTTATTACGTTGAATTTCTTTGTTAAAATTGGTGAGTGCTTTAGTCTCCTGACAACTGGATTGCGATCTCAAAATTGGAGAAAAATGACGAGTAGCTGAAAAAATGGAACCAATTGATGCGTTATACAGCATGCCGTTCTGACAAAAAATATGGCGTCCATCGAATCACCTTAAAGCATCAAGCAACGCATTCTCTCTTCTAAATTTTATGAGAAAAACGAATCATACTTGACGAGAAGTCTGGATTTCAACTCATTAAACAAGATTTGATTGTTGACAATTACAATTGGTTAAAATAACAAAAAATACTAAATAATTAAATTGCTGCATGATCCACCTTAGGTCAAAATACTTGTTGATATTTCATTCAAGGGTTGATCTTTGACCTGCACGTGTTGTGTGAATCACTTTCTACTTAAAATTTTCACTACAAAATTTGACAAGGAAATCGAATCATACAGCGTAAAGTCTGGAAATCGACCACTAAACAAGATATGATCGCTGAAAATTATAATTGGTTAAAATAACAAAAATACTAAATAATGAAATAACTGTATGATCTAACCACCATTTCATCTGTGTTAAAAAGCTTTTTCATATCTCGTTCATGTGTTGATCTTTGAACTTCACGTTTTGTGTGAATCAATTTCTACATAAAATTTTGAAGAGAAAACATGTGACGCTTTTTTTCTAGCCAAGACTTCGTCTAGTGGCCCTTTACGTACTTTTCCCATTGTTTCCCGTTTATTTTGGCTTTCCGTCAATCTGTAGGAACAGAATTGATTCAAGGAGTTTCTAGAATCAGTGTCGTGGTGATAGAGCGCGATTATCTTAACGCGAATAATCTCGCCAAACACGGTGCGGTCGGTGTCTAACTCATATCAGCGCCTGCACGGCTGTAGGAATACTTCACGCATTGCACCAAACAGTGCGGTCGGCGTCAAGCGCATATTGGCGCCTACAAGAGTGCCTGAATACTTCTCGCATTGCACCAAACGAGTTATTTGCGATAACTATTCGACCACGGGTCTATAGGTACATTCCCGCTAACTTGATTGAAGGCGCGTCACACTGTGAAGATAACTGGACACTCGACCGCGATTCCTCCCCTGGCTTGCGCGACTCTAAAATCGCCGCAAAGCAGTGTCGTGGAGTGCTTTGCGATCTATCGATATTTCCTCATTTGAAGCTGTGGTAAATAATCGATTATTTAGGTGTTCGCTGCGAACACCCTGTTTATCGATACTTTTCCATGGGTTTAAATGGCCGTTCAATCGATATATCGTAAAGCACGCCACGCCACTGTCTAGGATCGCTACCAAATTTCGCACATTGTTAATCGATGAACCACTCGTGAAGAATGTGATCGGCCTGCTACTGATGACCGATCGAGCAATTTGCAAAACAAGTTTTTGAAACCGGGTCGCGTCTGCTGAACAGATTTGTCAACGCATCACTCATCAATCATCATAGGCGAAGTCCCCGTATCCCCAAAATCCCCCAGAAATAACTTAAGGGAGGCACTGTCAGTGCAGGGGGTCTGTAAAGTAAGTTATCGATCTGATAATCCAATAGAGCTTTACGTAAAATTAGTGTGCAAAGTTGGCATCAGTGTGAAAATTGACAACCCCGCCGTAAAATTGCCGTTCGGAAAACTGCATCGAACGAACATTTTCCGTGCTCCATCAATTCCCATCACAGGTCTCGTGTTTCGTTGCCGTCATTAAAAATCTAGATAAAATTATTTTCATCCTCGTTTTCTACCGTTCCATTTTGTCCTAATTTTTGCACAGTCAGACGGGTTATCAATCTTCGTCGATGTTTGTTTTTTATTCATCGCCAAACTGAGCGGAAAGTGATGCGTCTAATGAACAAGCAGTTATTTTGGAACACCCTGTGCAACCGTTACGTCTCTGTTAAATTATGAGGGCATTCCGGTATCATAGGATGCATTTTTTGCCATCCTCCCGTTACTCGCCCAGTTCTGCTGTGCTGAGGGAAAAAGGCGTATAAACATTTAGGCTTTGCCAAATTCCCCCGGATGAAATATTTATTTTTAAGGAAACTTGGGAAGATCCTGCCTGGAAACTCTCTGATACTTCAGATCAAATTACGAACGAAATTTTCTATAAAAAATGGGAAAGAAATACTCAAAGGCTCCCAAAAAAGTTGGGTTTTATCGAACGAAATTTGGCAACGTCCGCAGGTTTATACGGCGTTTTTTCTCAGCACGGTAGAGGTGTAATGCAATCACAATGCAAACATGAACTCTCATAAATTTCGTAATACCGGGCAGAACTCCTCCCCTCTCCTCCATTTTACCGATTTCTCGACGAAATTCGCATGTGTGCGACGAGTAAACAAGGTATGATTTAAAGTACTGTGTCATGTGCCTCCACTTAAACTTTAAGTAGGAAGCGATCCACGCGTAAGGAGTTCGGATTTCCACTCTCAAGTGAGATATTAACATGTACACTGAGAACTTATAAGTGGAAATATTACACAAATAACGCGATTTGTGTTTTTGCTGTTTAAATAATGTAAATTGTACAATCATATCTGATTACATTCATATCGTATTTAGAATTAGATTCAAAAGTGCTTGTTGGATGAATTATTTCATTCGTATACTTTTAAAGAAGAAACTTTTAATGGGGTACCCTCACGACACCCTTTTAATACCCTCACGACAGAAGGTTTTCAGTCAATCAATTGGACTACATTTCACAATAAGGAACTACGATTTTTGGCTCATCCGCAAAAGCACGTATCTCACATCTTATGTGGTACACTGGTACATGCTTATCATTTCGTGTATCATTACACGTATGTTGTTGTACTAATGGTACACACGTTGCTTTTGTAAGCCAAAAATTGTGACACTATTTTCAAATAGTATACATTAGGAAACAAATGGTATATACGTTGCTTCTAAACTGAGCCCGAAATTTTGGTTCCTAATTTCAAAATGCATTCCAATTTTCCCCCTTCCATTTCAAACTTTACCCCGTGGATCTCACGATGAGCCTCCACGATCCTGGAAAACCCTTGCAAGTCAGAAATATTTTTAAAATATCGTCAAAATTATTGAGTGCTATGTTTTAACGACGATATTATTGCGAAAGTGTTTCCTAAATATTTTTTGAAACATTTTCATGACACTATAGTTGTCAAAATAGTTACACAAATTCTCTGCCGGTGTTACGAAAATATTTGAAAAATCCTCAAATGTAGGTAACTAAAAAAATTCTATGAAGCTCGTCCTGATTCATGTTTCGGTAAGAATCCTCCTTTTAATTTTACGAGGGAAAATTCTAAAATTACTGTCAAAAATATCATGATGGCAGCCTTACAATATTTTTGAATTTTTTCCACAACTTGCGTCGTGATGTTTTTAAATTATCTCAGATATTTTTCTGGTTTTTCCGGGATAACAGTGGTCTAGTCCTCCTTCGCCTGACTCAGAATCCTGGCAACGGAGCATAATAAACTCGTTTTTAAGTGACGGCCATAAAGATCCGGGAACATCAAGACCGCGTTTTACGAACTCCTGCCCGCGGAGCCGGCGCGAGGTTTTTCCACGCCGGGAACCAACTCCCAAACCGTGGACCAAATCGAGTAAAAGACAATTACGCCGTCGGCCCGAGCGGGAAAAGACGGGCGGGCAGCGAGCGAGGGAGAAAAAAAATTGAAAATTTATAAAAAATTTAGGCTCCTGGGGCTCGGCGCGCGGCGCCCGGGCCGGCATGAATTGATAATAACGTTTGTTTTTCGCGGCGCGCGCTGGAGGTGGCGCGCCCTGGCGGCTCGCGCCGGGAACTCTCGAGTGGCTGTGTTGCGGGCGGTCGATCGGCGGCCGAGCACGGCGCAGGCGCTCGAGCCCTCCTGCAGGGGTAGGCAAGCCGTTCGGCTCAGTTGACGGTAGAGAAGCCCCAGAGTTATATTTATTTTTTGCAGATTTCGCTTCCTTCCCTCTGGATTTTGGACTCACTCGCTTGTTCCCTCGTCGTTCTTTTTTCGAGCCCCCCCTTTGTTTTTCCCTTGTTTTTGTTGCCGCGTTGTTGTTAGTTGAGGTGATATAACCAGTGATCCCCCCGTTTCAAATGAATGTCGCGAGGTGCGGAATTGTTGTTTCATCGGTTTCGTGAGTCAACCTCAAAACTCCCCCAAAACCAACCCCTACCCCTACCCGCACTGTTTTAAAAATATCCTCTTAACACACCACTGTGTTTAGTTGAACCTTTTGCTCTATGATACAAATTGTGTGTTAACGCACCTGTGTGTTTAGTTACGTCATTGTGTGTTAGTTCATTCGGCCTTTTCAGTCACGACTCCTGATCTCGACCGCAATGGTGCGTTGCTGATAACACACCAATTGTATCTAAGAACAAAAGGTCTTATTGAACACATCGGTGTCCTCTGTTTTTACTTTTACAGTGTATTTCTCCCACTTCACAGTGCTCCAGTGGTGTTTTCTGCATTTACTTGTCTGTTCGAAAATTACTGTTTTCCGAAACGGATCTTCAATTTGAAGTCAATCTTTCATCATTTTAAGATTGTTATGAATCAGCGAGATTAGAATAAAAAAAACAGAGGCAGATTCAAAATCTTCAGGTTGAGTTTAACACCGTTACCTGCGAGGCAAGTTTTATAAAAACGACACAAGACGCAAATCCTCAAAGGAGCAAATATTGCTGCACGGATGATATTTTCTTGCCCACCTCAAAAGTTGAAGGAAAAATAGTAAATTATCTCGTATCAATTCTGCAGCCTCTACATTTTCCGTCAGGAAACGTCACTGAGCTCTTCGTATTATTTTCTTTTTTTACCCTTGCGTGTATTTTTCCTTCTTTCCAATTTACTTTTGACCTTATCAGTTTTTTTGTTTTCATTTTATTACTCCCGGTTTTTACTCTCCCCTGCTTGATTTTATTTAACATACCCTTACGGTCGTAACGTGACTGATAACATATCGGCCATGCTTACGCTGTAACTTGTGTATTTACTCTTCGATCTTCGATTTTCAGCGATGTCCCTATAAGTGTGATAAAATATCGATTTTAGTCAATTTATTTAAATGCGCGTTTTTTTACGAGTACCGATATGAATTTAGTAACGAACTGGCCAGTGTGTGAAGCTCTTGGGATCTTGGTTTCATAATTCTCCAGGTAAGAATAATTTCGTTTGTCTAGTGGATCATTTTAATTCACTCCCTTTATTCCATAAATATTATTCATTTAAACGTATTACACGTACGTTCAAAAGTGCCTTTCTTGCTTCGATAGTTTTTCTACTGGAAGCCATAAAATCTGACGATGCCGGAACGTCCAAGAACCTTTGGACAACATTGTTATCACTCCTCATGCTTCATCGATGTGTTGGAAATAGGTTATGGAGTAATGCGGTGTGACGCGGTCTAAGAAAGCAGTGGTCATTTCGAAATGGAAATAAAGATCTTACAATGTAAAGGAGGGGCAGAAAAATGTCTTTCCCTTCAAATACAGAGTTTAAAAACTGTTTTACCAATGCACCTCAAATTTTTAGGTTTAGTTCTTGATAGTATTTGCGTAAGATTTCTGTAAAAACATTGTCCTAAGGTACACAAGTTTTTCTGCGCTGATACGTTGTTTCCAAAAAAATTTAAAATGGCGTTTACGGCGTTTTTGTGTTGCACGACGGACATGAGGATAAAGGGAATTAACTTCGTGTAAGAGTATGTATGAGCATCTAAAGAGTATTTTGATATGAGAGATCTTTAAACTTTAAAGCGTTATTTTCTCTTTCTCGTCTTAGCTCCAAGTCAAAATATCGCATCCACTAATTTGGAAACGTTGCCAACCGTATTGAAATAAGAGGCATATCTTGCGAGAAATAAGACAGTCGCAAGTTCGCAGGACTGAGACAATCTAGTCAGTCTGTGGAAATGCAGCTATCTCGATGTTTGGGATATTGCCTACCCGTTGAACTGAAGGCTCTTTTGTTCGCCCGGAGCAAACGGCAAACCACGTCTTGTCGTGGAGCCCGGCGTTATCCGTCTTCATTTTATAAACAGGTACACAAAATCGTGTAGATAAAGAGAGCCACATAACACATATCTTTATTGCGACATCTCCAAATCTCCGCTAGCGTTTTACTTTTTTATTTTTTTGAAGAAAATGCAATCGACATTGCTCGGAATGGTCCCAGAATATTCTTCAAACAGGTTGTCTAGCATCAGGATTTTCCCGATTCTATCAGGATTTGAGGAAAAATCAGTCGTAAAATCAGGATTCAAGAAAAGTCGGCCGTTCTATCGGATTTTTTTATCGAGCTATTTTTGTGAATGCAGAAATTTTAATGTTTCTCCCTAAAAAATAAGGATTTGGAAAAATTATAAAATCAGGATTTTGCAGTCCAAAATCAGGATTTTACCAGGATTTCCCAAACTGAAAACAAACTAGACACTCTGTTCAAATGATTTAGGAAAATTAGTTAAAATACCAAGAAATAATCTAAGTCGGTTTCTTATCTTATCCACTTGAGAATGGATTTTGACGTTCAAACGAAAGGACTCTTTCTTGAAAAAGTGTGTTATTAGGAGCTGACACTCCCTAGCCATTAGATTATTTTTCATTTGTACATGTTTTTTGACAGGGTGCTTAGCATCAGGATTCTCCCGATTCTATATCAGGATTTGAGGTCAATGAAGATTTAATAACGATTTCATCAGGATTTGAGGAAAAATCTGTCGTAAAACCAGGATTTGAGAAAAGTCGGCCGTCCGCTTATTTTCCGTTATCCGTCCGTTAATTTCTCTCCGCAAAAATCAGGATTGGATCAGGATTCGGAAAAATTATTAAATCAGGATTTAGCAGTCAAAAATCAGGATTTCCCAAAATGAAAAAAAACTAGACACCCTGTTTGACATCCTGAAAAAATCAAGATTTTGATATATTTAGGTAGAGCTAATCTCAAGCTGTCTCGCTGAGTTTACGTAATCCTGTTAGTATAGCATTCTGATTCAGAGTATAGCCAATGTTTTATACGATATTTTGACGAGTGACTTCTTTGCTGAGAGAATGAGAAGGAGATCTCGGTGGTACTAGACTCAACGTGACCGTCCCAAGCCGGAAACTTCGACTGCGAAAATAGTAAGGAAACCCAGTTTTAAAATTACGAGGAGGGTCGACAGTCGTAGCCGTTGAAAGTTCTACAAGTCCGTGACATGCATTTCCAAAAAGTTTCTCCATGTTTCGGACCCTCTGAAGCTCGTAAATAGAGGAAAGTAAGACAGGGATCGCATCTCTTTTTTTCAAACAATTTCTATTGTCCCCTTAATGTGTTCAAAAAGCAGAATAGAGAAATTGAGTACATGTATACGTTTACCGTGCCTGCCAAAATGAAGGAAGAAAAGCGATCTGACTTAGGTCCCTTCTCTTTATTAATTCCCCCTTAATCTTATCATTGCAATAACGACAGGTAGACAGAACAGGCACTGAATAATAATTGGACTAAATTTTGACATTTGGAACTATAATTTCTGGCTCAGTTTAGAAACAACGTATGCAGCATTAGTTTTCCCATGTACATAAGTTTTTTTACGAATGAGCCCGAAATTGTAGCTCTCAACCGCAAAATGAAGCCCAATTATCACTACAAAACGGGCAATGGGTGGTTCAGGATGCGTCAGTCTGACTTTCGAGCAGTTAAAGTTCCATTGCGAAATGAAGGTATCCCTGAATGTGTTGTTATGATACATCGCGCTTACTTAAGATCGAATTTGAGTTTGTGCTGTTCATGATACGACTGTTTCGGCCTCCAAATCGCTCAAATTGCATAGCCATAAAATTCAGATTGTACAAGTGACGTGTTTAGGTACTTGTGTAATTTAACCGAAGTTAATTGAAATTCTCAGTTCGAAAGCGACCCATCTCGAAATAAAAAATTTCGGGAGACGATAAAAACTGTATAACTGCCAAAAAAGGCATTTCTACTCAAATAATTGAACATCATAAAAAACCCGAGTTGGGTAATTTTCGATCTAAGAGGTTCGATTGTAAACAATCATACTAGTATGTTGTTACAACGAGTTAATTTCCAGACTTTCCGTTGTGTGATCCGTTTTTCTCGTATTTCTAGAGAAATTATGTTCTGAAGTGATTTAATTGGACGTATTTATACTAAAAAGAACTGTGTGCATAGGGTTTGCGTACAACATAGTTTATTTTGAACATGATTGCAAATAGCAAGGTGCGATAAATTATGAAAATAAAGACAAGTTTGTACTTGCTTGCAAAAATACCCTTGCAAAAGTTATCTTGCCAGGTAAGGCTGAACTTGTCTTTATTTTCATAATAGTTTATTTTGGCATAAATGCGTCCAATTGAATCACTTTAGAACATAATTTCTCTTCGACATTTTTCGAGGAAAACGGATCATACAACGGAAAGTCTGGAAATTAACTCGTTGTAACAGCATACGAGTACAATAGTGATGTTGCTCGAACTATGTGCATAGGGTTTGCGTACAACAAAGTTTATTTTGGCATAAATACGTCCAATCCATGCCTTGTTCAGAGGCCATTGCACTGCGTTATTTCAAAGATATAAGTGATGTTGCTGGAACTATGTGCATAGAGTTTGCGTACAGCAAAGTTTATTTTGGCATAAATACGTCCAATCCATGCACTGGAAAAAAAACACATTTGGATCTGGAGTCCAGACTCTTGAAAACATTTACAATAAAAAATACTCTTGATTCTATCGGATTTTTGCTTGAATCAAAACGAAATCCGCTTAAATTAAGAGGCTTGGTTCTTGATTTAAGCTAGATTCTGAATCAAGCGAGTACTTTTTCTTGTCGATGTTTTAAGAGTCTGGACTCTAGATCCAATGTGTTTTTTTTTTCCAGTGTACCTTGTTCAGAGGCCATTGCACTGTGTTGTTTCAAAAATATGAGTGATGTTGTTAGAACTTTGTGCATAGGGGTTGCGCACAACAAAGTTTATATTGGCATAAATACGTCCAATCCATACCCTGTTCAGAGGCCCTTGCACTATGTCATTTCAAAGTATTTTAAGTTCGGAGACGATGCCGATAATAGGTCGTGTATGAGTAGTGTAGGTAGCAAAGTTCTCAATAACGAAGGCTCTCGTAACTTCCCTCGCAGGAAGAGGGTAAGAAAATAGAGGAGAAAGAGAGAGGTGGATGGGGTGGGGGGTGGGTGGTGGGTGTTGTTGCCAGGCGCCCCGGTTGCGGGGTGACGAATGCACCTCGCCTCACCACATGCCTCTTGTACTTTGACTCGCTTCCAGGGAGCATAAACTTACAACTAATCTAATAACGACTGTTTCATTTTACTCAAAGAATCTGCGGGTTTAAAGCGGAATCTTAGTTGAATGGAAGTTAATTAGGGAACCCACGGAGCCGTCTTTTGATGTTTCCTTTCCTGACATCCTCACCTTCCGGCCTTGTATCACAAGCGCCACACCTGAAAAAAAAAAGTATGGTAACATCTACTATAATTCGACTTGATTCCTTACACAGTAATACTATTTAGTGGAAATAACCATAATTATAGTAGGATTCGACAAAACTATGGTGATACTTAGCATAATATAGTTACGTAGAGTCTGGTGTTTCTTGGCATACTCGTATCCCTGCGTCAGAGTATGGTCAAATCTACCACATTTTTTTTCGGTGACGTTTCAAAATTTTCGACGCCATTCTATTTTTTTACAGAAAAATTGCTCAACGAAGCTGTTCGAAAATTTCACTGAATTTTCTTTGTGCTGTCGATAAAATTCAGTAAAATTTTCAAACAGATCAACCAACGATTTATCCGTCAACAATTAAAATGGTGGCGGAAATTTTGAAACATCGCATGGCGCTTGTGATACTTTGGCCGGAAGCTGACGACATTCGTGGTGTTATTATTTATCTCCATTTTGTTTTATCAACGTATTGCGCCTTTGGAATCAAGAGCCTTAGGGTAACCCTGCAAAGCCTCGACTTTTTTTCGCGAGTTTCGAACGGGCATTGATAAATTGCTTGCACACGTACTTAGCAGGCGGTCTAATGGGTGGTTGGTGATCTCCAAATCACGCCACGTGCTTTGATACACCAATTTCCTCATCCCTCGAGAATAGACTATTTCAAAAATAGTCTATTCAGAGCTCTAATCGGGTTTACTTTTTAAAGAATCATTGATATATCGCGGGTTTTGGAATGTACTTAGCAACCTGAAGTCCGCCATTAGAGCCATGCGCGCAGAAAAGAAATGGAAAGAAAGAAGCACAGAATAACAACCTAATCTGATGCCTTTCAACTTCATGCTCTCAATATATAACTTTTTTAGTGTAAACGAACTAGCGTATGCAAAAATTGCACCCATTTCCCATATTTATGTGCCTGTTTTTTAGTTTCAAATTATGCCGTATTACGAAGGGCAGATACGTACCTCGTAAAAGCACGCATGAAATAGACAAAAAAAAAGGTAATTTTATTGTGTCTTACACAAACCCACTCGGACAGACTCAACCAGATTCATCTAAACGAAATTTTTCATCACTATTTCTCTCTCATGCCTTAATTTAAGCAGAAATTAGATCACATTAAGCCATAACAAATTCCGTTAATTAATTGTACCTACATTCTATAGAATGTCCCCACAAAATTTCAAATCAGCAAGCTGCTTAGCCTCTGTTGAAAAAGATGAAACGTTCGAGAAAATCAGGCAGCATGGAAGCTGCTTCTGTTCAATTTACGCAATCAAGAAACGATTTCAACTATTCAACACAAACCCCTTCATTTATGCGTGATACTGCAAACATACCTCAGAGCTGTTATAATTACCTACCAAGTCAGTGACTCCGTCGAATCACTCAATTCACTGAAATAAATATGTTCCAATCCATTCCCGAACATTCTCAGCTCCCGAGGCCACTTCGCGGTCAAATTCCCTATGGACACCCCACGGCCAACGCCCCATGGCTTTATACAGGGTGATCCAAACATTCCGCACCACCAGCACCCAGTATCACTCTTGGAACGTTTGAGCAAATTAAGATGAAGACATGCAATTTTTTTAATCAAATGTTGTACTTAGAGGGAGGTACTCTAGTGGGACCCTTAAATATCAATATTTTCATAATCCGAAAGAAGTTGTTTTATCAGCGGACCGATTCTTGAAACTGATAGACAAAGCTATAGACAAAGGAGACAAAAGACATATAGAGATATCATATTGGTGGAAGCGGGTGATTGCAATGGACAAAGGGAGTAGGTAATAGACTAACTAACGGCAACCCACGAGAGACCCGACAGTTAGTCTATCATTTTCTCGCTTTGTCTATAGGAACCGCCCATTTCAACCAATAGGATCGCTCCATACTCCTTATGTTTTCTTTGTCTATAGCTTTGTACATCAATTTCAATAATCAGTCCGCAGGACGGTTGGGAACTCCGACTTTTCACTACTCTGATTTTAATTTCAAAGGAGGTTCTAAAACAAGCCAATTAGTATATATTTTCAAAGCACCCGTAAATAAAAGTATTAACCAACACCACTACTACCACCAACAACAACATCGCTTTCACAGCGCTTTCTGGCATTCTGCGACACCTAGCCGCCAAAGGCTCCCATCCCTTCAGTCTTTTTTAGCCTTTTTATGAAATAAGGTACATTTTTCTTATGGCATTATGGAAAAAAGAAAAAAAAACTTAATGCTAAAGGCTGAGCACACGCGCAGGACCCCTCTCCCAACCACCGCCTTCCCCGATCTACAATAAAACCATCACATGATTTAATCGCAGCGGAACTTTCATCACGGAATATTACGTGCTATCCGACGATTCTTTAAAATTAACATTTTCATACTTAACGATCGTCGCCGTCGATAAAATGAGTTTCACGGAGTGGGAGCCTCTCGTAAAAAGACACGAATGATTTCATTTACGTTAAGCTTAAATTGAGTCAAAGGACGCTTAAATTCGGGACCTAACGAGACCCTTCAGCACGAGAGGAAGCGTGCCGAAATAATATCGTAGATGTTGTACGTTTAGCTTTAGATATACGTTCCGGCATGGCATAGTCGTAAGTTCCCGACGTTATATCGATCGTTTTGTGCGCTGTACGTAAAATATTTATGAAATACACACGAAGTCAACATGGAAAGGCTGAGAACGATTGAAACGTTTGGCGAAACGTTTCGACACTCCTTTACGCTTTCTTTAGTCGCTAAGAATAGAAACTGAAACATAAATATTTTAAAAAATCAAAAAAATCCGGAGTTTTATTCACACGAAGTTAAATTGGGAGGCGGGACGGGCTCTGCTGTAGCTGTCAGCGTGTCCATCCAAAGAAAGCTGCCAACTAAATTGATCCAGTCAGAGGGGGTTGGTAACAGGATGGTATGAAATGTAAGAAAATTTCAGGAAAATATTCCATGAAATATCACGAGGCTGTGAAATGTATCATATTTCTCAGTTTTGCCCAAGTTCTGCTTGCAAAAACCGGAATTTCTTGAGAATTTACACAAAATAGTAATCACTATTTCATCAGAACTGCCTTGAAATTTCAAAGGAATAACCTCCCTCAAAAATACACCGGGAAATAGAGTTCCTCCATGCAAATAATGGGAAGACCCTTCGTCGTCCAAAAAACTTGCTTTTTCCTTTAAAACTCGATCAAAATAAGCCGGGGACCTCTTTCAGGGTACTCTATGCCCATAAATCGGCGCCAACGATAACATCAAAAGGTAATTCTCCTTTTGTAAGGTGCCTAAATCTTTGCGCAGAAAACGACTATGCTGCCATTGCTGCCGTGCTAAGGAAGAACGCCGTATGAACATTCGAGAGTTGCCGAATTTCCTTCGATAAAATGTTTATTCTTGCGGAACGTTATGAATATTTTTCCTCGAAATTTTCAGGAACTTCAGGTGAAATTGCGCACAAAATTATCTGAAAAATTGGAGGACACACTGGAAAAAAAAGAATCTTAAATTTGCCGCCAAGAAGTATTTCTTCTTAAATCAAGAATTTTGCTGGTTAATATAAACCACTTTTTTGCTTAACCCAAGCATTATTTTTCTTGAATCAAGAAAAAGTCAGCTTAAAGCAAGATAAAGAAAATTCTTGGCGGCTAATTCAAGAATTATCATGCTTGATCCAAGCTCCTTTTTTTTCAGTGCAATTTTCCCAAGTTTACCAAGAAATTCGTGTTTTATCAAAGCAAAGGCAATTCCCGAAGGTTCATACGACATTTTTCCTCAGCAAGGCAGTATGGACCTCCTTTGGCAGCACCCTATACCTGCGAATCGACTCCTAACGGGAGCGCAAACGTGGGTAGGTCAGGCTCCTAAATTTTGACAAGATCGCCGACAAGGTGCCCGGGCAGATCGATACGTTTCTGTTTGCAGTGCTGATTATTAATAACTTATTCGAGGCGGGTTGGGCACGAGGCACGAGCCGGCCGCCTACCGTCTACCGTGTAATTTCGTCCTTCCTCTGACAAAACCCCATATCTCAATACCTACGTGAGCTCCGTTCTCCATATGACTAAAGCCTTTCCGGGGCTCATGTGGAAATCGAGATACGTCCTTCTGTCCTGAGTGAGGATTTATCGACTGCTGCCGCTGCCGATCCTGATGTGGGACTCCCGCGCGGCCGGGGCTGCACCTGTCCTAGTCAGTAGTCCTGATCTTGAGCGCCGTTGGCAAGGGCGCCGGCACCTTCCCTCCTCGCCACCTTGTCCGCTGATCCCCCCCCTCCCCCCCCCCCCCCTCGACAGGGCTCTCCAGCCGTTGCGTTGACTCGGCCGGTGCAGTGTAACACCTTACTTTTTCCGAGATGAGGTTTTGACAGTACACTGGAAATAAAAACACATTGGATCTAGAGTCCAGATTCTTAAAAACATCGACAAGAAAAAATACTCTTGATTCAATCAGATTGAAGCTTAAATCAAGAACCAAGCCTCTTAATTGGAGCGGATTTCCTTTTGATTTAAGCTTAAATCTGATTGAACCAAGAGTCCTTTTTCTTGTCAATATTTTCAAGAGTCTGGACGCTAGATCCAATGTGTTTTTAGTGTATTTTTTTCCCAGTGTATTGCCGTGCTAAGGACAAACGTCGTGTGAAGTTTGGGATGTTGCCAAAGTTCTTGTGAAATTTTGTGTATTTTTGAGGGAAGTTATTTCTTTGAAATTTTCAGCCAGTTTCAATGAGATAGTGATTATTATTTTGCGTAAATTCTCGAGGGATGTCGGTTTTTTAAGCAGAACTTGGGCAAAATCCCAGTTTGAACACGGTGTTTTTCCTTACACTGAAAAAAAAACACATTGGATCTAGATTCCAGACTCTTAAAAACATCGACGAGAAAAAGTACTCTCAATACAATCAGAATCTAGATTAAATCAAGAACCAAGCCTCTTAATTTAAGCTGATTTCGTTTTGATTCAATCAAAAATCCGATTGAATCGAGAGTATTATTTCTTGTCAATGTTTTCAGGAGTCTGGACTCTAGATCCAATGTGTTTTTTTTTCCAGTGTAGCACTGGAGAGTAGAAGGCAGTAAATCGATGATGAAACTAGAGGAGGAACAATTCGATACATTCGCATGGAATTCACACAGAATATCGTAAGAAACCTGTGAAATTCACGAACCAACGACATTTTGTTTCTTGCATTTGTGATATTTTGTTCTGGTGTAGCCGCCATAGCCACGGTTGGTTTAAAATTGTTGGCGTCCTGTTCCTCGCGACATTCATCAGTCTCACACATTGGATCTAGAGTCCAAACTCTTGAAAACATTGACAAGAAAAAATACTCCTGATTCAATCGGATTTTTGCTTGAATAAAAACGAAATCCGCTTAAATTGAGAGGATTGGTTCTTGATTTAAGCTAGATTCTGATTGAATCAAGAGTTCTTGTCGATATTTTTAAGAGTCTGGACTCTAGATCCAATGTGGTTCTTTTCCAGTGTACTCCATCCGATCCCGAGAAAATACGCTTTAAATTAACTTCAATCTCGTCCGTTTCCTCATCACCAAGCCAACCAGCGCGAGGTCCGTATTAAATGTTTCCTCCGCGGTAGCAAGATTTCGCAACAGACTCACCCGTCGATTCCACGAAGGTGCGCAATAAGGGCGAGATGGTCGGAATGGCCTCACCCACGCTGCCGTGCTAAGGAAGAACGCCGTATGAACATCCGAGAGTTGCCAAATTTCCTTCGATGAAATTTTCATTTTTAAGGAAAGCTATGAATATTTTCTCTTGAAAATTTCTGGAATTTAAGGTGAAATTGCGAACAAAATTATCTGGAAAATTGGAAGGAAAATATCCATAAGTTTACCATGAAATTTGTGTTTTATCTAAGGAAATTTGGCAACGCCTGAAGGTTCATACGGCGTTTTTCCTAAGAATGGCAGCACGGCTGTGGGGTGTATATTACCGGACCTGTCCAATAATGAGCGGCGTGAGCGAGGAGTTTTTTCCTCGGACCCCCCGCGCGAGCCCCCAACTTTAAGCCCCAAAGCGAGCCCCCCTGCGGCACCGCACCGCACCGCAACGTCGCGTCGCGGCGACGCCATGCGATGCGCCGCGCCGACCAGTTTCCCGACCCAAAGTCACGGCAACTGGAGCGAACGCAGCGCCGCGCCGCACCGTGGAAATTCTTCGTGACGTCACTGGACAAGACTGGAATTTTGGAAACACACCTCAAAACCAGCGAGCTGATTATTGAAATTGATATCAATGCCACTTATGAAATTAAGGAACGAAAGGAGAATGGAGGGATCCTATTGGTAGAAATGAGTGGTCGTTAAACACTAAGAGGAAAAATGATTGAATCACTTGTAAGCAGGTCTCTCGCGATAGTATGCCTATCTGCTCTACTTTACTTACCTCCTTTGTCCATTGCAACTACCCACTTGCACCAAAAAGATTGTTCCATTCACTGGAGAAAAAAACACATTGAATATTGAGTCCAGACTCTTCAAAACATTGACAAGAAAAAATACTCTTGATTCAATCAGATTTTTGCTTAAATCAAAAGGAAATCCGCTCAAATTAAGAGGCTTGGTTCTTGATTTAAGCAAAAATCCAATTGAATCAAGAGTATTTTTTCTTGTCGGTGTTTTTAAGAGCCTGGACTCTAGATCTAATGTGTTTTTTTCCAGTGTTTTTCTTATGTCTTATTTGTGTATCTATTTTGTCTATCAATTTCCATAATTAGTCTACGACTTGATAATTCTTTCAAGGCGTTTTCAGGGGGTTTGTAAAGTTTGTTTAGGCAGTAAAAAGTTCGTAATTTTGATAAACGGGTTGTAAAGTCAGTAAGAAGTTAATTCATTATTTCCTAGACCAAGGAACCTAACTGTGTTCAAAAGTTGCATAATTTACTGAAACAAATCCAATTTTTTCAAGAGCATGCCTGTGCTGCAGTTCGTGTCTAGAATTGGTGACTTCTTCGGTTCAAGGACGTGTGAAGTCTCCATCGCTGCAACGATTTTGCAACGCATTCCTGTAATTACAAGTAGCCTATTTGTATCTAAAAGCTCTGCCATGTATTTTCCCGCCGTGAATTTGCTCCAAATTTCTCTTCACTATTGTGTTGGTGGATGTATGTAGACTATGAACGAATCTCATTTGCCGCAAGCTCCAATTGCTATAAAAAATTGCACAATCCCAACAGCAATGCAAGCTTCACACGCGCGTCCTTTTACCGAAGCAGTCCTCAATTTAAAGTAGCCATTCAATGGATGACCAATAACACCATCGTGCTTTCTTGCGAAACTTTCCGAAAGAAATGAGAAGATGAATAGGAAATTGCTCCCACATGTGAAACTCCATTCTTGCACAGGACTCACTCTGTTACTATAAGGTCAACTATGCACTGTGTAGGACAATTGGGAACTAGGCCATCATTGAATTTTCATGACGCACCATAACCTGTGTAAACGTAAAAGAACTTCAATAATCTGAAAAATACATAGCCTTTGCGTGTAACATGTTGAGCGTACCCGTTGCAAATCCACGCAAATAAGTTGACTCATTGTGGTGCGTATACGTAACTGGTTTCATAATGTGTTGAAAGAGAAAATCGGAATCTACTAATTATTACTAATAATAATAAAGCAGTAACAGATCACAGATTTCTCTTTTGCCCTTGCCTATGAGCAATTTGGATCATCGGCAAAATCGTTTTTGCTCGCTAATGGAACGTCCCCGGAAAATATGCCTCTTTTCATCGCATCATTTAAAAAGTTGATGCTGTTGTCGTAGCTGCGGCTGGTGGTGTCATCATAATCCGGGTCGTTGACGGCACTTCATAAAGCGAAAAATAGTGTTGAACTTTGAACTTTATTTTTCCTCATCGCTCACATTGCGTTCATTAAATCAGAGTATACCTACATACAGAATGTAGGAACAGTGGGCCCTATGAAAACCCTTGGAATCCGAACAAAACGACCACAACCCTGGGTGGAGAAGGGGGGGAGGAGGGTCTGTTATCGCCATCCTCTGAAGACTGTCACTTGTACTTCATGCACTTGCTACCAACCGAGAAATAGTAGAGGTCTAGAGTAATTTGAGACGAACGAAAAGTAAAAATTCTCCTTCATTTTCGCGTGATACCACATACGCACTCCGGAGTTCGAATAGTTGCTTGTTTGATCCTTCATTTCACGATGCAAATGTAATACCTGCTTCTGCATTCCTAAATGTCAGTGATTTTAGACAGGGGAATAGCCAAGATTTGCCTTCATTTTCGCGTAAAATCATACACTGGAACAAACCCATTGGATAGTGCGTATGCAGCTCGACCTTGTGACAAATCCATGGTTAAATCGGGTACCGATGTTTTCCGAACGCATTTTGGTTTCGATTTTGGAATCAGTCCTCTTTTCAGGTAGAGATCAGAACCATGAAAAACACTGGAAAAAAAAAATACATTGGATCTAGAGTCCAGACTCTTAAAAACATCGACAAGAAAAACTACTATTGATTCAATCAGAATCCAGCTTAAATCAAGAACCAAGCCTCTTAATTTAAGCAGATTTCGTTTTGATTCAAGCAAAAATTCGATTGAATCAAGGGTTAGGTTATTTTTTCTTGTCAATGTTTTCAAGAGTCTGGACTCTAGAAGTCTAGATCCAATGTATTTTTTTTTTTTTTTTTTTTTTTTTTTTTTTTTTTTTTTTTTTTTTTTTTTTTTTTTTTTTTTTTTTTTTTTTTTCCCCAGTGTAGGGACTGGTCAACAGCCGTAAAAATCATGGAAATCGGCCCAGAAGCATGATTAAACGAAACGCAACAAAAAATGATAACTCAGTGGACAGGGAGCTTACAGTGATGATTCTATGTGCGGAATCTCCAACACCTATCGGTCACGAAGCCGAAATTTCGGCCCACGGCGCGGCGCGTGAAAAAAAGCGAAACGGATTCGTCACCGACACTGTTACCAAGTCTCGGCCGTAAATTGAATCGCGGGGGAGGGCGCCCCGCTCCGCCCCCCACCCGCCCCGGCCCGC
>NW_017550922.1:1132164-1227699 GCF_001854935.1 Bemisia tabaci | reverse complement strand
GAGCCGGGGGGAGGGGGGGGGCCGGCTTTCCACGGCGAGGACTCGATAGGTACCCGCGGCGGGCGAAAAAGTTCGAAAATGTTCGCCGGCGCGGCCATAAAAATATCGGGGAAAAGTGATGACAGCCGGTCTCCTTGCCCTCCTACCTTGCATCAATTAAGCCGGAGCCCCCCCCCCTCCCCCGGTTCCCGCCACCGCCGCCGGCCCATTTCCTCTTCCTGCCTCCATTGTTTCCCGGGCCGTCTTCCCTCTCTCTCCCGCCCCCGCGGGGGGACCGGGGGGCCTCCTTCTCTCTCTCGCTCTCCGGGTACTATCTGTGACGTCAGGACCGCGTCGACAACCGCGCTGACTGGCGCGCCGTCTGACTCAGTTGACTCACGTAGCCCTTGCTGTGCGCATGAGTAGCCCGGGTCTCCCTATTGCACCTCTCGTGGTTTTTCTCCGACCGGGTATGTCGCGACCTTGGCTTTTCTTGTAGTTGTGCGGTTTTCGTCCGAAAGCGGTGTTGTGCTCTCAGGTCCTTTTTTGCGTGGTCATTTTTATTGGTTTTTTTACGGCCGTCAAAAGCGGAGAACTTGAGTTCACGAGCTCGACTTTCAGCGCGGTTACTTGTGGAAAAAATAAGGATCGAAAAGTGATGGTGTTTTTGTTTCAGCGCTCGACGCGGGAAAGCTTTTGACGCACTGCAGCGAGTAAGTTTGCACGTTATTGCTTCGTTTATACGTCACGTTGCGTTTGCGATCCGGCGTGAAAAAACCGCGGTTTAATTACGGTTTTCCGAACGGTCGCACAGTGGACGGATTTTGAAATGTGATCGTCTATCGGAATAGCGGTGTTAGGGCCTCGTTTATAGTAGCTCCTTAATCAGCTCTTTTCCTTAAAGAGGCCCGGCATAATTGAATCAGTGAGAACGAAAATACACCAACTCGAAAAAATGAAAATAATCAAGACACACGCAAAACTGCACAGTAGTTGAAGAAGTTAGCACAAGAGAAAGATTTTTGGTGCCGAAAGACAAGTGCTTAGGGACACTCTAAAGGTCCAAGTTGAAACAGATGCGTTGATTTCAATAACCTTTCTGAAAACCAACTCTCTTTGATGGAAATTGAGCATTTATGAGTTACCGAGTTGGTGTGTTTTCGTTCTCACTGATTCAATTTACATCGTAATCAATGGAAGGTTATGGAGGCTGCAAAGTGTATCGTCATGAAAGGACAATTTTTACAAATCTCGAGTAAAATTCAACAGTGTAACATTAAATATGGATCTTTTCAGAGAATTGCCATGGTTTACCGCCAAAATAATGAGAAATACAAGAGGCAAAATTTCGGGATTTTTATAAAATTTATGGCGAAACTGACGCACCTAAAATTTGCAAAACTCTCAGAATATTTTCTGTTCTGATTCGTATTCTCTGTTCAGTGTTTACTCTGGAATAATAGATACAGAACACCGAGCGTTCAGTCCGTGGGATCGAACTTTTTTTTAGTGTTAACCCTTGGTATCCCACGTGAGGGTAAATTTTGAAAGATATGTTGTTGAATTGTATTCGTAATTTGTGAAAATTGTCCTCTTTTGTATTGTTTAGCGGCCTGTCGAGCCTCTCTAAAGTTAAGGAGCTATTTAAAGAACATCTATGATTTTGGCTCATTGTCAGGGACGGAAGCAATTTTTTCGGAGAGCTTTTTTTTTTCCTATTGGGTAAAAAAATAAAATGTTAAAGTCCAATGGCATTCACTTCGGAGTCTCTGAAAATATACAATTTATGGTTGCATTTATTTTTGGAATAGACAGCGTATGAAATTGCACCATCATGCAGCAATATTAAACATCAAACACGTCAGATCAAAACTTTAAGTAGCTTTTTTCTTCTTTCAGAAACAAGTTTTTTCAAGTATTTCAACTTCAAAGAGTCAAAAAATTGAGTGTGATCTGACATTTTTGGCTCTTTTAAATGCCAAAATTCTCTTAACACGCACTTCGATATGCTAACCAGTATCTCAGTATTCCGTCTCTAGGTTCATTTTCCGATGAACGATCACTTTTATAATGTAATTAATAATTTTTCTTCGATTTCACCGTGGCGACAGTTTCACCATAGTCAATATTTCACCGTATTTTTATCATTTAAAGATCACTTTGAAGTAATTGACTATTGTAGATTCAAAAAAAATGTACAGCGCAACCTTTCAGCCGTCAGATTTAGTAATGCGTCACGCAGGAGTGTCATCAAATAGTATGTACTGGGTCCTCCATGATCTGAAATTTTATCAAATTTCCAAGTCATTCTCTAAAATTCTCGGAAATTTAACATTAACGCCATTACACAGAGGTATGATGTGCATATAAAATCCCTGCGTCAAAACCTCTGCCGTAAATCTTTGACGGCTGTCAGGTAACGTTGAAGTCTTTAATGACGTCACGTTCCTCATTAATTTTACTTTCCGTGTCAGTGTGCAGTTTCGGTCTGTTAAGTACTGTGCATTATCAGAACAATTGTGCTGTTTATGCTAAAAGAAACTTAGTGAAAATGAATTTAATCAGAAGGAATATACTGTGTGCATGAAGTTTGTGAATGCAGCATATTTTCCTCTAATTCATTTGTACATAGTTACTTTTGCCATGAATAATCCAATTAATCCTCGGTGCCTGGCAAATTTGTATTCATACCTTATTGAAAAAACCATACACTTTAAAAGCCAATACACCAAGGCCATTTTAGCCATTGTTATCAGTTTTTCGCCCTAAAAGCAACGCCTTTAAAAAAAACGCATTAAATTCAAAAATAACAAATTATACAAATGAGCTGGATCGATCAGATCGGAACCATATTTTTCGGATATGGAGACGCACAGAACTGCCTCAAAGAATTACTGAAAGTTTTTTTTATTTAAAACAGTTTTGTTTTAGTCGGAAACTGTGTAGGGAATGCGGAACTTGTCGTTAGCTAGTTTATCAATGATCATTCTGCCTTTTCTTTAGTTCAATAAGAATCAGAAAGTGTGGAAAAGTTTAGTCATACGCAGTCGTACAGAGGTTTTATCGTTCATAATTCCGGAAATGTCTCTAGAAAATCAATTCGATACCTAAAACGAGGAGGCACGATCGTAAAGATTCTGAAACTGAAATTTTCAGAGTTTTCCTACGTTTACTCTCAAAAGTAATTAGTTTTCTAAGGGTGATTCGACGGACGCCAGTTTTTATGTAAGAGCGACGTGTGATAGCATCGATTCGTTCCGTAATTTCAGCTACTTGTCATTTGTTTCGAATTTTGAGATTACACCTCTGTGTCATGAGACTAAAGAATTCACGTGCAAAATTTGAAAACGAAATTCAACGTCATGAAGGCGTGGATTTTCCTCTAGAAAATTCATGCCTTCATTACGTTGAATTTGTTTGTCAAAATTGGCACAAGAATTCTTCAGTCTCGTGACAACAGACGTGCGATCTCAAAATTCGAAAAAATGACCAGTAGCTGAATTTATGAAACGATTTGATGCGATTTGCACGTCGATCTTATATGAAAATGGCGCCCGTCGAATCGTCCTAAGAGAACTAAATACTTCTGAGGGTAAACGTAGGGAAACTCTGAAAATTTCAGTTTCAGAATTGTTACGATCGTGCCTCCATGGTTTTAGGTATCAAATTGATTTTCTAGAGACATTTCCGGAATTACGAACGATAAGACTAGTCTCTGTATGATGGCTTATGACTACACTTTTCCACATTTTCTGATTCTTATTGGACTAAAGAATAGGCAGGATGATCATTGATAAAATAGCTAACGACAGGTTCCGCATTTCCTGCACCGTTTCCGACTAAAATCAAACGGTTATAAATAAAAAAAACTTTCAGTAATTCTTTGAAGCAGTTCTGCACGTCTCCGTCTCCGAAAAATATGACACCGATATATATGATCTGTCCGGCGAATCACCTTAACATGTAAAATCTTAAGCAAGTCTCTGCTTTTCATGGTTCTGATCTCTACCTGAAAAGAAGGCTGATTCCAAAATCGGAACCACACTGGAAAAAAACACATTGGATCTAGAGTCCAGACTCTTGAAAACATTGACATGAAAAAATACTCTTGATTCAATTGGATTTTTGCTTGAATCAAAAGGAAATCCGCTTAAATTAAGAGGCTTGGTTCTTGATTTAAGCCAGATTCTGATTGAAACAAGAGTACTTTTTCTTGTCGATGTTTTTAAGAGTCTGGACTCTAGATCCAATGTGTTTTTTTTTTTTCCCAGTGCTTTTCATGGTTTTGATTTCTACCTGAAAAGAAGGCTGATTCCAAAATCGAAACCTAAGTGCGTTCGGAAAACATCGGTTATGCCATGGATTTATCCCAAGGCCGAGCTACATACGCACTAAAATTCAGAAAAATAAAGTTTCTGGACCCTCCTCATAGGCTTAAAATACCCGTGAAAATCAGCGTGAAAACGGGACCCAGCCCGTCGAGACGCATCCATTCTGATGTAAAGTTGTTTGGGACACATTTCGCTCGAAAATAGAGATAATAAGGTCAGTTAAGACGGTTTTACGCCGAGTGATAATTACTTTTGACATTCCTCGTGATTGTTTTAAGTTGTGGCTTGTTTGTTTACATTAGCTCGGGCGGATGGTTGCATAAGTGCACTATCCTGGCTCTGCTTGGATATGAGTGTTGACACCGTGCACCACCGTGGAAATGAGTCAGCCGCGGGAGGATTGGTGTTGGCACCAATGTCGAAAAGACATGTTGCGTAACAGGAGATCGATGGTGTAGATCCGTCGGAGTGTTCAGAGACATCGACGCACTTACAGTGATAAACTAAAGTGATTTAGAGAAGGGAAATAAGTGAGATTTGTTTAAAGAATACGACATGTGACCAGCTCAACGTAGTGGAAGCCGAGTGTTGCAGAACTTTGGATACATTTTGCAATTGGGAATTGTAATTTCTGGCCTATCCGCAAAAACACACATGCGCATAGGGTACTAATGGAATATACGTTGCTCCCAAACTGAGTTGCAGAAATTGTGGTTCCTAATATTGTAAAATGCAGTTCTTTTGCAGAAACAACGTCTGAACTTTGGAGTGCCGCTCAAGTTGTGCAATTTTAGATATGTTCTGTAGGAAATCATCCAAACACTTTTATGACTCTTTACGGAAAAGGGATACTCGTCTACAAAGGTGAACTTATCAGTCGCGTCGATAAATCGGATGTATGAGATTTTGAAGAAAAACGCTATACTTTTGTATCCTGAACTCACTATCAGTTGTAGGTTTGATTCAATTTCTCAGCAATAGAGGGCGCGTGAAGTTGCATCAGGTGCACTAGTAAGTCTGGGACCATCCTGCCGTGCTAATAGGAAGAACGCCGTAAGAACATTCGAGAGTTGCCAAATTTCCTTCGATAGAATGTTCATTTTCAAGAAAGCTATGAATATTTTTCTTTTAAATTTCCAGGAGCTTAAGGTGAAATCGCGAACAAAATTATCCGAAAAATTGGACGAAAAATATTCTTTACCAGGAGATGTATATTTTATCAAAGGAAATTCGGCCACTCCTGAAGGTTCATACTGCGTTTTTCCTTAGCACGGCATCACTGGTCCCCGATCTATCGAATATCGCAAGAATGATGAAGGCAACTTAATCAGTCTGACAATAAACCGCTTTAGGCAGATCGATCTAGGATCGATTTAGCTCATCGATGTATCGAATATTGCAAAAATGAAGTAGTCAACTCAGCCGGTCTGTTAGCAACTCTTCGTAAGGAATTTATATGAGTAGCATGACGAATCCGCCGAAAAATGAGACTCGCGTCGATTCGGAAGACAAGCGGGACGCGATTTTTCCTGGGAGGAATGAGTAATAGCCTCCGGGGATTTTCGAGGCTTCGGGAAAACGGGAAAACGGGAGCCGGGAAAGCTGGGCCTTGATTTGGCCCGCCCGACGATGATGCGCTTCAACTACGAATTCAGGCGGCGTCCTCACTGCAGCTTTTTCCATCTTTGTCCTCACGCGCGCGCCGCGCTCTTCCCT
This sequence comes from Bemisia tabaci, assembly GCF_001854935.1. Lineage (NCBI taxonomy): Eukaryota > Metazoa > Arthropoda > Insecta > Hemiptera > Aleyrodidae > Bemisia > Bemisia tabaci. The sequence continues at coordinate 1,221,673 of NW_017550922.1, read as the reverse complement.
TTCCGCGACGGGAGGGAAAATTTCGCTGGCGACGCGTAAATATCCCTCCCGACGACGCGGAATAACCCCGCGGATATTCGCCGGGACTCCCCGGAAGTTAGGAATTGATTTCGGGCACAGGGTGAAGTAAAATGTGCTGAAAGAAAGCTCGGTTCAAACAAACTGTTTGGGTGATACAGAACAGGGTGTCTAGCATCAGGATTTCCCCGGTTTTCCCGATTCTATCAGGATTTCAGGTCAATCAGGATTGGAGGAAAAATCGGTTGTACGATCAGGATTTTAGAAAAGTCGGCTGTCCGATTGGATTTTTTTTTTTGCTTTCGCACACGCTCATGCAGAAATCTTAATTTTTCTTCACAAAAAATCAGGATTTGGAAAAATTATGAAATCAGGATTTAGCAGCCAAAAATCAGGAGGAATCAGGATTTCCCAAATGAAAAAAAAAAAAACTAGATACCCTGTAGAATCTAGTTTTGCTCTATACGCACAACTGGGTATGTGTCCACTGAAAAAAAGTCACTTAGATTCATTCCAAGGCTGCAAAATTGACTCAAATAATACATTTTTGTACAAGAATATATTTGTGAAATTTTTGTCCAAAAGTTTGCTGATTTTTACATTTTATCTGAATGAAAATCGGCGAAATTTTCAATTATGGAAATGCCCCAGATTCTGCTGGTGAAAATGCAACTTGCTAGGGGAATTTTGGTACAATTGAAGTGTTGTTATAATATCCTCCAGAATAAATCCTCGAACTTCCCATTGCATGAATCATTTTCCCCCGTGCAATTTTGAAGAAAAAACCTGAAACTGATTTATTCAGTTCGTGCCTTGTCTAGTGCCCCATATCGAGAGGTTGCCGTCAAGCCCATTGCATCGCTCATAGCAACTCCAGCTTGCGAGATGTCTGCATGCCGCACATTTTGAGTTGTAACGAATCGTAAGCCAACGCGATTGACGCGAAATAGCGAGAAAACCGTAGAGAAGTTGCGATACGTCCAACCAGTCGGAGCGATCAGTCTTGCATCCGATATTCCAACGATCAGCCAGAACGGTCATGCTGCTAATTGTGTTTGTGTTGCCACCTGACTCGACGGAGCATATTTTACCCATAAAAAGTCTACTAGGTCGATTGTATTTCTTTTGTGCAACAGGCCGGATATTTTAATGCGTGAAAAGAGTATTTCAGGAACTTTTTGCTTCTAGAAATTTTGAGCACTTAGTCTGGAAACAGGGTGGTTGGCGCACGGGAAAACGGGAAAAAATCAGAGAATTTTGTTGACGGCCAGAGAACTTTTTTTGGAGCCGGGTTCACGTAAAAATCGAATCCTCAACGGGTCAGCTGATTGCGTTGTTGTGCCAACGTTTTGACCAAATATTTACTTGCCCTTTCGTTATCTTAAATAAGTTGGGAAATTTCAATCGGAGAAGTCAGGGAATAATAAAATGAAATTTTGCTAGGCACCCTGTGGAAAATTTAGCATACAATTGAAATTTTACAAGAATTGAAGATTTACAGCGGTCAATTGGTTCAAGTCGAGCAAAGACCATGCCGTTGTCCTTTCTTCCAGTCTTTAGTTGCTTTGGGTCAATTGGGAGAACAATGATTTTCAAAGTAACATGAAATAGATCTCCATAGACCAATTTCTTGATAGCATCATCTCGAATCATCGGACTCATTATCATGATAAAAAAGACATTTTCAAAATAAGATCTCGATGCACATTGTCTGCAAAATTACTTCGGAAAATTCCCCATTCTCATTGATTTCCTAACCAAGAAGGACAGGCGCGGCGAAAAGAAATAGGGTGAAAAGTAGGACTGACGTTGCTGAATTCAAAGTTATGGGGACCGGAAGGGTTAAGAGCGTGGTACGCATTCCAAGTGCCCCATTAAAAAAGTTATCTTATGACTCTCGCGAGAAAAAAAGCTCTCCGTCCTAACGTATGTAAAATGGTTGTAAAATTTGTTAGACCCCCGAGGAGAATCAGTTTGTCAATAGCGTCGAACTGATTAAACCGTTTTGATCTTACAAGTAGCTTCTATCAGTCTAGATTTCTGTTCTGTACCATTTTTGTAATCACACATCGTTAAGCAAAACGAACCTAACTGTAAAAGTAGTTTTTTAAAAACCTGTAACACGCTAAAAAACCTTCATGGTCTGAGTTGGTATTTTTACAGGGTTGCAAAGGTGAAAATTGTTTCTAAGCCCTTTCTCTTGAGCTACTCTATTCTAAAATCTCTGCCGGAGTTCCTTTCTAGCAGGTTTTTCAAGGTTTATCTCTAGTTTACAGTCCCTCTCACCATCACCACTCATATATATTGTGGATTTTAGCCATTACCGTAGTTAATGCAAAAAACCGTTTCAATCCCTGGATCAATCATTGAAATATTATCCTACAAATACTCGACCCTTCAAGTCATCAAAGAAGTCAGATGTGCCCTTTCTAATTTCCAACTATTTTCGATCTATCGATATCCGTACTTGATCAGAAAACATCACTTTTAACTTTTCCTCTATAACTTCGAAAAAATGTTTTTGATGCAAGCATTTCTCAGTGATGATCTAGTCACTGGATGAATTTCGAATTTCCTGAAACAACGCTTGTCACATCCAAAATCCACAATAGGAGCAGTCCCTTCATTATATACCGCAATTTTTTGGGATATTTGACCGCTCCTCCGCTCTTGTAACGCCTCTGTGACGGTAGTAGACTGACTCTGTATAGAGTACCTCAGGTAAATAATGATAACATGTGTAAAGCTTCTTTAAAATCTTGAAAGATTCCACCGTAAGAACTATCGATTCAAATTTCGACTGTACTTATCGTACCCATAATGCATCGCGCCATGGCTGAGACTCCACTTTAAGTGGTTTTCTATTACCGGAGCTTTCATCGGCATCCCGAACCCGATCCCTTTGACGCGGTCCCCTCAAGGACGGGAAAAACTACCCGTTTCATCCCTGCAAACTTCGGGATGCGAAGCGGCGACGTGCCTCGGAGAAGCAATTTCCCTGTTGCAATAAGGACCTAAGTGCGTTTTGAAAACGAACCCCACCACCGTATAATCCCATGCTTCGCGAGGCTCGCGTGGAAATCGAGTTACGCCTTTACGTGGCCAGCGCGGCAAATTCCACGCATCACGGAGACGCTACTTATACTTAAGACGCCGCCGTAAATGTGTCTAAGTTATGACTAACTTCCCTCAACTTCCACGCTTTCGACACAGTTCTTGAACTTTCTCGGGTCGTTGTCTCTCACGTCCGCTGGCCCGCAGCGAGCCGGACAAAACCGCCTATCTGCAAGGGATTCTTCGGCCGGATTTGCGGTTTTTGTTTTAGCGAGGTGTGTATGTGTGCGAGCGCGTGTGATTTTAATTCCTCCGCGCTATCTGCCCCGTTTAATCGTGGGTTTAGCAGCGCTACCTGGCGGGTCTGCTGTGCTCAGTAAGAACGCCGTATGAGCATTCGAATGTTGCTAAATTTCCTTTTGGAATATATTTATTTATGAAGGAGGTTATGAATATTTTTCCTTGAAATTTTTAGACTTTTTAGATAAAATTACGAACGAAATCCACTGAAAAATCGAAAGAGAAATATCTACAAATTTTCATGAAAATACGTGGTTTTGAAAGGAAATTTGGCAACGCCTGATGACTTTTACGGCGTTTGTGCTTAGCGTGGTAGGGTTACGACACGGTGCGTGCGCGCATCAGAGCTGGACGAGGAGGTGTGCAAAATCACAAAATCAGACGTTATGACCGGAAAATAACGCCATTCCCATTTACGTTTTGCTGTGGAAAAACGTTGTGTGAACGTATGGTTATTGCTTGTATCGTTGCCGGAATACGTGTATAATCCATAAAACTTATGATTTTGGCTGAATGTCTTAAAATATATATAACTAACTAACTCTTTTCCGTCCATTTTGCAATTGGACCTCTATATACACAGAATACGATTTTAAGAACCACGGGTCGTGCACGTATGTTTCCCTATTAACCAATTGCATGTAACACGTTACATATCTGTTCTATGAACTCTTTAACTCTGCTGTATGGACTCTCGTTTCCTCCGCAAGTTGAAAGTTTAAATCGACTAACTAAGAAAAGTTGATTTCTTACTTATAAATTTTAAATCTAGAAATTTGTTGATGTTTCTAAGTGTTGCAACGTGTAATTTTGATGAGGAGATGTATATTGCAGCTTGATTTCTGACTCCGTCTATAGGGGTCCATTTTTATCCGCAATGAAGAGAACCAGATAGTACGAACTGAAGAAAACCATTTGGCAACATTTGAATGCTCATACACCGTGTTCTCAATAGATGAGGATTATGGTTTTCACACCGGGGCATACCCGCTAGAGCGACCAAGCATAGAAACTGCGAGGAACATGATTGCAGTCGGTTGAGATGGTTGCTAGTTGAGAGCATTACAGGTTTCATCCATTCAAACGTTTGTAAAGCGATTGAAATTAATTCATCGACGAAGATCGCTGCATCAAAATCAAGGGAGAACAGCGCTCGTTTTTTTTTTTTTTTCTACTCCACGATCAACAGGGAAGTCGCGACAGCGAATAGACGAAGCAAATTTTCAGCCACCTGGGCTGAACCCGAGTCCCAGTTTTTGCGGGTTTGACAACTGTACTGCTTTGCCGAGGAAGAACACCGCATGAACATTCGAGAGTTGCCAAATTTCCCTCGATAAAACATGTATTTTTGATGACATTCGTGCGTATTTTCCCTCGAAATTTTCAGATATTTTAGATTAAATTGCGTTCAAAATCGTCTGAAAATTTTGGAAAATAATATTCGCAATTTTCCCAGTGAATTCGGTTTTTATCGGAGGAAACTTGGCAACGCTTGAAGGCTCATACGGCGTTCTTCCTTAGCGCGGCAGTGTAATAGACGCTCGTTACTCTCGTAGAACCCCACGCATGCGGTGTCGGAAACGGAGGGGGGGAAGGGGGGCCACACGACTATTGACTCAAATGGTCTGAAAATGAAATAGGTCCCCGCACACAACCGCGCGCCAGGCCAGAGAACGCGGTAACTCAATTACAGCGTTTCAGTGTATCCTTAAGTGAAACAATATTTCGCACGATAACCCGCGCAAAGTTCCGAGTGAAAATTTGCATGAATGGTATCGCAAGTTCAAGGAACTCGGATTTATTTACACGTAGAAAAAAGCCTCGGTACACAAACCGAACAGTTTAGTAAATGCTTTAAGTTCAGAGAACTGAGCTCTTGATCGGTTCTACTGCTTCGGTTTACAGAACTGAATTGCATCCCATTTAACCGAGTATTCAATCCTACGGATTGAAAAAGTTCGGTTCACATGGTACATGCTCTATGTCGACCGAAGATTTCCGGTTCGTTGAACTGCTGGGACTTCGATTCGTTGAAGTGAACAACACTGCCGTCCAAAGTAAAGCGCCGTATCTCCATTCAACACTTTTTCTGACAAAATACTGTTTTACAGAAAACCTAACAAACATTCATCCTTTATTTTTTCAATACAAATCCACCACACCATTAGGAACTAGAAATGAGAAAATGAAGCCTTGTGGCAATTGAATTTTCTTGTAAAAGAGCAGGGAGTGCTTGAAAAAAGGGGGGAAAATTGAGCGGAGATACCGCGTTTTCGCTGTGGATGGCAGAACTGTAAACTGAACAGCAATTAATTTTGAAGGTTAAGAAAACACATAAAAAAACTTTTAGGGGAAAAACAATTATGCGTGACACTGACTTATACGTGACGGCCCCTATCATTGAAAGGACTAGCTTATAAGTATACAGCATGATTGTAACATTGCACAGTAAACTTTGAGTGCTTTCCACATGGAAAAGTGTTGACTTTCAGCAGAATCTAGCAACCGTGGCTTATGGCACAGGTAAAGAATCGAAGCCTACTTCTGGCTATTTATTCTGCCTCTGCGTGCAATAGATCATGAATCGAATTCCCGATGAGAGAATTAGTCGTATTTGTGGAGTACAGCGGTTAGAGGGGGACGAATTGTATCCCGGCGAGATGTCAATAGCCCTATAAAGCTGGAATTAGGAATATGGTTCCCTCTTCGATGGTGTTAATTGACTAGGAGAGTTATCATCGTTGTGAATTGAAAAAAGGGAATTGAATTTTTTTATTGTAATCATCTAACTCCGTTCTATAGTTAAATTTAGCTTCTTCTATGGCAAAAAAAGAATCGCTCGATAAATGTTTTTCGAAAGAACTCAGCTTTTTTTCTACTGAATTTAAGGAGAAATCACCTGAATATCTTCACCATTTTCTCTGTCGGAAAATTATCGTAGAATTCTATCGACCACTTCTTTTTTTCAGTGAGAATTGGTCTTGGTTCTCTTACTTTAGATGCTGCCTTGTTTTACCTAGGTATGTTTTTCGGTAAAAACCTATTTTTCCCACTTATACCATGGCTTGGCAGAGCATTATAGTGGTTTCACATGTTGCCGTGCTAATGAAAAACGCCGGATGAAAATTAGAGATTTGCCAAGTTTTTTGCATGAAACATGTATTTTTCAAGGAAGTTGTGCATGTTTTTCCTTGTAATACTCAGATATTTTGGATGAAATTCCAAACGAAAGTTTCTGAAAGATCTGAAGAAAATTTTCACCGTTTTCCCAGCAAATTCGTATTTTATGGAGGGAAATATGTCAACTTCTGAAGGCTCTTACGGCGGGTTTTTTCAATACGGCAGCATCAGGCGCCATGTTTTGGTGAGCATATTCGGGAATGGAACCGATAATATTTTACATCGGAAATCGAGGTTTTCGAGTGTCTATTAAAGCATTGACGCTCTAATGATAAAAGATTACAGCGTGTATGTAAACTTCCTTCCTCGATCTGTTTTATGGATTCAGGCAGACAACGAGGACCAATTGAACGTATTTATGCTAAAAGGAGCTATGTGCATAGGAGTTGCGTGTAACATAGTTCCTTTTAGCATAAATAGTACGCTACCGTAGGTCGTAGGTGGCCCCTCCTTAATCAAAGCGTAATTTATTAGTTTACTGCTTCGATTCCGAAGCGAATTTCGGATAAGGGATTCAACACAGACTCAATCGTCAGTTATGAGGCGAGAATGATCGATTATGGATACACCCCTTTAGAAGCTATGGTAAAGAATCGATTATTATGGTACACTTTGCAAACACCCGGTTTATCGATCCTTTTCCATAAGTTTAAACTGAAGATGAAGCGATGTATCGCAAAGCACGCCACGCCACCGATAGACACCTGTTGAGTAGTAATTAGACGATTTGGCGCTGTCTAAAAATCCTTCTCGCAGTGGCACATTGATCACGTACGTCACAAATACTGCGTCACAGTTTCATTCCGAATTTAATTATGTCAGATCCCAATTCCAGGTTGGTTTGTGTCCAAATTTCACGACCTCTTTATGTTATGAGCGAATTAATGGATAAATTGGTAAATTATTTAACCGCGTGCCGTGTAAGCTGGAGAAGGGTTTTGCAGTTCGTCAGCTGAGGTTGCCGGAGCGTGTATATTTTACACTGAGTTATACCGAGGAAAGTACTAGTTTTTCAGCATAGCCTGAAACCTGTCGACCAATATCGGATTGTTTCTAATCTCGGTTCGTAATCAGAGCCGAGCTTTTAACCCAGTTTCAAAATTTGGGACTGATCGTCGCCAAAAATCACAACCGGAAACTACGAAACAAATCATGCATGATAGATGCTCACACAATGTGCATGTGACTCGCTTGATCAATTAAATCAATTAAGTCAAATCAAATCAATGCATTGCTTCGACTCCTGCTCTTGTGGCAGGTAGGGATCTCATTATTAGAGTTTACTAGCTGTGTACCAGTGGCGTGGCGTGAATTGCGATGTATCGATTGTTCCAACATTAGAACCTATGGTAAAGAATCGGTTAATAAGGTGTTCGCTACGAACACCCTGTCTATCGATTCTTTTCCATAGGTGTAAAAGGCGTAACAATAGATATATCGCAAAGCCCGCCACGCCACTGCTGTGTGCTTCATTCAGATTGCGAGGCCGTTGTATCATCAAGTAGTAAAAGTCTGTATTCGACTTGTTTGCCCCATTGCCGAATTTGAATTTACATCATTGAGTTTAGAAACTGCCCAACCCTAAAAAACACCATTTCAAAAGAGTGAATAAAGGTGCGTAACTAGCACCGAAGTCATAACGGATATAGATTGGCTCATGCAAAACTCTCCGCTTACAGTGAGTTTTGCATCCCGTCAGGAGTAAAATTAGGTTTGTACTAGGATAGTCGGTGGTTACACTATACTTTATTACTTATGGGACTCTACTGTTCTCGGACTTTCATCTTTTGAAAGTTTTATTTTGAAATTTAACCATTTGCTGTAAGTTCCAAAAATGAAACCATTTTCACCAAAAAAAAAAAAAAAAAAAAAAAAAAAAAAAAAAAAAAAACAAAACAAAAAAATCCCCAGAACTCCATAGTTACTTTCAGATTTAGAATTAATACGAGCATATCGATCCACCCCTCACCCACCTATTAAGCGATCGCCCCATTTAAGGCAAGCTCTCACACAGTTCACCGCCAACCTATTGTCTTTATACCTGTCGCAGCTGCAATTAGCAATCGCCGGCAATTCGTAAGTGGTCTCTGTGATGTCTCAGCAAATTGCAATGATTCCCATCAAAGTAATTGACGTTTACACGTAAATGCTCTTTACACGTTACATCGCCTTTACTGGCGAGATCTAGGTCTGGAGCGCCTTCATTTCCGCTCGATACTCTACGCCTTGTTACGGAGTCAGTTTAGTTGCCTATCCAACTGAAACCCAACTAATGATCAAGATCAGGTGTACCGGTTAGCCAGTTACTTGATGTCATCTTGACACCATCTTGGTTCTGATCGTGTGATCACTAACCTACGTATGTCTACCAGTTACTACTATCACCATCCGAATAATGGATTTGGGCCCGCAAATGTTCCGACCATTTTCGAGGAGTGTATGGATTCGAGATCGACATGATTCATTCGACACCGATTCGATTGATTCACGGGTTTGTCTATCGATTCACGGTTGTCAATCGAATCACGTCGACCGGCTCACGTTTTTAGTTGTCGATCGAACCCATATTTGCCCCATTCAGTCGCTTGTCTGATGTAAGGACTCATGTCAAGTTTACATGAGCCCTTTCTTGCATATAACTCCATCATGGTGTCTAGCATCAGGATTTTCCCGATTCTATCAGGATTTGAGGTCTAACAGGATTTAATACCAATTTCATCAGGATTTGAGGAAAAATCGGTCGTAAAATCAGAATTTCAGAAAAGTCGGCCATCCGCTTATTTTCCGTTAATTGCCCGCTATTCGTCCGTTAATTTTTCTCGGCAAAAAGTCAGGATTTGGAAAAATTATGAAATCAGGATTCAGCCGTCAAAAATGAGGAAAAATCAGGATTTCATCAGGATTTCCCAAAATGAAAAAAAACAAAAAACTAGACATCCTGTCCATGCTCTCTGGGGCTCACACGGAAATCGAAATTCGCCTTTACGCACTGGAAAAAATAAACACATTGGATCTAGCGTCCAGACTCTTAAAAACATCGACAAGAAAAAGTACTCTTGATTCAATCAGAATCTAGCTTAAATCAAGAACCAAGCCTCTTAATTTGAGCGGATTTCGTTTTGATTCAAGCAAAAATCCGATTGAATCAAGAGTATTTTTTCTTGTCAGTGTTTTCAAGAGTCTGGACTCTAGATCCAATGTGTTTTTTTTCCAGTGCACGGAAATCATGATTCGCCTTCTCGTCAGAAGAGCGACGATTTGCGGACCAACCGATCCGATCATTGTGTGATCGGTCCTGGCTCCTGGTTGGATTCCATCGTCCCCGACTGTAAGCTCGGCAACCGCGTGGCCGTAAATCTTACGATACAATTAGCCGACTGAGTGGACGGGGGCCGCGGGGCAGTGATTAGCGATGATCGGCGCGGTGGCGCGAGTGGCGAGTCTCTTCGGAAATCCACTGGAATCCAACGTAAATAATGATCCGTTCGATTACTCTTGCAAATCGCGACGAGGGTCAAGCGCGGACCCGCCGATCACGAGATGCAGTCGCGCTCTTGAGCGACTCGAGATGATTCGTGTCAATCTCGAGAGCTCTTCCGCCAACCATCCCCCCTCCGACCCCCNCCCCCCCCCCCCCCCCCCCCCCCCGCGCGCGGACACTCGACGAGGCGCGCGTACGAGCCATCGAACGTCAATCCATTAATCGCTCCCATAAAAATTTGCACATGGCTATCGCTCGTTAATTGAGTCATACGCGGAAAAAAAGAGGTAGGGGTTGTTGGATGGTATGGGCATTTCCGATAAATTGTGGTAGTGCCCCGATAGATTAGGTTAAATCGAAGATTGATGATGACTTTTACAACGAATTTTCCTCTCAACTGCCGTGCAACGCAAAAACGCCGTTAATGCCATTTTACATTTTTTTGGAAGCAATGTATAGTAACAGAAAAACTTGTATGCCTTGGGACAATGTTTTTACAGAATTCTTTAGCAAATACTATCAAAAACTTAACCTGAAGGAAAAATCTTGATGGATTTACGGCGTTCTTGCTTAGCACGGCATGGCAGTCAAGGTCAGGAAGGAACAAACGAAACCTCTGCAGTTGTTACTAGTAAAAAAGTCCCCTGAATTTGATGATGTGTTGTTGATACGTAAAATTCTGCACGATTCTTTGGCGAGAGCGCAATCAATTTCGACTGGGAGCATAGATCTGATAACGAGGCTGCCCTACATTCTAGGATTTTTTCATAATGTGACCGATAATTTGATAAAAAGAAGAGAGATGGTAAAAAATTCTTAATGGTCTCGTCAATTATCAATCTAACCCTTGTTTGCGTGTCAGACTTTGGCAGATGATGATCTCTAATCGTGCAGCCGCTTATTTACCTGTGGAATATTAGAATTGGGTTTGGAGCAAAAATTAATTTCATAACATCTAAGTGTTAATTTGTTTTCGTTGTTAACCATATCAATTTTTTCTTAATCTGTTTTATGATTTCGTTTATCATGATAAGAGCTCTCGTGTTACCGCTCTGAATTAACAGTAGAATATTTAAATTATTTAGCCAAGCTTCAAGTCCAGCAAGACTGAAAAGGGTAGCTCCCGAGTTTAATTTATTGGGCCAAATGATCAAACCAACCATCGATTTCTTTGTTGATCAGTATAGTGCCAGCAATACTACCGTGCTCAGGAAAAACGCCGTATAAACATTCGATAATTGCCAAATTTCCTTCGATGAAACATTATTTTCGAAGAAAATGAGTAGTTCTCTTGGAAATTTTTAGATGAGATTTTTATGGAGCCTTTCCTGAAAAATTTGGAGGAAAATATTGAGCAAATTAGGCAATGTCTAAAGTCTCATACGACATTCTTTCATTCTTCCGCAATACGGTAGAATATGTATTCGTATCCAAGGAGCCTCGTGGCGAAGAGGCAAGAGCTTCTACGCAGAAGAAGCCGAAACCGCCTACCCACTAATCAAACAAGTCTACGTAAATTTTACGTCACTTTACAGGAATTCCGTTGTGTACTCTCGTTTTCATAGCTCGGCGAGCATTACTCAGACCAAGGCTTGCCGAGGTCTAAGATCATCTTCATTTCCCCCGTGCTGAAGCCCCTCTCAACGCGTGAGTTACGAGTATGTTCGGCAAACCTGGCCTAGCTTCCATACTGCCACAGAAGAGCGAGAGTTCCCGAAGTTAATTAAGATAATGAGTTAATGAGTAATAATGAGTCTTCCAAATCATCTTCCTTCTCCGATTTTACTGTTCTCCTGTCGGGCGGCATCCACGCATTGTTGCCGAAAAGTGAGTAAAAATACCATAACTCTGGAAAAAAATTGTTAAAACATGGGTTTGTTCAGAGAATAATGAACAAAATTCCAACAGGAAAAATGTAACGTTAATTTTGGTATGAGTTTTTGAAGCCAATTTATTGTATATGCACTCTTAATTTTTGAAAAATGATTGACGCAGACAGCTTGCGGTAGCTATAATAACTTCAAATACAGGATTTATGCATTTAAAAGCATTTTCTTTGTTATCTAAGTTTTTGCTCTGAAAATTATTTTTTCTCCTTGTTTGAATCAGAAAAAAGTTTTTTGATTTAAAAAAAAAAGTGCATAAACGTGTATATTTCAAAAACACGTCCATTTCTCCTCTTATTTAAAAAAAAAAAGTGCATAAACGTGTATATTTCAAAAACACGTCCATTTCTCCTCTTATTATTCAAAAGAGCTTTTCTATTCTTTTTTTTTAAAAAAAATAAGTTTATGTCAAAAAAGAATTTCAAATTTGAGGAACTTCTCTTTAAACTAAGATAACTCATATAAAGCAAATAACTTTCCTATGAAGGAAAGAAACTCAGTTGGTTCAAGGGAAAAGTAGCTTTTAAAATAATTTGGCAAGTTCCATGTCCGATCAGTGTAAAAAGGAGCGTTTGTAAACTTTGATCTGACAATGCTTCAACGTTGATCCATCAACCATTTCAAACGAATGATTTTCGGCCTTTTAAATTGCCCCACTCAAAGTCAAGCACGCCTACATTAAAGAAAACATGCAATTTTTTCGCGTATTTTTCTGCGCGGCCCGATTACTTAGAATTAGGGTTTATTTGCCGCCCGACTGACAAAAGGGCGTAAGTACACATTGAGATGAGCCCGGAAAAGCATCATATTTATGAGCAACAGGGTTCATTGGAGAATGCAGTAACGCTCTTGTGTCAGTAGGGCGACGTATTGATTGTGAACACACTTGATCCGATACACTGTGTCAACCACCACTTGAGACGGATGACTAACTACTTAAAATTGCTGGAGAGGTCCTTGTCACTCCTAAGTAATTATGTTTCCGTAGAATGCATTTTCGTCTCCTCGTGTATGAATTGGACTATTTATGCCAAAAGGAAGTATATGTAAAGAGGTTACGTGCAACAGTTCCTTTTAGCATAAATACGTTCAATTATGCAGGAAAAGGGAAACTTTTCCTTTTGTCTGCCGTTTGAGCTTCAAAATTCGTGAAATTGAGATTTATCTCGTGTCGAGCAAGGTAGCAGCCGTGTGTGCAATATTGTGCGCGTTGCATGGCTATGTTTTCAGAATTAAAAGAAATAAATGTTGAGGCTGTACATCAGCAGAAAAAGGAACCATTCTACCGTATGTTAAGGAAGAGAACCGTAAGTGCAATTCTGCGTGAGTCACGGATGGCCAATTAAATGCTTTATTGTCCCTCGAGGCTCATCCCAAAATGCACTTATCAGTGGCGTAGTGTGCTTTGCAATGTATCAATTGATCTGTCATTTAAAGCAATGGAAGAGGATCAATAATCCGGGTTTTTCGCAACGGAAACTTAAATAATCGATTGTTTACCATAGCTTCAAATGGAGAAATATCGATAATCGATCATTCATACCTCGTCACTGACACTTACGGCTTTTTTCCGTATCATGACAGCATTTCACACAAGTTAGCAACAAGTACTTACAGTTCTCTAATTCGATTATGAGGAGTTACTGCTGTTTCGTCGAAAATAACGTACTGCGCACTTACTGTCCCGTGACAATCCTCGTATTTTGGAAGGAAGTCTTTGCTATGTTAGCGGATTCCATTCAATCCAATTGCATTGCTGGAATTTCCAAGAAAACTCAATTTCGAAACTTTCGCCGGCCATCTTTTCTTGGTAACACCGCATGATACAGCGAACCAGAAAAAGTTGATTGGGGATTTATGTGATTTTTCGCGCACGTCTGTAAGAACGGGTTTCACAGAAAGGATCAGAACTATAAATGTTTTTCTTTAAGACGTTTCGTTGTCAGGAGAGTTTGCTACAATTTCATATCTCTCCGTAAATTATTTCCTGCTTTTCCTTTAATCACTCAGAAAAGTCACTATCCATGAAAAGACAATTTCACCTCCAACCTGCAATAAAAGACATAAACTAAAAACCGCGAAAATAATCTCCTCGCAACCAATCCTGGACCAAGAGAAAGTATAAAGGAGTGACGAAACTTACTCCCGATTTTTATGGCACCCAATTATCAGAATCAATCGTTTGATAATTTAACCAATAAAAATACGATTATTACTCAGTCTCTCTCTTCAACTTTTCGGTGACGTAATGTTGAGGCACTGCACCTCTGAAGTTATGACTGATATGAAAGGAATAATTACGTGCGTCTATTCCCACCATTGTTTAGCAGCGTTCTCCTTTCATTCCAACTGAACACAAATTAATTAATGTGGAACTGTTATTTGCAACTTTTGTTAGCTCTATACTCAAATTTTTAGTATCAGTATTTCAATTATAATGAATCAATGTTCCTTTATCCTCCTGTTATTGCGAATGGTGGGAAATACAATTTTCCCATCATTTGCGATTTTAAGTTGAGAAGATGTAACAGTTTAACGATGTACAAGACTCATCTCGATCACTGAATTTTCTGAGAAACTACAAATAACATTTTGAGCAAATCATTTGTCATCGCTTCTCGTTGCAAATTCTCTATTTTCAGCGTAGTATTACGGCCAGGGTGGAAAAGTGTCACGAAAAATAATATCTTGAAATTTCACGTAGAATATTTCACGAAATTTCAGAAATGTATGAAAGATATTATAAAAATACCGGTTCCTTTTCTTGTTTCGCAAAATGTAAAAATTGTGACTTTCCTCTGTTTTTGTGCGTTTGAATTCGGGATGCATACTCTAGCCCCCGAAAAATATGAACTATTTCACAGCGTCGAGAAATTTCATGAAATTGCCAAGCTTTCATTTCTTTCTTACGTTTCATGCCACCCTAACGTCGTGTGAACAGTTAAGATCCCTCAAAATACATTTCCCTGTATCCTCACTTTAAAAGGTTATTTGGACTATGATCCCTCAAAATACATTTCTCTGTATCCTCACTTTAAAAGGTTATTTGGACTATGATTTGTAACTCATTTTTATCTTAATATTTGATGAAAGTTCTGAAGGGAGACTATGACTCAAACGCACTAATAGAAGAAAGTCCATTAGAAGTAGATGCTTTCCCATCGCTTCGAGCAGTGACATTAATAGCTCTGTTAGAAAAAGGGGAAACGCTTATTACGTTTTAGCGTGCGCACAGTCTTTTTCAGAATGAGGACTTGATGTAAAATATTTCCGCCCGGTAGATAGGATCGGCGCACTCGTTTCCGTAATGTATTTACACTTGCCTTTTATCCTAAATATTTATAGGTTATTGAACCTTCCATGGCTCATTGTATGTTTTTTATATCTTAGGAGCCATAATTCTCTTTTCCTCTCGTGCACCGTGCACCCTCATGCATCGCTCAAATATTACGCGACGAATTCAAGAGACGCATTTCGGTATGTTACCAAAGGAACCTTATAAGGTCACTACTGCACAGTAATCTGATCTAAACTGAAATGAAAACTGCACCAAGCAAAAGAAGTCTATACCTGCAGCAGAATTAAAAACGCATTTTCATTTAGATTTAGATCACCGTCATTGCCATTCTCGTCCCTCTCCAGGGCCGGATTAAGGGGGTGGCCACATGAGCCGCGGCTCATGGCGGCAAAATTATGGGGCAGCAAATTTTGCAATTTTTTTAAATGCAGGTGCAAAAAAAATCGGATTCAGAAAAAAATTACAAACAAGAAAAGGTGACAAAATCTCTCATTTCCTGAGAGTTCATTAATTTCTAATTTTGTTGTATTTCGGTGATACAAAAGACTGCGCACCTTTAATTAGTTGAGTTAAGAGAGAAACCAAACACGTAATTTGGCCTGGAGTGGCGCGGCGCAAAGAGAAATGATGACGAGGACTTGAGATGAAAAGGGGAAGCCCTCGACGCGGCGGTCGGCGTGTAACACATGTTAGCGCCTACGAGACTGCATGCATACTTCACACATTGCGTCAAACACAGTACGGTCAACAGCGGGCGGCGCGGCGTGAAACGCACAGTGCCTACAAGACTACATGAATACTTCACGCATTGCGCCAAACACAGTGTGGTCAGCGCGGTACACGGCGCGCGGCGGCAGAAATTAAAATTATTAAACCACATTTATGTTTGTTCTTTCTTAATTTTTTGGTTCATTTCTTACAAATGAAAGGCCTTGTCCCCACGGATATAGGTTAACGGAACTGAACTTTCGCGCGAAGTTCCGTGAACTTTTGCTAATAGTGTTGACAGGGCTTACGCAAAAAATGTGTCCAACACGAGTAAACGTGTCTTATGCACCCTTCTTCCTCCTGCACGTTCACTTGATGGTTTTTATTGATGTTTCAAAATGAATGAGAAGAGGGCGGCAATATGGTAAATCCGACCATGTCCTTCTCTAAATTTATTTGCGTTCACATGTGTCAGTCGTATAAGGCATTCAACGTACGCCTTCTTTTCGAAACTCTCAACACAGATAGAGTTTTTTTGCTTAGATACGGTCTTACAGGAAGAAAAAAACTTTGGTTAAACGGACCGAATGTTAGTGCATAAGGAGCACTTAAGTTGTCGGTTCAGGAGACTGAAGTTCTCAGTCCTGGGACCCGAACTTCAGTACAGATAACCAACGTCTCTCATGCAGAATACGAGTATTACTCTTCGTATGGTGAACAAAAATTTCGGATTTTCCACTGAATTTCGATCCTTATGACTAAGAACTGTAGGTTTCCATGTGTCAGCCGATGTTTTTCGCCTTCTGTAACCCCATCTTTTATACTGGTGTACTCCCAAACGTCACAAATACCTGTCTTTCCGAGGGTTGTAGGGCTACTGACATCTTATTATCTCCTCGTCCACACGAGGCTCCGTCACCATTATTTTATACGTAGGACATCCCTGTCCTCCTCTTCCGAAATCTACTCTACCCAAAACTTGTTTTTTATTGTTTAATGTTTATTATGCGTCCGATTTTAATTTTGGTGTTTTTTTGTGTGTTTCAGAAGCTCTGGGAAGCTCGGGTGTTGGCTGGACTTCGGCGGGTGTGGCGGGTGGTGCGCTCGGAGGGCCCTTCACGCGATAACCGTGGATACCTTGGCTTGGAGCTCGTACGGGAAAAGAGTTCGGGAGCAGGTGAAAGTAAGCGGGGTGCCCCTAGGCGGCGGCTCGGCGGCTTCGCGACAGGCCCCGGTGGCGGCCCCGCTGCAGGCCCCTTGCCCCCCGGCCCCACCAGCGGCGAGCCAGCCGGTGAAGAAGCAGCGGCTCGACCACGCGGCCAACGCCCACCCCACCGCGGTCATGAACGTCAACGTCCAGGTCGACCCCGCCGACAACATCTGCAGGGAGGTCGCGCTCTGCCAGAGCATGGACTCCATCGCCAACTCCCAAGGAGAGGAAGAGGTTCGTACCAACCACCGATCTTATTATCCATGTAAATATTTCCATGATTGAAACCCAAGCAAGGCAAGAAACCCTCCATTGCACCGAGAAAAAATCCGGCTGTGGAAGCTGCACTTACGGGCTATGTAGACATACCGTCTGCGTTCCGGACAAACAGGCCGAAAGTTCCGGGTAAAGCATCCGGAGCAGTCGAAGCTAAGGCTCCAGCACCCAGAATGGACAGTATGTCTATATGGCCCGCAATTTTTTTTCAGTGCGCTGTCTTTGCAATGGTGGAAGCTTTTACTTTCGGGGCCTCAGCATTCAACTGTTGGGTTACCTATATCAGATGGATGTTGAACAACGTGTCGGGGATTTCGTTTCGCAAACATACCGAAGTTTGGCAAACTTGTTTGGCTCATTACGTCACCGAAGCTCATCATCCAACTAGTAGGTAGGTTAACAGCCGAAAAAGGGCGATGATTGTTGCCATCTTATAATTTTGTCCGTAAGGAAGTGTTGAATCTCTAAGAGTAAAAGTTTCCGCCAGTCTCATTTTTATGTTCTCATTACTCATTTTTGCGGTAGGACGCTCATTTGGACGTATTTCTGTCAAACGGAACTATGTGCATTATGGCGTGAGCCCTGCTATGCATGTATTCTTATGGGTCGCAGGAGTCATGTCTTAATGCCCATAGTTCCTTTCAGCAGAAATACGTCTATTTATGAACATTCCTGACAATTTCGGTTTGCTATCGGAATTCGAAGATTGACAGAAGCATTTTTATGGTGTTTTTGTATTAGAGGGTTAACAGACTGCCCTGTTGGGCCCTAAGAGCTCCATTTTTCGAAATGTCCGTACTCTCGTCATATGGGTACTCTACCCCACACCAGTCCGCACCAGGTTAACATCCTCTCAGACAGACGTGGAGCCATATGCCTCGGGAAATCGCCCGACTCGGGTTCGCCGTCGGGCAGTCTGGCGGTGCCCGTCGAACTCGGAGGTCTGGACGTCCCCCCCGGGGGGCGGGGGGGGGGATAGCGGGAGCGGCCCCGGTGATGAAATCCAGATCTAGCGGCGGCGGCGGCGACGGACGGCGCGGCGCACGTAGCGTGCGAGGTGTAAGATAACAGGCCGGGCTGACCGTGAAAATGAGAAAATTGATGCAGGCCAGAAGGAGGCCGCCGCACCGCGCCGAGCCACGCCGCGCCACACCGCGCGGCAAGGTGAAGTACGCCGCGCCGGCCAGCCCGCTCGCTGCCGGATCGCCCGCGACGACGACGGATCTGACGGATGCGCCGCACCGAAAACGGTCCAATGGCACCACGAACACCCAGAGAGGTCCTCGTCCTGTCTCCTGGTAATGGCGGAAACTTTTACTTTCGTATATGCTATTCCTAGTCAGTAACAGTCAACTTGTGCTATCCTTGGCTGTTGAACTGAGAGTTATGACGAGCAGTATGCCCTGAAAGTTTTTCAAGTATCAGATTGTTTGCCAAACAAATCGCTCAAAAGTCAACGAAAAGATGATTTCAAGGGGTGTGTAGCAGAGCTTCAGAAGACGATTTCGCCTATTGGCAAGTGAGCGAAGAGGGTTTCAGTTCGTCCCTGAATGGTATTCCTGCTAGAGCTTAGACAGAGGTAGAACTTAGTTCCACCGTATGTATGTGCTCTTACATTGTAATTTCACAAGGAACCAGATAGGAATATTTGAATACCTCGACCCGATGGTGGTGAGATTATCTTCCGTATAAAATTAGGCGAATTCAGATCTGACGGTTCTTAATTTGGAATTGCATCAAAGATTCATTAGTTCTACTCACTAACTGACAATTCAATGGATCTTCAATGCAAGTTGTTCAGAATTAGAAGTTTCAACGCAGAAACTGGTGAAGGGTCTGTACTTTAATGTGGTGGGCATTAGGATTTTTTCTTTCGCTAGAGTTATATACTCATGGGAAAATTATCCCTACCCTACTAATAACGAACATGCATTTCATTTCTAGACACAAACGTGCTTTTTCCGGCTTCGCTGGCCTATAGACGCGGGCCGAATTGGAGGGCGGTCGGGCAGCGGCGCAGAGTGGTGATGCAATTATTGCCAGCGCTGTCGCGGCTGCCCACATGAGCGGCGGCCGCGGCCGCGGACCACACTACAGCCGCGCCAAGTAAAAACGCCGTAAGAGCCATCAGGCGTTGCCAAATTTCCTTCAACAAACCTCGAAATTTATGGAGTATTACTAAATATTTTTCTACCAATTTTTCAGAGAATTTTGTTCACAATTTGATCTATAGTGTCTGAAAATTCGGAGAAAAAATATTCATAATGGAGATGTTGCATGTGTGAGGGATTTGCTGACTGTTGATTCTCATGTAAAAGTTCGCGAGAAACACGATGGTGCCACTGGTTTTCTCTGAAATTATCTCCCAAGCTCAAAAAAAGCTCTCAAGTTGAGGCCAAAATGGAGGGGATATCCCACGCTATCCTAAGAGTCCACCTCTACATCAAAACAAACTCTCCGTGCAAAGATAGGGAGCAAATACATTAGCAGGGTTGCCGTGTTTTCAGTTTTGGAGTCCCCAAATGAATTGGCAGCCCTGTCAATGTATTTGCTCCCTATATTTGTATGGAGAGTTTGTTTTGATGTAGAGGTGGACTCTTAGGGTAGGATGGGATATCCCCTCCATTTTGGCCTCAACTTGAGAGCTTTTTTTGAGCTTGGGAGTTGATTTCAGAGAAAACCAGTGGGACCATCGTGTTTCTCGCGAACTTTCACATAAGAAACAACAGTCAAATCGCAAATCCCTCGCACATGCAACATCTCCATTGTCTTAAAAAATAAGCGTTTTTGAGAGGAAATTTGGCAACATGCGAATGCCTATACGGCGTTTTTACTCAGCACGGCAGAATAGCGCGGTGGAGGTCCAGCTCCGGCACATCGGACGGGACACCGCTACGCTGCCGTGATAGCGGAGACAGCAGTAAGTGCATTTCTGTGTGAGCCATGGTTAGCACATGCTTTTATGCGTCTCGAGGTCCATCCCAGCATGGACTTACTGCTCTCTTCGCTATCGCGGCAGTGCGGATACGCTACGCTAGCGGCATGCCGTATGCATTACGGGCCCTGCTAATTGCGCCATCCTCTGCCCCGCCCGCGCGCGGCCCTCGAAATGGACCAACCTAGAAAGTCGCTGAAACTCGAGCTGGTTTCATTGTCAGTGCAGTTGAGCTTGGTGCCTCGGTTTGGAGATCGGGAGGAGGCTTATCGACGGTGGCCGATTTTCATGGAGTTCCAGGGCTTTTCTGGACAGATGGACTCCACCCGATTACGACAATGAGTAGCCAGCGAGCTGATTACATATAGGGGAACCCAATGGTTNGGGGGGGGGGGCGTTGGAACGAAAAAGGGACCTCTCGCCGGCTGAAAGGGAGGAAGGAGAAGAGGCGGAGGAAAGAGAAAAAGAAACGGAGGTAAGAAGGAGAGGCGCTCATATTTGGTAATTATTCATGACGACATTGACTAATACCGTATATTATATGGTTTAAAATTCCGAAATTAACCCCCTCCCCCCCCCCCCCCCCCGGATGGATGGGGTTCAGATAAAAAATCTGCCCCTCCTGTTTGAGGTGTCGGGAGCCGCCCATGACTGATCATTGATATTGATAGACGAAGCAATAGACACAGAAGACAAAGGAAGAATGGAGCGTCTTTATTCGTTCTAACAGCTGGCTCTTATGGACTGAGAAGGGAAATTATGGACTAGAGGTTCTTTCCTCACTTGACATTAGTTAGTCTATTAGTTACCACATTTTTTCATTGCAACCATCCACTTCCATCCACAGGATATCCCTCCATTTTCCCTTTGTCTTCTATGTCTATAGCTTTGTTTCACTAAACATCCTCTTGCTAAGCCCAGCGGGCTGATTATCGAAATTTATAGACAAAGCAATAGACAAAAAAGAGAGGGAGTATGGGACCATCCTATTGGTTGAAGCGGGTGGTTGTTATAAAGTGAGGCGGAAAATGATGGACGGGTTGCCTTTAGTTAGTGCCTTTAGTTACTTCCACCAACAGGATCACTCTATTTTCAATTATCCATCTTCGTCTATCGCTTTGCCCATCAACTTCAATAATCAGCCCCCTGCCAGGCCCAGGTCTTGGCTATTTTGCATGTTCTCTCGCCGGCACGTGGAGAGACATAGTCATCCGAGGAAAACATGAGCATAAAAATGTGATGAAAATTTAACTCACAGGAATTTATTGCAGCTTCATTTCAGCCCGCATCTTCATTTTGATTAGATCTTTTCCACAACGATCATGCGGGATTTACGCGGGCCTAGTAGCTCTCATCTGAATAACGAGCTAGTTTTCCTTTTCCTTGAATAGCGCGCCGTGAGTCAATTAATGAGGCTCTGTACGAAAAGCGAGCAATAAAAGCAAAAATCTCTTTGTGTATTTAATGCTCTAACTAGGCTCTTTATTATTTAGAGCTCTTTCTTTCCTCATCTAGTTGGTTGTTGGACATGGTTTTCCGGTGCTCAACAGATTTGATTCGTGTGCCCACGGCATGATATCTACTCTAGTGAAAGTAGATGAATCTCTTAGTATGATAGGTGTTGCAGTGAAATGCAAGTAGTGAGATTAGTACTAACTGTAGGTGCATCCATATGTGCGTCCTGTTTACACTCTTCAGTTTCCGCTCGTACTGCGTTTTGTACCACGAACATATCCCCAATGATGCGGAGGGAAAGCAGCGGGCTGATTATTACCGAATGTCCAACTTACTACCGTTGAAAAAACTAAGTTGTCCGCCTGCAAACAATTTTAAATATAAAAGTAAAAAACTATGAAAAATCCAGCAAAGATGTGCCATGTAGTGTCCATTGCCCAGGAAATGAAAGTAAAATTTTACCACAGGAAGAAAGGAGGCACCCTAAGACAGTTTTGCTCAGAAATATTATAACAATGCTCGAATCATTTTATTTTTGAAAATTCAGGAAATGAGATGTTTCAAGTATTTGAAATTTTGTAAATCCATAATGTTTAAAATGAAACTACTAAAAGAACTGAGCACTAACTGAGGAATTATTATGACAAAATAACCTAGTTTGCCAAAATACGTATGTTTCAAGGAGAAATGCCGCCTGATGACGTCACAAGGCGGTAAATTTTGTCAATTTTAAATGTATTTTCCAAAAATTTCCCATTTCAGAACAAAATTATAAAAAATACTGCGAAGTCAACTCATTAAGCACTCTCCGATGAAGCAATACAATTTTTTGGTGATAATTCTCCATTTTGAAATCCAAAAAAATTTTCCCCCTGTCCCAATTTCCGTGAGGGCATTTTTCCGATTAAGCTTGTTCTTTTCACAAGGAGCCAGAAACGAAAACGAAGAACGAGAAGTCCAGGAAGAACCCGACCCCCACCCGGAAGCGAAGGAATGGAAACGGAGTCGAACAAAGCGTGGAGCTTCGCAGCGTTCGACGTCGGCTGGGCTCCCCCTCGGAAAGGGGTTCGATGAAATTCAGCCCCCGCCCTCGCGTTCGGCGTGACGATTTATCCGCTCTTAAGAATCAAAGCCGGGCGAACAAACGGAAAGGAGGAAAATGAAAAAATTAATTTTTAATCGGAGCGCAGAGCCGGCGCCGGACGAGGACGAGTCTCGGAGTGCCGGAGTGATCCCATCCGCGGCACTTGACGCCCGCGTCTTCGCTCTTCAGACTCCGCCACTCACCCCGTGCATCCCCGGAACCACCCTTGCCGGATCGCCCGGGGTGGCATCAAGGGGTGTCATAGATCGAAGGGTTCTGGGACACGGTGTCTAGGACCCCGGGGAAATGATAGGATTTATCAAGGAACGCAAACTTACACTGGAAGGCCTTGTCTCCACGAGCCGTTTCACGAGATTTGTCCCAGGGAAAAATCCCACTTACGAAGTTGGGAAAAATATTGATTAACTCAATATTTTTACAGTATATTTTTACAGTACCAAGTATGGCACTTGTACCCCTAGGACCCACTGAGAGAAGAAGAAGAAGTGAAAACGAACTGTGCGATATTTTATTCATTACTACATTTTTAATGTATGTTTAGTTAAAATAATGTGTCTAATTGTCAACTGAGTGCATTTATCATTATAATCCCGGTTAAATATTCGAATTTAACTACTTTATTTTCCCGCGCAAACTAGTCGCAGGATTGTATGAGCCCCGTCCCGTGGAGACGCTAACTGAGAAAAATCCCAGAAGTTTCATTCCTGCGATTCGAACTTGGGACAAATCCCTTGAAAACGTCCCGTGGAGACAAGGCCGAAAAAAACACATTTTGATTGAAATAAAAGCACTGACAAAAAGCGTTTTCAGCAAAGAGGACGCATTTCTATTAATTTCAATCAGCAGACGCCGAGAATACAAATTATCGCGGTCAATAGAAGGTGCACCCACCCACGCGAGCGCGCACCCGATGTAGCGCCTTCGACATCGTGTGAATACCTCAATCGCTACACCATTGCACCTAATACGTTTCGCTGTGCATATTGCCTATACTGCGCCTGCCCGAGTATAGGTATACTCTGTTGCGGGGTGTAAACCGCGGTCCGCCCGCGAGTCCCGCGACCCACACTGGGAAAAAAAAAACGCATTGCATCTGGAGTCCAGACTCTTGAAAACATTGACAAGAAAAAATACTCTTGATTCAATCGGAATCTAGCTTGAATCAAAACGAAATCCGCTCAAATTAAGAGGCTCGGTTCTTGATTTAAGCTAGATTCTGATTGAATCAAGAGTACTTTTTCTTGTCGATGTTTTTAAGAGTCTGGACTCTAGATCCAATGTGTGTTTTTTTTCAGTGATCCATATCCGTTTTGTCTTCTTTGTCTACAGCTTTGTCCATCAATTTTAATAATCGGCCCGCAGGGCTGTGTTGTTTTACATACCTTTGAACGGCGAAAAACGGACTTACCGACTTGCAAAAATCCCTATATTGCTGTCTATGGACTTCCCGGCCGCGGCGATTGACATGAGGTGAGGTCAGTGGCGACTCCCGGAGCCGGGATTTCCGAGCCCGGGGCGGCGGGGCAGCCGCCCCTCGCAACAATAACCTCGCGCCACCCTCGCTTCCACACTCGACGACCCGAGACTTAACTCCCGCGAGGAAGGCACCGGGGCCGGGGCCGGGGCCGGGGCGTGGGTGGGGCGGAGGAAGCTCTTAAGGTGGTCGCGGTGGAGCGGCTCAAAAATCACACCCCGCGCCCCCCTCCACCCCTGCCCCGTGGCCGCGGGGTCCGGGGTTCGCGGATAGGACGCGTGGCGTGTTTCGCGTCCGCGCTCAACGCCCATCCGTTCCGTGCTTCGTCACGTTTCCTGTGCTCCACGCCGTTGCCGCTAAGGGCTGATTATTGACGTTGATAGATATAGGAATAGGCATAGGTAGGGTGTCTATAGTCAGGAAAACCGGAAAATATCAGGAAATTCCATGTCATCGGGAAAATTAGGAAAATACCAGGAAAATGGGTTATGGAAGTTTGATCTTCGAGCTTTTTTCAAACATTTAAGCCAATTCATTGAATATTTTGATATGTTAAATCAAATGAATGTCAATTTATTGGCCCAAAAAGTCAGAAAATTTCTGATTAAATATCAAGAAAAACAAGGAAAATACAAGGAAAATAGGTCATGGAAGTCTGATCTTTAAGCATGTTTCAAACGTTAAAGTCAATTATTATCAAGGATGCGATGATCAATTAAATCAAATGAATGTCAATTTATTGGTCCAAAAAGTCAGGGAACTCCAGATCAATATATCAGGAAAATTCAAAATGAATTTTAGTACGATAGACACCCCAGTAGGGAAAATGGAGCGATCCTATTGGTTGAAACGGTAGTTGTGATGTTCTAAGGGAAAAAATTATGGACTAACTAGAGTCTCATGTGGGTCGCTGTTAGTTACTCTATTACTTCCTTTGATCATCGCACCCACCCTTTTCAAATAGCCATGAATCGCTCCATTTTTTCCGCGTCTACTTTCTCCATTACTTTGTCGATCGATTTCAATAATTAGCCTGCAGTGCAGTTGAAGTCGCGGCCAGGAAACTACCGCATTATTTGCGAAAAAAGACTTGAAACTTCTTAAATGTGCAACAACGATTTGACTTTTTTGACTTATCAAGCTTTTTCAGCTCCCCTGGCAGCCTCCTCCCCCCTCGACCTAATTACGCACTTTTGTTTAATAGGTAATAATGCTGCCCAAGAAACCTCTCCACCCCACGAGTGCATTGCGCTTCGAACGACGTCAGGGTTCGTGCTATCCACACTTGTGGCTATTTCTAACTCCGTGCGCCTTCAATTATTAAGTATGCAATTTGGGCGACTCCCGAACACGAATAGTTGTATCCATGAACCGGGCCTTGATTGAGTAGCTGTCCTGACATTGTGTAATTTATTGTGGTGCTCAAAATAGCGCTGGCCGTTGACAGGACTTGAATAGACATATCGATTGCTCATTCAGTTGAGTTTATTTTTAATCTGATGCCAATAATCTGAAAGGACTCTGAGGGAATTTAATTTGGACAAAAATCATCAATGAGTCTGGTGATGGCAATGGCAATAAATATATCTGACTGGAAAACGCGAAAATCAGGGATGCTCCATCATTTTAGCTCTAATGACACTGGAACCCGAATACTTTACTGCAAATATATCCATTTCATCGACTATTTCTCGTTACGCTGAATGAAATACCCTGTGAGCTTCTTCTCGTAGCAACACAATTATCTTATTCACAATTTAATCTTTTAGTCGTCACAGCTTAACAAACAACGTAGAAACTCTTTTGGTGCAACTATTAAAATTATAATTATATTTGTCGTGACGGATCGTTTCCTTTACGCAACGAGGATTCGCCTATGATTGCTAAGTGTCGAATTGTGAGGTCAGCTTCTATTTTCGTTGGAATGAATTCAGCTTAGCCTGGTGAGGTTTACACCTCAACCCTCAAGTGTATACCTTATGTTCAGTAGCCGGCGCTTACAGAATTCCAGCAGAATGAAACTTTTTCCCGTTTTAAGCAGACCTACAGACATGCGTTTCCCGCAATAAACTCCCGAAAAATACAGAGCATATTCCTGTTGAGGGCGGTTTTCCGCTTGGAGCAGATTCCGTCACGACCAGGGTTCACTGCACTGCACTGGCTTTCCCGTGCGACAGCTAGAAGGGGCAGTTTTTTTTAAATTCAGATCTTCACGTAACCTGAACTTAAGCCCCGGACTCCCTTACGTAATAACCAATCTTCCTTTACGTAAGAGCCGAATCCCTCCCATTCATGGCGGCGATTCCCGGTCAACCGCGCAACGCCGATGCGATCCGGCGAGACCAGGTCGCTCCAACAGGAACAGTTTCGTTTTTACGCTCATCAAATTACATTTGAGTCGAACTTTTGTTTGTGCTCCGTCGTTCAAGGTCCTCGCTTCGCGCTGCGAGCACGGCAGCCATCCGCCCGTCCGTCCGCCGTACCCGACCGTCCGCCCTTAAACCCCCTCCCCCCTCTCCCCGCCCTGGTCTCATTACTGTGCAAGGCTGCCGATCTGGTTAAAAATCGCTGTTTTTCATTGTTTGTACATGGTGTCTACCGTCAAAAACTGGAAAATGTTGGAAAATTTGATGTCGTCCGGAAAATCCGGGGATTCCGAGTGCGTTAAGCATTTTTCAGGGTGTCTACCATCAGTAAAACCGGAAAATCCGGAAAATATCCGGAAATTCAATGTCATCAGGAACAATCAGGAAAACATCTGGAAAATCGGTTATTGATCAGGAAATTTTGAGTCTTCCAAGTATTTAGCAAACATGTGGTCAATTCATTGAATATGGAGAGAAAATCAGGGAAATCCAAAATGAATTTTATTAGGCATTCTGTATTTTGCACTGCATGCAGTTTAGCACATGCAATAGTGGAATACTGAGATGGCCAAGAATGATTGTGAATGAGCGTTTTCCCGCAAAATTGAGAAAATGTATTCAAAAACGAGTGAAATGCGTGCTTCACAAACGACGGGTCATCACAATTGTAATAATCAATTATTCTTGATAATTTGAGTTCATAGGTAGGTATTCTCTCTAGGGCCCTAAGAGTCCATGATTAACTTCCAAAATTACAGACTTTCCCATACTCTCTACGGACACTCCAGGTCAGACCTTAAAAAGTGGCTTATTTTGAAACTAACTTTTTCCGGCGAAAGCAAACGGTTGAGCCGCCGTTTCGGAAATCCATTGCGGCAACATTGCCGGCAGAGCTGCTCCGCTACCTACGATCCGTGTCGAGAAGGCACTATCGCGGAATCTGCGGCGTGGAGTGGCGGCCATGCTCATCCGACCACGAGAGGCAGATCCTTAACTGGGATCTGCAGAGGCACTCCGAAAACTTCCTTTGAGGCAGCCCTCAGGCCGTGCGCCGCCGTGCCCGGCCCCGGGTCGCCTGGAACACGCTATCATTAGATTCAGAGGAAACCCGCGCTTTGAACCGCAGCGCTTTTTAATCGTGTCATCAGTGAAGGGTTAGTAGCTTGGAAAACCTCCCGCAATTAGGGGGAATTTCGACTGACCTGGAAAAGTCGAGGATGGTAGACACTTTTAGGATGTTGTGCCTGATTCAGCAAAAGTGGAGAGAATATGTTTCGCGTGGAGAGTCAGGGACGATGGTGGTCCAAAAAAGTTAAGGTAAGTGCAAAGATTCAGGAAGATTCGGAATTTACTCCTCAAAGCTCGATATTGGTAACGGGAAATAAACGGAAATGAAGGGGAGTGAGAAATAAAGTTCGCCTTCAACTCGGAGGATGCAATTTGAGCGGCTCAGGAGTTGATATAGTTGTATCGTGCATTTCAGTGCAGTGCTATGTTCGTAAGACGAGTGATTTTCGTTGTACTCTTCGTATTTCAATGACCATCGCAAAGAAAGATACAGTAACTTTTACTCGATTCTCCCAGGAGAAAGAAATGTCGATAGTGCCACTGAGAGAAGTTGAAAAAGATAGAATGACACCCGGTTCTGGCACTCACATCTTCATAAATTGATAGCGGAAGTGAGTACTCAAGTTCGCCTTCAACTCGATGGATACAATTTGTGCGGCTCGGGAGTTGAAATAGTTGTATGCCGCATTTTATTGTAGCGCGATGTTCGAAAGGCAGTGATATTGTTTGTGATCTTCGTGTTTTCAGTGGCCTCCTCAGCGGGACGTCCAGTAACTTTTACTCAATTCTCCCCCGCAGAAAACATTTTGACATTGAGTTTAAGATAAGTCGCAAATGTCAGAATTTAGCATTGTTTTTGCGCTCATATTTGTATTTGGACTGCAACTGTGCTTCAAAGTTTGCATCGCTGTTTTTAAAATAACCTACTTCCGTTTTTCTTTGTAAGAAGTCAAAAAATTTTAGCGCCAGTGGTCAGGGAATTTGTCCAAAAATCTCGCATAGAGACTAGAATTTCCTGCAATTCCTCGGACTTAATTTTTACAAACTGATCGCGGATCAATGCACGAGTCGTTCAGACAGAAACACGGAAAAAAAAATCTCGGTGTATTTACTAAGAAAAGGGTAAAATTACCAAGAATTCAGGGTTCTATTTGATCCCAGTTTTTTCTTGGTAAAATTACCATTTATGGAATTGGTAATTTTACTGAGAAATCTCGGTAAAATTGTTGAACTTTCTCGGTAATGTTACTGGACCTTGGTAAAAACGCTAATATGTTTTATCGACTGTGGTAAAATTACCAAGATAAAATGGCAAAGTTACCGGGAATTGATTACCAAAGTGGTATTCTTATCTGAAAAAAAAAAAACAGTAAAAATACCGGTGTTTAGGTAAGCTTACTAGTCTGTCTTGGTAAAATTACCAATAATTGGTAAAAAAAAAGTGAGATGGTAAAGGTACCAACGGACCTTGGTAAAAACGCCGAGAATTTTTTTTCAGGGAAGTTGATGACGAAGCCTCTGTATTGAGATCTTCAGTTTACTGAATTGTAACGCACGGTCGGTTGGCTACATTTCCAACTTTCTGACTTAATTTGTATTGCGACTCTATCCTCGACATTAACTCAACGGCTGATACTGTGTTGAGTGTGAAGCTGAAAGCACGCTCACTCACTATCTGGGATCCTCGGATGCTCGGCGGTGGGGCCGGTCGGTGCGGCGGCTGATTGTGATGAGTGAGGCCGAGGGATTTGCGGCACTCCTTGGAGGAGGAGCCGGGAGCCGTCTTCCTCCTTGCGACACCTTTCCTGCTCCGCCGCCACGCGACGCCCGCGACAAAAGACAACTCCTTATCCACACCAAGCTTGCATAATTATGCCTATTCTTACGGATCTTACGGACCGAAGCAGCGACGACAACCGTCAGCTAGTTCCTCTAACCTAGAGCTCTCAATTCCACCGGGGAATCCAAGGAGACTGCATTTTGACCGATAGCTTCCGATGGTTAGGACAAAGGTAACTCTGTCGAGAGATGACGGACCCTGTGGGCTGATTCTTGAAATTGATAGACAAAGTTATAGACACAGGTGCCAACAGGAACATGGAGGGATTCTATTGGTGGAGGCGGGTGGTTGCAATGGACACAGGAGGTAGGTAATAGATCAACTAACGGCAACCCATGAGAGACCCTATAGTTAGTCTATCATTTACCCCCTTAGTCTATATATAAACCACCCATTCCAATAGGACTGCTCCATATGCTATGTTGCTGCTATGTCTTCTATGTCTATCAATTTTAACAATTAGCCCTCTGGGCTTGAAGGAGCCCCTTTGGACCTAGGAATATGACGGTATATTCGGACAGGAGGGCGTTAGTGAGGTTATCTGGAGGCAAAAATGCTGACATTTTTGGCCGGAATGTGTCATTTTTTTGCTTCGTCTCCAGGGACGTCTCACGGGATTTGTCCCAATTTGAATCGCAGGAATGAAACCTCTGGACTTTTTCCCCGCCAAAAAAAAAAACAATTCTTATTCTTCTCTTTGCATCGCTCTTAGGACTCCGCGCGGAAAATACTTGGCCTTGGGATCAATATTGACTAACTCAATATTTTCCCAAAGTTTGTAAGTGAGATTTTTCCCTTGGACAAATCCCATAATCTCCGTCCCGTGAAGACAAGGCCTTTACGA
The DNA here is from genome assembly GCF_001854935.1 of Bemisia tabaci. Lineage (NCBI taxonomy): Eukaryota > Metazoa > Arthropoda > Insecta > Hemiptera > Aleyrodidae > Bemisia > Bemisia tabaci. The sequence goes on along the minus strand of NW_017550922.1, from coordinate 1,191,175 downwards.
ATGTTTGAAATTTTCCTTTTAAATTTTCTTGTAAACATCTCTGACTACTCTACTGGGCATAAGCGGACCCAGACATCTTGGAAGGGGGAGTAGAAGGGGGTCCGGGGGCCTCTCCCAGAAACTTTTCCGATTTTTGAGGCATCTATTATGCAATTTACTTTCCTCTTGCAAATCCGTTTCATCAAAATACTGCTAAATTATCCGTTTTTTATCCGGTTGCTCCCACCCCTAGAACTGTAAACCAAGTTCCCTCGACGAGCGAAACGACTCTCCGGCCCGGCACCGGTTGCAGTACTCGAGCCGTTCCCAGCGGAGGACTTTGCAATTGCATAATTACAACGAAACAATTGGCCAAGAATGCCGGTGCCGGTGCCCACTTCCCCACGGCCTCGCGGGGTCTGCGCATGCGCGCCGCGTTCGCGTGAGCCGAAAGCGCGTGCGCGTGCATGGGCGGCCTTTGACTTTGAGACGTCTTACGCTCGCAAGACGCACGCAAAGGCTGGCAGATTAATTGAGTCGGGTAGGTGCGGAATCCACTCCGTCATCGTGTAACTACCTTGTTACCGCGAGGATCTGAACAATAGCATCTATGCAAATTTTCGCTCAAGAATCGCGGGATCCTCAATTGTTTTTGTGCAATTACGGACAAACGCAGATCCTTTACAAGTCTTTTACAATGAGCTACAACTCTGGGATGACTATCGGATAGGGAACCTGCGTAACGCGCTTTTGACCAATTGTTGAGGATGGAAGGAGGAAGGGAATCCGAATAAACCTGTAGCTACAATCTTGCAATCCAATGTCATTTGTACCAGGCACAGAATCATATTTTGAAAATTTAAGTTGGCAGCTCAGCACAAATAATGAGATCTGATCTAACGCCATGTTTCTTCGCCCAATCCAAAGGAGGGATCGCTCATCGGATATGATGTCATCCACGAGTTGTTGATGTTGACGTAGGAATTGGGTGTTCAGACATATTGATGTATATGCCAAGCTATAATGAACAAGGTGGTAAAGTAGTGTCGGGTCCATACTTTTATGCGGAGAAAGCAATGCAAAAAAAATCAAAAAATTTAATTAAAATAAAAAAATTGTACTCTAATGAGTATTCTAATGCACCTGCTTGAGCTGAACAATGAGGCCCTCAGCCTTGCACTGATACGCATTAGAGATCAAAAGTGTTACTCCAATTACAATTTTTTGAACTTTTTTAAACTTGACATTGCTTTCCCCCTAGACTAGTGTGGGCCCCGTTTCATTTTACCAGCTTTTTACACACACGAGATAGACAACTTAGCGCTGAGTCCTAACAGTTTAGGTAAAATAGCGCCGACTAAGGGCAGTAGTGCTGAGCCCCACAGCTTTAAGGTCCAACCCCACAAGCTGTACCCCTGCGTGTAGTTGACGCTATTTTACCTAAAGTGTTGGGGCTCAGCGCTGAGTTGTTTTACAGTGTACAGTTCGGGCCACATTTTTGAGTAATTTTTTGTAATCCATCTATCTATACTATAAGCTCCAAGACCTCCTAATTTTGCGAAACTGGTAACGCTTAGTTCCAGCGTTCTACCGGGCCGATTTTCATGATTTTTGCGGCTATCGACGGGCGAGTGCCTCTAGATAAGCCAACTTTTTTCAGATTTTCAAAATATGGCCCAGGTTTTTTTATATTACGTGGTAAAGTTGCGAATTCTCCCATTTAAACAATGTAAATTTATATTTTTTGTCATAGTTCGTTTGAGCGTTCTACCGGGCCGATTTCCAAGTTTTTTGCGGTAATCGACGGGTAATGGGCCCTAGATGAGCCCGCTCTATTCAGATTTTGGAAATAGGACCCAGGTTTTTTTACAATCACGTTATAAAAGTGAGCGAATTTTCAGAATGCTCCGGGACTGCTACCGCTATGCGCGGGAGGATGCGCAGTGGTCGAGGAGGTTGCGCAGTAGCTGCGTAGCCTGCGCATCAGCTCTACACTTATGTACACTATATTCGCACTGTTTACCTTAAGTCGAGCGGTGGCCGAGTCGTTAAAGTCGTCGGAAGTGTCCACTCAGTTCATGGTGTGGGTTCGATCCCCGTCTCCCGATATACTTAATTATTATCTGATTATCAATATTCGTTGTTTTACTGCAATATTTCATCAAGCAGTCATTCCAAATCGCGCCCTTTAGACTTCAAAAAAAATGTTTGTTTCTTTATTCATCAAAACCAAAAATTATTTCATTCTAAAAGTAAAGTATACCTCATATCGTAATTTTTTAGGGGGAAAATAAATAAAACTAACACCGATAGGATGGTAAAAATAGGGCCGCGAAGCGCCTTCAGGGGGTTGGGCCGCGTAGCGGCCAGGGGGCGTAGCCCCCTAGTAAACTAAATCCACCAAAACACGATTCTGAAACTAGCGAACTGGGCCAAGCTCAACTGTGCGTCAAAGAATAAATATTCATTTCTTTGTGTGTTCATCGTAATTTTCATCCAATTTTGACGTATGTTTTTGACATAGATTTGTCCATTTACTCATCTGCATCTCTAGTGAACCTCAGACCTATTTCTCCAGCAGCACCACGAACGTTTTCAACGTGGCCAAGTGGAGCACTCGAGTCACTTTTCTTCCGAGCGCGGATGGCCGGGCCGAATTCGGAGCTTTCGGGAACGAGGTCAGAGGAAAAGCATAATGAGTGGAGATCCCATTTTTTTTTTGTTGCCCCGTTCCCGGTTCGGTCCGGGCGGAACAGACTGTTTCCGGCGGTCCGTTTCCGGCGACGGCGGCGCATTCCGCATGGGTGTGATACTCGCCTCTCCGGGCAGGGCTTTGTTCGTCCCCCTCCCCCCCCCCCCCCCCCCCNAGGTACAGAGACCATAACTAAGGTATATGTGCTATTATTATATGTAGAGGTACTACTATTAGTGGTGTTCCATATTTACCTCTAATAGGTTTATAAGCCATAGTTTTTTCTCAGTGTAATTCGTGCGACCATCGGTGCGGTGCGGGCAACAACGGAAGTTTCCCCGTCGATTTGTCGAATTAATGGTGCGTGGTACGCAGGTAAAATGTGAGGAGAATCGCCCGCTATAACGATCCGTGGCCGGGAGTTATACACAGTCTCCGATAAAGAACTGCTCGGGAAAAATCTGCTCGCCGAGCAGGGAAGAACGCCGTATCGGCGCCCGAAAGTTGCCGGATATCCCGCGATATCGTGGAGAAAAATCGCCGGGTCCCTGCACGAAAGGAGGTAACTACGTTTCAATGTTGCCAAATTTCCACTTTCAGATCGCTACTTTAAAACAAAGAAAAAAGCTTCCGACCGGGGAAGCTGTACTTTACGGCTATGCAGAGGTTCCTGGAAATCGAATTGTTTGCGTCAATTTTGCAACCTTGGAATGTAGTTAGGTTCTCTCGTGTCGGGAATGACGATTTGCATATGAGGACTTATATGTAACAATGGCGGATGTGAAAAATTACCTTTTCGAAACACATTCAAAAAACTGTTTTGGCATCGAGAAAATTTTGAGAAAATACTTGAGATGTGACCTTCGAAATCTGTACATTATGCCAGAGCCAAACATATTAAATTTTTGTGTGAACAAAACAGTTTTTTAAGCGCGTTTCGAAAAGGTAATTTTTCACATCCGCCATTGTTATATATAAGGCCTCATATGTCGTTTTGTATAAAATATCTAAGTTTTTGGCACTGGTTACTGCGAGGTCTCTCGTCACAGGATCCAAATTTCGATCGAAGCGTAACCAAAGTTTTCAGTCGAAAGAGCCGATACATTCGGTTCAGGTAATCCACTTTTTCAGTAATAGGAACCCACCTTCGGTTCACACTGGATAAAACGTCTCTTGGATCCAGAGACTCATAGGCTCTTAAAAATTTGCCAACAGAAGATACTCTTGATTCAATCAAATTTTTGCTTGAATCGAGAGCCAAATCTTTTGATTTAAGCGCATTTACTTTTGATTCAAGCAAAAATCCGATTGAATCAAGAGTATTTGTTCTCTAATTTTTCTAAATTTTCTCTTATAATTTGGCACGCATTAACGGCCAAACTTCAATCTCTCTCTTGAACGGATTGGTTCTCTCTAATGTAGGTAGACTCTTTTCACACCAATTCGTCCAAAGCGTATTCATAGAGTTTTTAGGAAAAATCCTAGAAATATATCAACTTTCCTGAAAATCTTTGTTTTAGCAGGACTTTGGCAACATCCAAATTTTCACGGAGCGTTCTTCCATCGTTCAGGCAGAATGATCTCTCGGCCGTTAAACGAGGATGGAAACGAAAAGCTTACCTGCCCCGAGCTACTCAGCAAAAACCGCATATCTACAAAAGTTTCCCATTTGCGTTATGAGATTCTTGCGCAGAGAGGCAGTTCTGTCCATTCGACTCGGGAGCAAGTGGGTAGTTGTTTTTGGTTAGCGTCACCGGGCCATTAATCATCGATGAAAGAAATTGGTGCGAGACAAACGACGAAAAAGAATCAACAGAGTTCTCGAGACATTTTCCCCTTTTCGTATTTTTTATTTTGTGACAAAATCCAGATGCGTAGCGTGCTTTGCGATAAATCGATTAATCTGCCGTTTAAACCTACGGAAAAGGATCGATAAACAGGGTGTTCGCAACAAACACTTTAATAATCGATTCTATACCACGGCTTTAAATGAGGAAATATCGATAATCGATCATTCGCGCTTCGCCGCTGGCAAAATCATGAGGAAACTTTCTGCCGCCGTCACCACACACACATTACATGCGAGTAATGTAAAACGTGAGGAAGAAAAAAGGGAAGGTTATGATGAAAAAGATGAGGCGAGACGATTATTTGGACGTATTTCTGCCAAACGGAACTATCTGCAGTATGACGTAAGTCCTGTTATGTATATGTTCTTATGGGTCTCAGGGCTCATGTCTTAATGCACATAGTTTTGTTTGGCAGAAATACGTCCATTTGGACTGTATTGTCGAAATAAGAAACCCCAATTCATGGCTCACGGATAAAAACACCTATCTGCATAGGGAAGCCAATGGCACATCTGTTGTATCAAAAATGAGCCAATAATTATAGTTTCTAATGGCAAAATGTGGTCCATTTTGCGTTTGCTCTACCCATAGTCGTGACAATGTACACAACCAAATGTATCATGGAAGTTTTAACACGGCCGGTATCGAACACTCTTGTCGAGCTGACAAGAATGCTAACGACTGCTCGAAATAACTGCCGCTCACTGGAAAAAAAGTAGCTTGGATCTAGAGTCCGGACTCTTGAAAACATTGACAAGAAAAAATACTGTCGATTCAGTCGGATTTTTGCTTAGATCGAGAACCAAGCCTCTTAATTTAAGCGGATTTCTTTTTGATTCAAGCAAAAATCCGATTGAATCAAGAGCATGTTTTCTTTCCATCGTTTTCAAGAGTCTGGACCAGGGTCGGATTTTTACCTACTTGCCGCCCATGGGCCGCCTGTATTTTGCCGCCCCCTTCTCACTCGTATTGAAACATCAATAAAAACCATCAAGTGAACGTGCCAGCGGGGGAAGGGTGCATAAGACGCGTTTACTCGTGCTGAACACATTTTTTGGGAATGCCCTGTCAACACTACTAGCAAACGTTAAGTTTCGTAAATCTATCTCTGTGTGGACAAGGCCTTCCATTCAAAAGAAATGAACGAAAAAATTATGAAAAAGCAAACATGAATGTGGTTGAATGATTTTAACTTCCGCCGCCGCGCCGCGCTGACCGCACTAAGTTTGGCGCAATGCGTGAAGTATCCATTCATTCTTGTAGGCGCTATCCATTTCACGCTGACCGCAATGACCGCATTGTATTTGATGCAATGCGTGAAGTATTCGTGCAGTCTTGTAGGCGCTAATATGTGTGCCATGCCGATCGCCGCGACGAGGGCTTCTCCTTTTCATCTCAAGTCCTCGTCATCATTGCTCTCTGCGCCGCGCCGTTCCAGGCCAAATTGCGTGTTTGGTTTCTCTCTTAGCTCGACTATCTAAAGGCGCTTTCTCTTGTATCACTGAATGACGACAAAATTAAAAATTACTATACTCTCAGGAAATGAGAGATTTTGTCGCCTTTTCTCGTTTGTAATTGTTTTTTTTCTAAATCCGATATTTTTTTATACCTACATTTACAAAAATTGCAAAATTTGCCGCCCTCTAGATTTGCCGCCGTGCACTGAATAAAAATTCTCGGCGTTTTTACCAAGGTCCGTTAGTACCTTTACCATCTCACTTTTTTTTACCAATTATTGGTAATTTTACCAAAGCAGACTGGTAAGCTTACCTAAAAACCGGTATTTTTACTGTTTTTTTTTTCAGGTAAGACTACTTTTATTGGTAATCAATTCCCGACAACTTTGCCATTTTATCTCGGTAATTCTACCACAGTCGATAAACAATATTGGCGTTTTTACCAAGGTCCAGTAAAATAACCGAGAAAGTTCAATAATTTTACCGAGATTTCTTGGTAAAATTACCAATACCATAAATGGTAATTTTACCAAGAAAAAACTGGGATCAAATAAAATCCTGAATTCTTGGTAATTTTACCCTTTTCTTAGTAAATACACCGATATTTTTTTTTAGTGTGGGCCGCGGCACATGTGGCCACCCCCTTAATCCGACCCTGGTCTGGACTCAAGATCCAAGCGACTTTTTTTTTCAGTGTTTGTAACTACGCTTTTTCGCGGTGGAATTAGTCGTGGACCACGTTGAATCGGAAGGAAAAAATGGGTAGGAAAGCCCGGGTATGCACGAGGGAAAAGATAAAATTAATGTGCAGACACGGTCAAACTCGGCTGGTGCATCGGGCCAAATGTCGGCGTTAAATCGTCCAAGTCATGCCATCGTTACGTTAGCCACCTCTGTTACCTCTGCGGATCGTTACTACTTTTACTCTCATACGCAGGTATAATGGATAAGTAGCAGGCAAATAGTTACATTTAGTCATAAAATGCCTATAGAGCCCAGGGCCGTGGCAGTTAGTCAAATTTTGACAGTCTACGAAATTTTGTCGATTTTTTGCGAAGAGCTCACAAGTGTTCAATGCTTTGGGAAAAATAACTCTTCAAATCTATGAAATCTTCTTGTTTCTTCCTCTTCGAGTGCCTCTAACGTAATTGAATTTTAACATTTTAAAATCTCTGTATTTTATGGCGATACTGAAAACTTCAAGGTAAATGTTCGTTTAGGAGGTAAAAATCGTTTGGAATATGTACCGTTACGGTTTAATTCATATTTTTACGAAGAACCCTTTCTTACAACTTTCTTACGGTAATTATCTGCGATTTTTGGTAATATGATACTCATTAACCCCCACTCTTACCCCCAGAGAAATGTTCCTATTATGAATAAGTCATGAATGCTGCATCATTTACATTCAAAATAGAAGATGTCATATTATGCTCTAATGAAGTGGATGAAATCGATCACCACGTTTTTTGGAAGAGGATAACTGCAGGACTAAATTTTTCCATGAAGATTCTCTTACCCGACTCTTTTCAAAAACGTCGTATGTGTCATTAATACCCCAATGCCGTTAACTGATTTCATTAACAAGCCAGAAATAACTTTCACCTATCGTAAAAGGAAACCCAACCAGCACACAAACCCCGCACTCAAAACGCATCGTTTTATCTCCCGCTAATTCGCGGACTCAACCATCAAAACCCGATTCCTCGATTACCGCGCTGATCCGCGGCTATCGTTCCGCTGCGGGATCGCCCGGAATCCCGGCCTCGGAAAGCGCGGGCGGCCGGGCCGGGAAAGTTAATTTTCCGGGAAGGGCGACCACCCCCCCGCCCCCGCCCCGCCCGCGTTTTAAACTGGAGCCCTTTGAACCCGCACCCGCGTCGATATCGGACGGCAATGATCGAACGGAAACCTAAACGGCCCATCATTGAATGACACGGGCAATCAATTCAAGAAACTCGACACAAACGTGAATTTCATGGGGTCCGCGGCGGGGGACGGGGGGTCGCCGGAGGAGCGGAAGGGGGGGGGGGGTGGCTAATCCGAGATAGTTCGGCGCGATGACACAAGAACATCAATTTACATTTAATTGGGTTTCGCCCGTTTCCGCCCGTTTCCGCTTAAGCTCGCGCTGCTCGGCTGGTCAGCCCAAAGCTCAATGGGCGACTTAGTGACGCCCCCCCCCTTCGACCCCCTCCGCAAGCGTTTCAGACCATACGCCCCCTCTCCGCCTCTCCTCCCTCTCCCGCCGGACAATGCGGAGCTTTGCTTAGTGTCGTGTTTCGGTTCATCCAACACCTCCCTCCTCCTCCTCCCCCTCCAACCCGAAGTATTGTCTGTGCGGAGAATAAGGGAAAGAAGCAGTTTTCCCTTCCTTGGAAAGCTCTCGAACCCGCCAAATTTTAAGTTTGTCTTAGCTAAAGCTGAAGATCTTTGTGTCAAATTCAATGGCTTTTTGGCAAATAATTATCTTTAGAAGCCCGTTGTTTTAAGATGTCAAAATCTTGACGTGGTCCTTTTATTTTATTGCCAAGTAATCCGAGGGGTGTGTCGCGGTATGTGCCGTTGTGTATCGGCTCTTGACACACCATCAAACCGTGGTATCAATATCTCTAAGTCAAATGATGTGATTGGTCCTAGTCATCGAATAAACCTATCAAAACGCCTAACCTTGATATATTGATATTGCGATTTGCTCGTGTGACACTAGCTTTAGCAACCTCTTAATAATCCTACTGAGAAAGACACTGTTTAGTGTTATGATTAATGTATAAACTTGAACGTAATTCTCACGTTTACGCAGAATTTTTTAAAATTACCCATCCTTTCTCTGCAAAAGTTTGTAAGGAAATAATGATACCACTAGTTTTGTCTAAAATCAACTTTTAAGCTCGCAGAAAGCTTGGAGAAAGAGTCTACCTATGTGTTCAGTCGAGCTTACAATCAAATAAAGTGGTGATTTTTCGTCTATTATTTATCATTCTGTTTATTTCCAAAACAAAACTTGAAAAAAATGTATTATTTTCTTGAAATTGGGTTCCAATTGATTTGATTCTACCATTGGTGGAATCTTGACGTAAAGCTTTATAAGAAACAAGCTCATGCCACTGGTTTTGAATCTAAAACCGATTACTCAGGCGCCTCAAGGGCTTATTCTGAGTTTTGGAGTTGGTTTTAAATAAAATCAGAGGCACCATCGAGTTTGTCGCAAAATTCTACAAATGAATTGAAGCTCAGATTAAATGCACGGGATAAGGCTAAATCGAAAATCTGACACTCGTATGCCGAAGCTCCATCGAAAAATCTCGGATAAACTGCTCAGTATTCATTCAATGGTTAAACTGCAAAGGCGAGTAGGGGGGATGTCAGTGCGAGAATAATTATGAAAGAGTGGGTCTTTAAAAAACCATTTGGAGTCACCGGTTCTGTGCTCCGAACGAGAACCGAGGCAAAAATTGTCGGAAAAGGATTACGGGGATTTAAAGTTTCGCCTCTCGATTTGAGTAATTTGCGACAAAAATCCGTTTTTAAAGGTGTCACCGGAAAATGAGAATTAATCCCGTCACATGGATTGATTCAAACTGGTACAGGTTGCGTATTTTTTAAACTCGTCAAATCAAATGAGGCATTAAACCCCTAATTTGTTCGAAAAGAATCAAAACTCGTTCATAGGAAGTCATATTTTTTTTGAGGCCGTCCCTTTTTTCTATGAAATGAACATCCTGGGCACGAATACCTAGCTACTTTGATTTTCGTTCCATTTTCTGGCCTTTCGTCGCACGGTTCCTCCTCTTCAGGAAGCCCAACTTGTTTCATATCCTTCAAAACTTTTTCCGGAAATGTGGAACTTCTAGTGGGAGTCCCTTTTTTCCGGTGTAAGTTTAATCGGTTAATTTAGGAGTTTCAGACAATTTCCGGTGATATCTCAATTCTGGAAAATTTGCATGCACGGAAGGAGTGCCCTATTCACAAATCTCTCAATATAGTCCAACCGAATGTCAAACAAGCTAGCATGTTAAGAAATTAACTCATTTTCTAAGTCTGCAAAAAAGAGCAGAGAATTCTTTGATTGTTAGTTTGGGGTCCCTAAAAGTGGATTGCATTTTGCAGTTTAGGAACTAGAATTTCTGGCTCAGTTTAGGAACTTTATACCATTAGTTCCCCTATGCTTATAACTTAGTTCCTCCCACGAAAGAAAGTAACGAAATTTCAAAGTTGCCAAATTCCCCCTCGAAAATTGCATCTTTTCGAGGATAATCTTGGGCCTTTTTGACTGAAAATTCCACTGGGTTTTCTTCAAAACCTATGCAAATATCAGATAGATTTTGGAAAAAAAAGTGCGCAGGTACAATCTTGTGAAAAATCGAATTGCTTGAGTCAATTTTGCAAGCTTTGAATGGAGTTGCGCAACTTCGTTCGGGAAAGGATGACGAGTGTTCGTGCGGAAGAGTCAGAAATTGTAGTTCCCAATTGTAAAATGTAGTCCAAATATGTTCTCGCTAAGCGTGATGCCTGAAGGACAGTCTCAGATCGCATCTTCAAATGGACGTATTTTTGCCAAACGGAACTATGTGCACTAAGATATGAGCCCTAAAACCGTAAGAATATATATGCATGACGGGCTCACGTCATAATACACATAGTGCCGTTCGGTAGAAATCCGTCCAAATTAAGGCAGCCTTTTTATCCGAGGAAACTTAGCACAACGATCAAGATTCCCAGCCTCGTCCAGCGGTCACGGCTGTGAATGCGAAAACACCGGTCCACAATAGTCCCAGTGAATACAGGTCAGTTCTCAATCAAAACTTTATGCTCAGTTGAGGCGCGCTGCAGACCCGTTATTTTGCCTCGGAAATCGTCCCCGAATCCTTCGGAAAACCAACACTTTCTTCGACAAACACGCGCGAAATATCGGAAATCCGGCAACGGGTCACCTGGAGATTGAATCCGGACCCCGAGACACCGTCATCCTTCTGACGTAAGGGCGTATGTCTATTTCTCACGTAAGCCACGGAAAGCATAGAGTTATACGGGGCATAGAGGTCACTTAGAAAGTGAGATACGCCCTTTTGTCCAAGGAACGAGACGTTGTGCTTCAGTGACTGCGTCCGTTTAATTTTAACTGTCGCTCAACTCGGTTTTCGAGTCGAACTTTCCCGGGGCGGGCGACCGGGTAAACAAACTGTGCCCTCCGGGCATCTTCTTCCCCCCCTCCCTCCCCCTCCCTTCCGGGAAAGACCCTTAACTCCAAAGCTCGCATTTCGGGGAATTGACGTGAGGCGGAGGACAGAGATTCGTGCCCGCTTACAGACGTCCGCAAAGTGACTCATTAAACTTAATTTCAAGCCTTTCCGACTGCTCGTTTTAAAGATGTTGTGCTGCGACTGCAAAAGTCGTGCTTTGCACTGAAAAAAAGTAAAATTCCAACTGTACTCCTGGCTGATTTTGGCGCCACATATAAGAGGAGATGCACTATAGTCCACGCCACGAAAAGTGGCTAAGGGTGACTAATATAGGAGAAAAGTTGGAGAGCTTTCACTCAGTAGTCTCTGATAGTTTCAATTTTAACCATGAATAAAGTGTGATCACAGTGGAGGGAAACCGGGAAAACCAGGGACAATATGGGCTAGGAAAAATTTATGAATATGAAACATTAATGTTAAAAACCAGACGATCCTTCTAATCTAATCGGCATTTGCCCCCGCTTGCAGAGCTGGAACGCTGGCGTGCAAAGAAAACTCACCATGAGATATGCAGATGTTGCCACATTTCTTCCAATAATATGTTTAATTTTATGAAAAGTGTGAAGTATCACAAAAACGTTGACATTTTCAGCTATCCTGGAGTGGATACCAATTAAAATTCCAGAATAATTCAGCTGAAAAGCTTCACAAATCTTACTCTTTAGCGCAAAATCATCAGAGAATAACGCGCAACGTATAATGCTTGAAGGCCTGAGGCGCGAAGCCCATCAGGGGGTTGAACCACAAAGCGGTCAGGGGTCGCAGTCCCTTAGTTTTTTAAAAAATTCGCTCATTGTCAGGAAAAACGCCGTGGAAACATTCTAATGTCACCAGATCTCCTCCAATAACATATTTTCTCTACGATAATTTATAAATACATATATTTAACCGTAACATCAACCTCTATCCTCGAGAAAATTCCGAGTAAGATTTTCCGGAAAATCCAGTGACATTAACAACAAATTTTCTGGAAAATTCGCATCTCACATAAATATATTAGAGAGAAAATGGCAAATTCGATGGTTGTTTCTTAGCTTGGCATTGAAGCTCGCGCGCTCGTCACGCGATCCGTCCGCAAGCTCACGACAACCTCGACAAGGGGCAGTCAGCATTTCGGGCTAAAAAATGACCACCAGCCACAGAAGGGGCGCGCCCGGCTCTAAAATTACAACCCCTCCCCCCCTCCAAGACGAGGCCTCGAGAACGAGACCTAGTACCGTCACCCTCCACCGCGGCGCGCTCCCGTCGCTCCTTCCTCGGCGCCCGCGATTCATTCGCTGTAAGTAGTTGATATTCATTATTATCGTTGTTTCCGTTGATTGGGGAGCGGCGGTGAGCGAGGGGTGATTGGCACAGGTTGGTGGAAGGTGGATGGCGGATCGATCGTCGGCGGGGGTGGGGGCGCCCCGACTTCTCGGCCGGGCGCCGCTGATACTATTACTCGGCCGGGGCGGGCGGGGTGGGGCGCGTGGCAGTCGGGGGGCGCCGCGCCGCGCCGCGACGCCACACGGCGGTCACCGGCGACGTCGCTGCATTACACTCCTTCGAACCCGCGCTGTTGCCTCGCGGCCGGGGTTCCGGTGTTTGACGCATTTTTAAAGGTCATTAGTGCGGTTTTTCAGAGCTTTTTTGTCCGAACAGAGGGTATTTTACTCTACCAGCTTCTAGGGCCTTGTCTCCGCGGGACGTTTCATGCACTGAAAAAAATAATCTCGGTGTATTTACTAAGAAAAGAGTAAAATTACCAAGAATTCAGGTTTCTATTTGATCCCAGTTATTTCTTGGTAAAATTACCATTCATGAAATTGGTAATTTCTCGGTAAAATTATTGAACTTTCTCGGTAATTTTACTGGACCTTGGTAAAAACGCCAATATTTTTAAGCGACTGTGGTAGAATTACCGAGATGAAATGGCAAAGTTACCGGGAATTGATTACCAATAAAAGTGGTACTCTCACCTGAAAAAAACAGTAAAAATACCGGTTTTTAGGTAAGCTTACCAGTCCGTCTTGGTAAAATTACCAATAATTGGTAAAAAAAAACGTGAAATGGTAAAGGTACCAACGGACCTTGATAAAAACGCCGAGAATTTTTTTTCAGTGTGGGATTTTTTCCCAAGTTCGAATTGCAGGGATGAAACTCCTGGGCATTTCCCCCGTTGAACAACACACTAAAATTTCTTCTTCTTCTTCTTCTTTTTAAATCGTACCAGGGACCCCACAAGGACTCTTACTTGGCACTGTGATTATAGTATTAACTAACCCAATATTTTTCCCAACTTTGCAAGTGGGATTTTTCTCAGGGACAAATCCCATGAAACGTCCGTGGAGACAAGGCCTAATAGGGTGTCTACCGTCAGTAAAAACCGGAAAGCAACGGGAAATTTTACGTCATTAGGAAAATATCAGGAAAATCGGTCATGGATTAGGAAATTTCGCTCATTGTGAACGACTGGAAAAATGTTGCCATCTTGTTTGTTCGCATTGGGAGGAAAAGAAAGACCCTTCAGTACCTAGCCTCTTTTTGTGGCTTTGTGGAAGACTTTTGCTTTCGAGGATTCAACATTTTCTTCTTGACAGTTATACATAATTATCGTTGCTTCCTGATGCAAGGGCGTATCTCAATCTCCACGTGAGATCTGTCTTACATGTTAATCAATGCTTCCCAGGGTCCATGCGGAAATCGAGATACGCTGTTACGTCGAATGAGCGACTATATGGGAGCAACTGTCATCTTGCCTACATAGTGGACCATGAGTTGAGTTACGAGTGACATAATGAGTCAAACAAGTTCACCAAACTTCGGTTTGTTTGCAAAACAAAACACTCAACATGTTGTTACATAGTTGGTAGGCCAACAGTTGAATGTTGGAGTCTCGAAAGTAAAATCATCCACAATTGCCAATGCCAAGATACCAATTGGACCACATTTTGCAATAAGGAACCACTATTTCTCGCTTATTTTAGAATAAACGAATTATGTGCCGTTAGTTTCCCTATGCAGGAAGGTGCTTTTACGGAAGTGCCAATGCTTGCAATTTTGCAATCAGGAACCACCATTTCTGGCTTATTTTAGAAACAAAATATATGCCATTAGCTTCCCTATGCAAGAAGGTGCTTCTACGAAAGTGCCAATGCTTGCAATTGCAATTTTGCAATAAGGAACCACTATTTCTGGCAGATTTTAGGAGCAAACCATTTGTTTCCCTGTGCAGAAATGTGCTTTTATGTGAGTGCCAGAGATAGTGGTTCCTTATTTCAAAATGTAATCCAATTGAGGGTTTCGTTTTCTCTACATTGGACTCAAAAGGCTCCATTAAAGCCCAAAACTCGCAGACCAATCAAAAACGACACGGTTTCTCTATACTAAACGGATATAGATGACAATACTCTGCGGATCCCATAAAGGCACTCTATAAGTGCCACCGGCGCGGGGCGGCGCGTGAAGTCTATTAAATCCGCAGGACCATAAAAGGGCTTTAACGCGAGTACACGTAACAACGACAAAGTAGCATTAGTGCATATCAATGTAACTTAGTTCAAAGCCACGCGACGCGACCGGCCTTTCAGACGCCTCGCGTAAAATTTTCAACGCGCAAATGACCCGACTTTACATTACGTCTTGTTAATTATTCAGCCCCACTCCACGGCTTTTCCGCCGGGCGTCGGATTTCCCGGCGCGCGATAATGCAAAAGTTCGGAAATAACGCCCGAGTAACGTTCGGAAATAACGTTCGATCGCCGGCTAAGAATAGGAGCGCGGACTCGTACCGCCGCGCCAAGGAAAAACGCCGTATGAACATTCGAGAGTTGCCAAATTTCTTCCAATATATGTTTATTTTCAAGGAAAGTTATGAATAGTTTTCCGAGAAATTTTGAAGAACTTCAGATATAATTGCGAACAAAATTATCCGAAAAATTGGAAGAAAAATACTCACAAATTTTCTTGATTTACCAACGGATATTTGGCAACGCCTGAAGGCTCATACGGCGTTTTTCCTCGGCACGGCAGCGTAAGTGGGAATAAGCTCGACTTTGGTTGAAATATGAAGTGAGTTATCGGTGCAAATCAATTTCTCCATTAGAGCCGCGTCGAAGGCTACGGCTATGCCGTTTCAATCACTCCGGCCCGTGTGAGGGAGGAAGTGGCGGCGCGGCGTTCGGCCTCTTTCCGAGCATGAAAAATGAGGTCGACGTCGATATGAAGACTCTTGCCTGTCAGTCCCATGTTGAGATTTGTCTCACTTTTCCTTTCCGCCCTGACTCGGGAGTTGAATGAAATGGACTGGATTATACAAATAAGAATCTCGTCTCATTTTGAAAGAAAATAAGTCGGGAATTTTTGAAAGCTTAACTAGCCGCACATTTTCCTGTTAATAAGTCGAAGTCGAGAAAAATTATTTTGAATGTGAAAGCAAAAGTTCACGGAAAATGAGAGGGTTGTCCGTTGGTATTGGCATAAATAGGTTACTAACGAAAAATGTTGCGGTACTGCCAAATTTAATATAATTGGAAATGCCCAAATCTCTCAAAGAATTGGGGTTGTAACACAATTTTAGGGGATAATCCCCATAACTATTTTTCCGTGTTGAGCTTCAATTCTAACGAATGAAGAACAACTTAACCTGCCAAAAACACATAATAAAATAATAACTTAATTTGGGGAAAGGCTCCAAAAGGGGGACGAATCTAAAGAAAACCCCGGACAGTCGTGGATACTGCAGACTATTCGGTGGTGTAGTGTTCAGTGTAGTGGTCCGGGTTTTTCTTTTGATTGGTCCCTCTTTTGCAGCCTTTGCCTAAGTTAAGTTGTTATTTTATTCAATTCTAACTTTGAGTCTAATAATGGAATGAAGCTCAAAACTTTTTTCATGGTTTGATCTTTATCTGTGTTAGCCCTTTCTAATAAATTCGATCCAAATGAGATTTCAAGTTTTTTTTAGTACGAGACTCTAGATATGGTTCAGATATTTTTGAAGTTGAAAATTCAGTGGATTGTATGAAACATTTGCAGAAAGTGATTTCTCTACGTTTGAAAAATACGGAAGATCATCACCTTGTACCTCTCTTGTCGGAATTTTTTTGAGCTTTAGATTGCTGATAACTTTAACTAAATAAACTCTATCATCGCGATGCATGTGCCATCGTGAACTGGCGTGTCAAATTTTATCTCCACACGTTGGAATGCTGAAACATTTTTGTTTCCATTACCGATGCAGTCGATAATTCCGCATCGAATTTTCTCGCATTGCGGTCCCAATTGAAATCTCTTAACGAAAAACATTTTACAAAGCTAAAGTTCATTAACGAAGCCCCACGCGTAAAAACAACAGATGCCCTTTATAAAGAGCATTGCATCTCCGTTATTATTGCAAATTTTTTCTCATTGCGGTTGCCGTCAAAAGTCATCCAAAGAAACACATTTTACGAAGCGGGAGTTCATTAACAAAGCCCTACCATTAGAAACAACGGATGTCTCATATTAAATGTATTGAACATCCGTTGTTTTCACATTTACGGTTTTAACCCCCCCCCCTCCCCACCCACCCCATGCCCTTCGCGAAAAAATCAACGAGGCAACAGCGGACCCGCGTAATAATTTGACCTGATGAGGACTTAAAGTTCACCGCGTCAAACCCCACTCCATCGGCGCGAGAGGCACCACCGCAAATGCATCATTCATCAGTCGCGATGTCAGATCCGCGGGAAAGCGCGGAAAACCCGCGGAAAAGCGAGACGGCGCGGCGTCGCGACGCCGCGCCGGGAAAGTCGCGGGAACTAAAATCGGGCAACAGCCGTACTTGAGACTCATAATTATTTGAGCGCCCCCCCCCCCGCCCCTTCGACGTGACTGCTTTGGTGGTGGCGCTCAGGGGACGAAACTTGAACCTGTTCGGAATTCGAAGAGGTTGAGCACTTAGAGAAATTACACGGGGTAGTTTGGAATTCTTACCCGGTGACTTAATCGGAGATATAGGTACGCTAATAGACGCCATTAGTGTTACGTCACGGAGAAGCGATATGTATCGATTTGTTCTCGTCCGTAGCATTGGAGCATTGAAAATGTGTAGAGTTAGAGAGCGTACAGTGATGATGTTGCCGAATCGTCGGTTTATTTGAATTAGACAAAAAATGAAGGGTGTCGTTAAGGGCTGGAACCAGCTGGCCCAATGACAAGGTCAAAATTAGTCTAACCTTGGATTTTTACAAATCCAATGTTTTGTGATAGAATAAGGTCCTATATTTTTTGCAAGTAATCAGCAGTCGCCGGCAGTTTGCAGGCCAGTGGTGGTGAATAAAATCGCGCTGATAATTCAGAAATTGAGGAAACATTTCTTTCAATGATACCCTATTTTCTTTCTGACCTCTCTGTCTCTCGTTCTCTCTCTACCCTTCCATTAATATTGTATGGAGCTTTCTATATTGTATGAAGTATCATTTTTTATTTCCCTGATTCAGCAAATTAATGTGTTGTTTCTTTTTTGTTGCAGGTAAGAATTTTGACTCGCTTTTGTCTACACTGGTCGATCGTAAGTCATTTCTTACTTTCTCGCTACCCTATAGTTTTTATTACTACCCGAGTATCTCCCTACTTTTTTAAGGTTTTATTTTTATTTTTCAAACGGGGCTTTCAATTTAGGTCCCCGTGGTTAAGTTGTTTTAAATGTGAAGTTAAGCGTGAAAGTCCATCTAAAAAATTGACCTATCTGTAGAGAAGCAACTTTAAAGCTCTTTTCCCCGGTTCGAGGTCTTGATTTAACTTCCTCCCATTTTTTAAATTCGTCCATATTCTTTGTCTCTCATGCAAAGCAGAACACAACTCAATCTCAACGTTGACAAAGTTAGTTTCCATGATTATTTTTAAATATCGAAACGAACACACAATTTTTTTCGAAAATTCTGCTGAAATTTGCCTTCGATTCGTTGCAAATTAGCGTAATTTCACACCAATGTAATGTAATTACATTCTTGTGTGTAGGAAACAATGTATTGTCTCTGGTCGTCCTCAAACTCACTCTCAATTTTTGCGCTAAACCCCAAATTTTCCGACCCCACCCCCATGTGCGACCGCCCTGGGGGCTCATAGCGGCGCCCAACAGTTTTTCCGTGGAAAATTCGTCCACTTCATATCATAGCCGAGCGAGTTTTGCACCCGCCTAGCCGCTGCCGATCCGCCCCGAAAACCCCCTGCATCCCCCCGGAAAACCCGGAATATTATCGGCGCAGAGGCAACCCGGCTAGTGCCAACAAAATCCCGTGTCGAACGACTCGTAAATTAATCACGTCTCAGCGAACGAATTAATGTCCCCTGCCGCGCCCGTGCCGGAGTTACCGGTCGCGTCCCGGTTTCCCGGTTCCGGGGGCCGGGTTTTCCGGGCGGTTTCGCAAGGGCGCGGCGCCCGAAATGTAGGCTAAGTTTGCTTTGGAGGCGTGTAAGTGCACACAGCGCGCCCCGATGGTCCGACGCCTTTCGTGATTCCGCGCCTCGTTTTCCCGGTGTCCGGGGGAGGGGAGGGGGTGAGGGACGGGGGGTGGCGGGAGGAGGGCGTTTATGGGTGGAAAAATCTCCGATTAAAAAAAAGCGACTAATGACACACGAGGGTCGCCAGGCGGAAAAGCTCGAGTTAGGATGACTGCGACATATGATTGCCAGGTTTTCGCGGAAAAACATGGTGTTTTGGACCGGAGACGATGTATTTTAGTGACCGCTCTCTGCCTTTTTTCAGAGAGTTCAAAAGTTACTCTCGGAGAGCAGTGCTCAGATCTTCCTATGATTGGCTCAGAATCGATTGCGCATGGTCTCGAGGCCCCTCGGGGTTTCCTTGGCCGCGGAACGGATGTTTTGACCGTTATGGAGCTTTTTTGACCGGAAAATCGGACGCCTCGGTTCATTTTATCATAGGAAACATCTTGGTTCCAGCTCAATTGGCAAACTTTTGATTTTGACCGCAAAATTTTAGTTTATGTCGAAACCCCTGTCGATTTTTATTGATTATGGACGGGGAAAAGAAATTTCGAGATGTTACCTGAATCATACGTAGTTTAAGGCGTAAAATCTATTGCGCATGGTCTTAAGGCTCCTCGGGACAGAGAGTGGATCGGTTCAGCAATCCTAATCTATTTTGCAAGAAAAAAAATCTCCTAGCAATGTGCTTACCCCGACACTTTCAGTCATCATGAGGCAAATTTTATTTGATTTTTTGCCAAACAAGTTGTTCATTAACTATAATATAATTTGGCGATGAATAGCTTTGACCTCCGTATCAACATATTACCTCCCTCGATTACCTTTCTTAGATTGTCACAAGGCTCATTTTAGAAACAGTATACGAATGCATTAGTTTCCCGTAGTGTATAGATATACTTCCATGGGTGAATCTGAAATAATAGTTCCTTATCATCGTAAAAATTCCATTTCATCGACTAATCTGGCAACCCTGATGCGAAAGGAATGGGGCTGTTCAGTGTCCCCATTCAGTAGCGCTGAACCGAAGCTGAAATATCTTTCAGGCTGCGGACTCGATCGCGATTCCAGCGGGCGTGACGTCAAATCGCAGCGCGGCGCAGGTGTCAGCGAGAAGTTGCTCATTTGCGGCTGAAAATTAAGCACGGCGGAAGTGCATCTGTTAAGTCGCGAAATTGGACGTCATTAAGGCGACATGATGGTCTTTTTGGAAATGACGCGTGACTCCAGGAGTTTTTGCGGCGGATATGTGTTTTTTTCATAACTACGGACCATTTGCGGAATGTCGCGCGGCGGCTAATTCACACTCGCAGAAACGAAAGTACGTTAAAATGGACGGTCATTAAGCTAGAGATGTATCTACTTAAGGGTTTTAGAGGAGAAACTTTCTTTTAAAATGAATTAAAAGCGCGGAAATAACCATTATGCTGCAAAAATTTAGAAGAATTTGCAAAAATTAGCTTTACCTTGTAGAGCGGTGTCTAGTTTTTTCTCGTGTTTTATTTTTCTCGAGTAAAACTTAGAAAATTTTTGACTTAAAATTGTGTGCATATTATTTGAATTTTTCGCTGTGATACATTGCTTCTTCTCAAGATTGAATTGGAATTCATATTATTTACAATCAAATCATTTCGACTTCCAAGACGTTCAAATCACGTGACCAGGAAAGTGAAGTGGTACCTACTTTCTTGCTGTAATTACATTCGTTCTAATTCGAGAGGTTTTGAGCTAAAATATTTGTGATACAATTCCGTCGACTTCTATTTCGCTTAAATTGCTTAACTCTAAATGAAGGCGGACTCACTTTTATTTCCCGATGTAATTTGAATCGCTCGAACTTGAGAGCTTTGTGTACAAGATTTGTTATACAATTATTTTAACTCCTAAGTCAATGTAATTGCATAACTATAAAAGTGAAGGCGCACTCAATTTCTTGCTGTAATTGTACGTCTTCTGATCTAATCCTACTCTTTACTATAATTAGCCACAGCATTGAAAAGAACTGATCAACAGGTTAGCGTGCACCTAATTTTGAGTGGAATTTACAAGTATAGAACGGTGTTATTTTCCGGCGAATCCCTCATTTTAACTCTCTAAATATATGTCCAAAAAAAAGGAAAAATAAAAATGGTCGATGGAGCTCATCGGTGTTAAGTACAACCAGCAAATTACTTCTCTAGTCGCCATCGTTAAACATGAACGGAATGAATGAGATACAGCACTAATAATTGGGTCGTAGGCTTATTTTACACCCTTTTCGTTGGAAGTAAGTGGTTCATCATCACATTTTTTTACAGCTTTTCTTCGTCATTTACATAATTTTATTACCTCGTTCATTATACAATGTGGGATCTCGCGGTTGCGTAAAGTCGTGTTTTCCTCCCTAGGAAGCAAAATATTTGTTTTTATAATCTCAAACGGAAATGAGTTGTGTTAGTTACGTGGAATTTTCCTTGTTTCAAATGAAACATGCGATCCAGTGAAAAGTTGCTAGGATCACCCAATATCTAGATGCCCCACACTTTCAATATGGACTAAACTAGATGATGATGGTGTAATCAAACTAATTAAATAATCATACAGACGCCAGATTTGAAAGCAATAGAAAATTGCGTGCAAATTTTCCATTTGTGTCCTAACATCCAGAAATTACGAATCGTACATCAAATAGTGAATTTTGTTTCGAAAGGGGGATAGAACCACTTTCAGCTTCCTTCACTAATAGTGTAAAGCATATGGATTCACCGAGACGATTCAATTTCAGAGACGTGTTTACAGGATGACTGCGGGGCTCTAAAATGTTTTGTTTCCGGATGAATCCGGAAACAGTTCTGGACTATTACGAGCGCTGCGGCAAAAGAACAAACTTTCCGGAACTTTCGCGAGAGCGCATTGTTCCGTGCGGTGGAAAAACTTTATTTTTTGCAAATTCGAGCTCGCGGAATTATAAATAGGAGAGGCGCCATAAATTACGGCATTAGAGTTAATGGGGACATGCTAGGTTCGCACTCGTCCCGCCTTTAAAGTTTCGCCATAAATCCACGCATCGATTTTCGCGGCGTGGTTCCGTGCCGGGTGTTTGGAAATGGTCGCCATGGCGACCGGGAGCGATGCTTGTTATACCTGCGGGGTTCGCTCACCGGCCGAAAGCGGATCGATTTTTTTTAGGGCAGCACGCGCCGCCCGTGACGAGGGCCAGGTGCGAAAGGCATTTGCGACCCTTTGTCTCGCCGGCCGGGCCATAAAAAATCCGGTTTGATTGAGTTTGTTTTTTCCTTGCTGTGGCTTTTAACGCCGCGTGCGGTGAAGACCGTGTTTAATCGCCGTGATGAAAACAAGGGGATGAAAACGTGGATGATAAGCCGCGGAGCTATGAATTGATTTTAATAGGAAAGAATCAGTCATACGATTCTTATTTTTAAATATAAATAAAAAAAAGAATTAAAAAAGCAAAAACTTTATTCCGTGAAATTAAATCAACCCTAATAAAGCTTTTTAATGGTATTGTTCATATTGATTTCAATAGTATGTATCCTTGACTTGAATTTCTATAGAGCACCCCCAATAGAGAGATAATGGGCACTTCGTCCCACCTTAAAACTCTCAGGATGTAGAAAAATGAGGTGACTTTGAGTTGGAGGAGGCTGCTTCTAACTTTTGAAGGTTACTACCCACTACACCAGCGAGCTATTTATCGAAATGTATAGACAAAGCAACGAAGGCAAAGGGAAAATGAAGCGATCCTATTGGTGGAAACAGATATGGTTGCAATGGACAGAGGAGGAAGTATCTTACTAACTAACAGAAACACACGAGAAACCCTATTATAGTAAGTTCAGCATTCTCTTCCTGTAAGTCTAGAAGAAACTTCCATCTCAACGAATAGGAATGCTCCATTTCCGTTTGTTTTCGTTTTTTCCAATTTCAAAAATCAGCTTGCCGTTGTCAAACTTGCCATGGAAGAGGTTTGAGAATGAGAACTGTGCGTTTAAAAATGTTTCACATTATGCACTCTCACAGAGTTCGGTTTTAATTTTGTTGATACGAGTCACATACAACGATTCTCCACCGCCTAGTCGGTTTGTGTTTCCCCTTTCGTGAAAGTTTTATCCTCTGTTACTGCACATGAAAGCAACTCGCAACAAGTTGCAAACCACGATTCAGTGACATGCAGCTTTACTTGTCCGCCGTTTCCGCCGCACTGTATCCCACAGCCGACTTGCGTGCTTTGGCAACAGTGTTATTCCTTCGTTTAAATCCATTTTGAAAAAAACAGATTCTTGGTAAAGCGGTCTGCCTCGAAAAATCGATTGTCTTACGTGCATTTGGACGGAACTCAATGTTGCTAATTCGTAATAATTGCCAATTTTTCTATCCGAAAAGAAACGACGTGACTCCATTTGCAAAAACAACAGACAAAGGCAGAATTAGGGGGGCAGGGGAGGGTCCTCAAATATCTTCTTGCCTCCCTCCAGAAAACATGCATTGCGAAATAAGAGCGTAAAATATCCATAATTTTATTTTATTTTTTTTAAAATTGCATTTCCATCAATTTTTCGGTATTTTTTTAGGTATTGCTTCTAGACGTCTGATTTTCGAACTTTTTTGCGGGGAGTCTTCCTAGCGCTTTTTTTAAGCTGGAGGAGTGATCTGAGATCATTTTTGGTGGGGTGTCTTGCTGTGGCCCTCAGACCTCCCTCGATCACTCTATGCCCCCCATCTTCCCACAGGAATTCCTACCTCCGCCCATAAGCATTCGCTAATCCAGAAAGTTGGCAGCATCATTTTCTCTTCATTTAAACTTGTGTTGAATAATCGATTCTTGTCGAACCACTTAGCCCCTCTGAGAATCGATACATTTCCATAAGTTTACATGAAGAGAATACAATGTTGCCAACTACCTGTATCCATCAATGCCAATAAAAACCGGAACTCACCACTATGACTAAAAAACTCAGGGTGCACAAGCATGCCACCTGCCCGACGAGAGCAGGTTCAAGTGCCTTTGAGCCCTGATACAAAATCCAGCCGAAAACAAAAAATCTAGCCACGCGAATGACACATTTCAAAAACTCGCTGATTCAGGTACGCGGCCTATATTTCCGCCTCGGAGCGAGCTCG
The DNA here is from genome assembly GCF_001854935.1 of Bemisia tabaci. Lineage (NCBI taxonomy): Eukaryota > Metazoa > Arthropoda > Insecta > Hemiptera > Aleyrodidae > Bemisia > Bemisia tabaci. The sequence goes on along the minus strand of NW_017550922.1, from coordinate 1,167,369 downwards.
GTGTTGAAACCGCTCATGTCCACTATCTGATGACACCTAGAGTACACGCATTCTTATCGAGCTGAAAGCTCATCAAGGAATTGACTTGTCAGGTTTTTACGTAGTCCGATTCATTCATTGTTCGCGAGACGCGCGCGGGGGAGAGGGGTGGGGGATCAAGTTCGCAATTCGCATTCATGGGAAAGTTGAGCGAAAAAGTTGCAGAGCACACTTGAATATCTCCCCACTTTTGAAAAGCTTCGACGCTCATTCACAATGCACTCTCGGTGGTCTAGGGGAACGGGAGGGGGGGGGAAGTTGAGAGATCCAGGTATGACGGTCGGGTCGTTGATGACGCATCGGCTTCAGTCTGCCAANGGCGGGGGAAATGAAAATTGATGCGTCCTGGATTATCCGTCTGTCAACGCTAAATGGGACAAAAGCTGCCGCGTGCGAAACTCAATGCGAAGTTGCTAACTTGGGAGTCAATGGGTGGGACTCGTCAGTGACGGGAGAGAGAGAGAAACTAGATATGGAGGTAAAAACTTTGGCTCGTACGGAACATCAAAGTTTTTGAAGTCAACGAATTTTTCAGACATGCGGTGACTGTATTCAGTAAGTGACCACTTAACTCGATTGCATTTTTTCAAAATCTTCGTTCTGTTTTATTCATTTAAGCATCATGGAGGGAAAAATTTGCTAAATTTCGAGCAACTCCCTCAAATTCGTTGCTTCTCTAGCGTAATGGCGTACCTTCATTTCCCCGTGAGCCCTGAAAAGTATGAAGTTATGAGGGCGATATCTTCCGCAATAAGGAACTGAAATTTCGGACCCATCCGTAAAATAATCCATCTGCATAGAGACAGTAATAGAACGTACGTTGTTTTTAAAATGAGCCAACTATTGTAGTCCTTGGCTCTGCACTCAATATAGGTAGTTACACTCAATCACTCATACGTCTGAGAAATAGCGAACGAGCAAAATTGCCCATACACCCGATGAATCAAATCCTAAATTCAACGAGAACACTGACCCAATCATTAGCAATAGAGAAGAAGAGGTAGAATAATATATACATAAAAGAATATAATTAGTAATATTTAAGTGCGAGCCCTAGATTTTTAGAATGCCTGATGAAAGGATTATTATGATATAATAATTTATGTAATTTAGAAATTATTTCTAAAGATATGTAAGCTAATACAAGCTATTGGATTCATATTTCAATCATAGATCATTCAAATCTCTTATCTGTTCCTTCCAAACTTGAGGCTGAAGGCTCCATCTCCAAAAACCGGCGCTAAAAAGGTTTTCCTGATATCTTACCCACATGGAACCCTATCGACGAACCCCAAAACACCAACAACTCATTGCCTCGAGAATATGAGTCGCATGACTTTTTTAATTTGGAGAACTGACACACTGTCTCCATGGGAGCCCCTTGACAAAAACGGCTTTTTTGTGCCGGCTTTCGGAAGCGCCCGCGCGGCCCGATCGTTTTAATTCGGCGTGTTTTCATTCCCAGATTGGGTTATAAAATTACGGCCAGCGAGTCCTGCTCCACCGATGAGTCAAACTCGATTTGCGTTTGATGAATTAATTACGCCCTTTCCCACGGGCCGACTGTGACGGGCAGGTCGATTGTTTCCGGCGGCGCACAGTGGATCGAGTCAATTAGAAACGTCGGACATGAATTTTTTTTACCAAAACTGCAAATTTTGATGTTCATTTCGTCACATTTTAGACTTTATGGGGTGCTTATAGAGGGAAGTTTCACGAGAAAACCAATGAAACCACATTTAGAACCTCAAACTTTTGTATAAACGGAGTTATAAGCGTTTAAAGTTTCCAAATTTTGCCCGACCTCTCCTATTGACTCGATCCATTGTGCGGCGCAGGCATGTGGGTCAACAAACAGAACGGAATCCATTGAGGCTTTTCCCCAAAGTTTGGTCCGCGCTCGTGGGTCAATCGAAAGCGTTTGAAGTCGAGACAAATAGACACCGTTCGATGGTCGCTTGGTGACAAGTGGGAACCTCAACTTTCGGGACTCCACCATTCAACTCTTGGAAGTGACTCCGTGTTGGCTGTTGAGCAACGAGTTGAGCAATTCATCTGGCAAGCAGAAGGGTAATTTTATTCACTTTCTCCCAGGGAAACTTCGTTGTAAAGGGGGCGAAGTTAATTCGCACGGAATTCTTTCCAAAAACGATGATCAATTGGAAGTACTCGTATTTATGCTAAAAATAACTATTTCCGTAGGGGTCGTGTGCAATGTAGTTCCTCTCAGCATAAATACATCCAATCTAAAGGATTATTCTGAATTAGCTGAACTGCATTTTCACGTTGTCTAATTTGCTCTCATGTTTTATCGAATGAGTCGAGAAACTGAACGAAATATTGCTTTTGAACTGTCTGTAAATTTTCCCTGAATTGCAAAGAATACATTCACAAAATTTCAAATTCCAGTGCTCCTCGATTTTTTTTCAAGAAAAAAAAAAAGAAACTCCAGAGATAATTTGAGCAATTTCCGACGAAGTTAGGCTGATTTTGGTAAAATCCGTCCAGTTGTTTTTAAAAAAAGGAAAACTTTACAGAAAATCCGCCACGTCGTTTACGTGATTAGGTAATTTTACCATCGATATATGTATCTTGGTACGGTTGTGTCTTAAGCAGAGATGCGAACTCAATGAACCTTTATAGAACGAAATCTCGTGGAATTTCATAAAATAGTTCAAACCTTCTGCAATGATCCAAGTAAGCCATGAAACGCACAGAAGCAGTCAATCTTAGTTTTGAAATTTTGAAGGAAAAAATGTATCATATGAGTCCAAAGTTACTCAACGAATCATCGGATTACATTTTGCAATAAGGAACTACTATGCCTGCCTCCTCTATAAAAGCACCTATCTGCGTAGAGAAACCAATGGCGTATATGTTGCTTCTAAAATGAGCCAGAAACAGTGGTTCCTTATCGCAAAATGTAATCCAATTGTTGCAAGATGCAGCCGCAGCTCCTGAAAAACTGTTACAATTTCACGAAAAATGAACTTTCACTTTCAATCTCTGGGTGTAAGTCAAAAGAAAGTCAGGAAACGTTGAAATTCCAGGGAACTTGTCACCTCGACAGCTCAGTGCTTTCCGAGACAAAATCGCCTCGACCAAACCTCAAATCTACTCTCACTCCGCTCCACGATTTTTTCATTCTTCCCCTTCTCACTTTAAAAAAAAAAGGAAAAAAAAACGAAAGGATCGTAGTACTCGAGCGGACTGCTCGGAATTAGGCGGTTGTGTTTTCGTCTTATTTTTCCCGGGGAAGGCGTCGCGGCGACGGGAATCATGTTTCATTTGCATATGCAGATGAGCGCCGAGCAGAACCGCGACCGGTGGCGGAGTCACACGCGTCCCCGTTCCCCGTTCGGGTTCCACGTTCCCCGTTCCCCGTTCCCCGGTCCCCGGTCCCCGCTCCCGGCGAGACAATGGCCAGAAAACAGTCGCGTTAACCGCGCTAAGTAAACACTCCGAGTGCACCGCCAGGCGTGTTGCCAACCTGGCCTCCCCGAATTTATTGGTTTTCACAGCAGGGTGTCTACAATTACAAGTCCGGAAATAGTATCGATTTTTTAAGGGCGGTTCAGAAGTTCTTCAAAAGTGCGGAATTTCCGCAAGGAGATGCGGAATTTTTGTCATTCCTCCGCAATTTCAGCGAGATATTTGAATTTTTTTGATTTTGTCAATTGGAGGTGCTAAAAAAGTACTGAATTTTCTGTATGAGAAGGTACTGGATGTCTTGGGAATGTACTAAAAATTACTGAATTTTGGCCAGCCTATTTTAGTCCGAAAAGTCCGGAAATAGTACTGATTTTAAGGGCGGTCCGGAAGTACTTAAAACGTACGGAAATTCCGCAAGAAGGTGCGGAATTTTTGCCCTTTTTGTTGCAATTTGAGAGAAAGATTGAAATTTTTGAAATTTTCCGAATTTTATCAAATGGAGGTGCTGAAAAAGTACTGAATTCGCCTTTTGAGAAAGCACTGAATATTTTGGGAATGTACTGACAAAGTACTGTAAACGTACTGAATTTTAGCCAGCCATGATTTAGTAGGCACCCTGCACAGAATCGCAGCTCGGGAAGTCTTGTTCATTGTTTCGACGACCTGGAAAAATTAATAAGTCATGAAGGAATGTTACATTTCCGGAAACGCCGCCACACGGGGAGGGGCTGTCCCTAAATTACGTAACGCTCTTGGGGGAGGGGGTCGAGAAGAGCGTCACGTAATGTTGTTTTTACATGTAAAAGGATAAGGACCTACGTCACAAAAGCGTCAAATGTGGAAGGGAAGGTTAATAATTCCGGAAAAATGCGTTACGTAATTTAGGGGACGTCCCCGAGTTGTCTGTAAAGGCTCGATCACTCGAAACACACTAAGAAAATAGCTTGCTATTGGTACCAAACCGGAAGAGGCTTCCTTAGCGCTACATCAGTTTGCTTTCAATAATTAATGTAGGCAATACGAGCTCTCTCGTGGTCGAATAGTGGTATCATCCCCTGTATAATAGTCCGACGGTCTCTAGTGGAGAAATTGTTGTAGACACGATAGCATAAGAAGAAGTAGAATGGAGAAGGACGAAGAGGGAGAAGATGAACCTGGAAAACTAGGGGAAGAGGAAGGAAGAGGATGCAATGACAGAATGAGTCGGGAAGAATGCGTTTACGGAAGTGGCGAATTTTCACTCGTCGCGTCGCTTTATCTTGTTCATACTCTCGTTTTTACTTAGCACGGCAGAAATGTTCGTGTATTTTCTAAAAAACGTAGATCTTGTCAGAAGAAATGTGGCTATACCCTGAAAAGTTTCACACGTCGTTTTTCCTCAGAACGCGACAGAATATGAAGAAAGGAGTTCAACAAGAAACGGTCCAACTTTCCTCTTAGGGCTCCCTGGTTTATTTCGCGCGGTTCTCGGCGCAGGAGGAAAGTTCCGAATTCTTCATTAAACTTTCGGATGAATAACGAATGTAAAGAATAAAGACAGTAGCTGAGAGACCAAGGGCAGTGCACCTGGAATCCACAGTGCGCATGCGTTTCGGCGAGTGTCAAGTTTAATACACTCCGGTTCGGCACTGACTTCTGGGCTGAATATGTTAATAGCCGTAAGCATTTCGACTCCCAACTCTCAAGAACTGAAACTTGAACAGCCCATAATGTCTCGCGACCGTGGAAACGTTCCATCATCATTAGCTCTCGTGCACTCCTCGTTCCGGGGGTGATGAATCCGCCGAGATGCGGTGTTGCCATTCGTTCGAAATTCGTTGATTTTCAAGTCTCAAACGTATGGGAAATAGGCGGATTTTTATTTAAATGTGGCTGTGTGCGTGTAGAAATGGATCGTAGTGTGTGGAGACATATTTTTCAGAGTGTGTGATTTTTGTTAAGTTGAGTGAAAAAAATTGAAACTTCAGAGTTTGACAGAGAGCACTCTCTATTATCTGAGAGAAAAAGTTGTAAGAAATTTGTTTGATTTTAGAAGGCGAGAGGTTTCGTTATAATTTGACAATTTGGAGCGTTGAAGTACCTAGGCAGTTCGAAACTTCAAAATCCTGTTTTTTCAAACCCACTCTCTTGGTATATTATAAACTTCAAACTTTCAAAACTCCAATTTGATCTAACACAAAAGGACGTTGTATCATGTCAAAAGTCTCGTAAAATGCTCCTCCAAGCAATGGTATTTATTGTACTTCATTTTCAATTTTTGAATGTCATTTACGGACATTGGTCATTTATTGGCGCTTATTAAAAAAATGTCCGAGACAGGAAAAATTAAAAATGAGATACTAGGTATGCCATCGCTCAGAGGAGCGTTTTACGACACTCTTGACACGAAACAACGTCATTTGTGTTAAACCTAATCGGAGTTTTGACAGTTTGCAATTAAGTTTACAATGTCAAAAGTGTAGATTTGAAAAAGCACAATTTTGTTTCACACAAGTTCTTAACTGCCTACTTCTAAGCTCAAAATAGTCAAATTGTAATGAAACTTCACACTTTCTGGGATTAAACTTTCATCCAACTTTTACTGTCAGATGAGATTCCCTCTGTCAAAATCTGAAGTCTTTACCATATTTCTGGTTTTGCCATACTTTTTTCAGTGTATTTTTCCGAAATCTTCGTGCACCATTTCCCGGCCGGTTGCCCGAATTAATCGAGGGCGGAAGATCGTGGGGTTCTTGAGAGGAGCATCATGATTAATGCGTGAAGTCAAGTATATGTGGTGTGCGTGCAGTACGACCCCTTCAAAAAGGGTTTCAAACTTACCTGCGCGGAGCTAATATAGGGTAATTGCAGCTGTAAGCAATTTGTCTCCGGGAGATTCATTGCTCCCTGCAGATATTAACCTCATGGTAGCTTATTCATGCGCCATCCCATTCTTGCGCTGCCCTTGCGCATGCTGTCATTCAAAGCGAAAACCGCGAATCCCCGTAATGTGTGCATCGAAGTTGAGCGGTTGTGTATGTATGGATGGGATGGTGTAATGCACATGGGCCGTGTTTACAGTTGTTTTTGAAGCGGCTCCGTTCCTTAGAGAGGCCTGTATGATTTACATCGTGATTAAGCTTCCGTGTTACCCAAAAGAGCAGTGCATTATATGGGGCAGCAGACTAAATTTTCAAAATTGAGTTTTCCTCAAAATTTGGTTACTATACTTCCAAGGAATTAGTTGATCCGTTAAAATAACAAATCACTTTTTTTCGGAAATCGTAAGATGAAGAGCACTAGATACATAGGTGGGCTGCATACACTTGCAGCCCATTAGGATAAATTGGTAGCTTAGGAAGGGTTTGGACTTTTGGTACAGGAACAATTTACCGCTCTCTGATTGGTCTAAGAGTTTCAGGTTTTTATGGAGCCATCAGAGCCCTGTGTAAATGAACAGGATGGCATCAGAGCTGCAGGCGTGAAAAGAGATTCTAAATTTCCATCTTTTAAAATGAGTTCTGAACAAACTTTGATGGATATTTTTGCCGATGAGGCTCTCACTTTTATGGCCGTGGAGTTTCTTGAAAGACGTGTGTGGAAAATGTTTCTCTCCTGCCACCCTCTTTCTCCTTACCACAATAATTCATTTCAGGACACAGAAAGGAACGAATATCGTCTCTCATACGCTTTTTCACGCTAAGCCTTTTTTTTGCTGGAAATTGTTTTTTTGATAATTGCAATCGTGCTGGTAAGCGGAATCAGCATATCATGGTGCATTTCTACTGAGCGATCGAACTTTTTTCTCCGTAGGTTTCGTTCATTTCTCCTTGGAAAATACGTAAATCTCCAGGTCAAGTCTACTCATATTTAGCAATGAAATTTCTACGGAAGGCCCACAGCTATATTGAACCAATCGGAGAGAAGCAAAGTCAAGGCATTACCCTCCCCACATTAACAATCATTAACAATCTTCACACTGTAAAAAAACTTCCGGTCGTGGAAGCTGTACCATCGGGCTGTGTAGACGCACCGATCGCGATCCGGGCTCAGCGGCCAAAAGTTCCTGGTGTAACACTCGGAGCGGTCAAAGCTACAGCTCCAGCACCCGTAACTTTCGGCCTGTGAGTCTGGAACGGTCGGTATATCTATATAGCCCATAACTTTTTTTTCAGTGGCTTTGAGAATACAAAAGTTCACCACTATCGACCATTGTACGCTATTCCATCAAGACCGCACCACTCCGTTCTTGTAATCGCACTATTCGGTTCATAAAAATCTGATTCGACTGACCAGGGTGGCAAAATTTTATGAAAAACAAAATCGTGACATTTCATGTGAAATATTTCATGAAATTTCAGACATTTATGAAAGATATTGAAAAATACCGGTTCTTTTTCATGTTTTGTAAAATGTAAAAATTGCGACTTTCCTCTATTTTTGTGTGTTTGAGTGCGGGTTGCATCTTCTAGCCCCTGAAAAATATGATACATTTCACAGCCTCGTGAAAGTTCATGAAATATTTCACTGAAATTTCCAATATTGTATTTCTGTTTTACGATTCATGCCACCCTGTTCGACTCATGTAACCAAACTTTCAAACCAAACCGAACAAAACTGTAAAAAAAGCTCAATTCCGAGAACCGGTAGTATGGAAACCAGACGCCAGAATACGGTTACCCGAACCGACTAATGCGACCGACCACCGTACCATGTTACATACAACCGACCTTTTCCTCATTGTCGAGCAGGTCGAACTTTTGCGCCCGGTTCCCCCGGGTTTGACAAGAGGATAACTCGGAGCGGCTGCATGCGTGGCGGGGCTGCGGGTTGCGCCGTCGGGGCTTCGCGGTCTACCTGCCAAGATGACACACTTCTCGATTCTCATTTGTCCGCCGCCACCGCACCTCGACGTCAGCGCGGAACCACACGCATGTCGGATGTCGACTCCGTCCCGCCGTTGCACGATCCACGCTCCGCGCCGAAATCCCCGGCTCCGGCGCACACTGGAGCAGGTCAATAGGAGGAGTCGAAAAAATCCGGGAAATTAGTTGGAATTTTGTAGCTAATGTGCGTTAAAAATCAGCATAAAGCTGAAAATCTCAATACAGAGGGAAAAAGCTCTTATGAGCACAATTTTCCCTCCAAAAAATACGCTGTTTGGTGCAACGCACTAGTAACGATCATTCAAGAAGGCAACTGCAGACGTGTATTAAGATCAATATTGAGATTATCAGCTTTATGCTGATTTTTAACGCACGTTGGTTAAAAAATTCCAACTTACTGTCTTACGACCCGTGCGTTTACTGCAATCAGTCTGTAAAACATCTGGAAATTTTGGAAGTTTATTTTTTTAAAAATATGAGTAAAACAAGTTCAAGAGTGGCTCCATTGATTCTTTTTTAAAATTTCATCTCAGAAACACCCCTTGAAACTGAATTTGTGACGAAATAAACTTCGAAATTTGAATTATAGCCAAAAACATCATAATTTCGTAAAATTTCCTTTCTGAGACACCCCTTGAAATTGAATTGTTGATGAAATAAACTTCAAAATTTGATATTTTAGCCAAAAAGCTCATGTCCGACCTCTTCTATTGACTCGATCCACTGTGCGGTGGGGAGACACTGCGTTCCCTTCGGTGCCGTGTGGCAAGCGTGTCTCCAGTTCCACCGAATCTCCATTTTCCCAAGCCCATCCATCGCGAGCACACGAGTAATTCCTCAGATTTCTCAGCCAGATTGCTCTTCGCTCCGCTCGCCAGGCTCGGCTGCTTTTAGGCCACCCGGCTGAAAATGCGGGGGAAATTTAGGCCGTGTGTACGGCTCGTCGCGGCCTAAATATGCGGACATGATAATTGCGTGGCCGGAGACCCCACCGACGACGATGTCGGCCACAATTTGTTTAGAAAAGTTTGATTTCAGTCCGGATGAATCTGGTGGGTAGAGCAGTGCAAGTTCACATTGGTAATGTCACACGATCAAACCGTCGCAGAGGTCAGGTGTTATGATTTACTTATTTGATGCCTTGAACCAATCACAGCACTTGACCTTCATATATTGATCCATTACCAACCAAACCAACCAATTTGACACTATCAAACCTGATTTGATGGTGTGATATTAGCTCTTGTGCATCACAAAATCTAGCTACGCTTAAGGGAAATGACTTATTCAAAGAATCAGGCTACGCGTGTGGGAATTAGGCCTGTTACACGTAGAGATATTGAGTAGACTTTGCACTGGTGATATAGCTAGGAAATCACGCTCTGAACTGTTAAAATCTCCAAAACCCACTTCTTACCGCACAACTTACCGCACAACTTACCGCACAACATACCACACAACGTACCGCACAACTTACCGTACAACTTACCTCTCAAAACTCACTAGTCATGATTAGGCTAATTTTATTTGATCGTGCACCCAACAAGTGCTCATCGACCATCTTGAGGCAAAAATTAGTGTTGATCTCCAAATTGAACTTCTGACTCACTCGATTACGTATAACTTACATTGTTATTGCGTTGTGTCTGAAATATATCGTCTCGGTCAACGTGATTACTGTACGAATTCACCTCTGTAACGTCTACTCAGATGGTTGTATCTTTTAGTCTGCAACAGACTCGCTCAAGCGTTGTTAATACTGACGTCTTCAGATCCGATGGCCTTTTTTTCCCCCTTAACGGAAGGGCGTATCTCAATTGCCACGTGAACCCTGTAATACAGATAACTCCATGTTTTCTGGGGCTCATACGGAAATCGAGGTACGCCCTTGCGCCAGAGGAGCGACGATTTGGCGAAGAGCTTTGTCAAGTTGCTTGTAAGACAGACGTGCAGCAGTTTTCAGGGCGGATCGGTGGCTCATTTGGCGGGCGAAGAGCTTTGTCAAGTTGGTTGTTAGACAGACGTGTAGCAGTTTTCAGGGCGGATCGGTGGCTCATTTCGCGGGCTTTGTGGGAGGCAGGGGCAGTGCCGCGCAGGGAACAGAGTGGAACCGAGGATGAGCGGCCCCGCGCCTGCGCAGCGCGATGCTCGCGTTGCAAACACCTGGTTCCAGACTCGGAGCGCACCGCACTGCGCAGCCGCTGTCGGCTCCGGCCCCGCCGGAGTCAACCAACCAAAACACCAACCGCGCCGACGCCGCTTCTTGCTTGCCAATCTAGATTCCAGTGCAGAAATTCGCCTGCCAAACAAAGAAATAAGCCGAAAAGCTCGAAAATCGGGAGAAGATAGGAGGTGCCATATAGGCGAAATTTGCCCCAAAAGGTTTTTCTGAACCGAGTGAAATGTTCTCTCATTGATTGATTTCGTACCACTAAGTTTGTTTTCAATCGGCAGACTGATTATTGAAATCAGTAGACAAAGCAATAGGCAAAGGAGACCAAGGGAAAATTAAGCGACCATATTGGTTTGAAGGGGTGGCTCTTAAAAACCAAGGAGGGTAGTGAAAGAGTGACTGTAGGCCTCTCGTGGATTTGCCCCCAGCTAATCTATCACTTTAACCTCATTTGTCCATTGGAACAATCCCTTTCAAACAATAGAATTGCTCCATTTTCTCTTGGCCCCCTGTCTATGGTTATGTCCATCAATTTCAATAATCAGCTCGCTAGACAATGTTAGGTTGTAGATTTCGGAAACTAATGGAAGTAACTATGTACGGAAGAAAAGCCCTTATTGAACAAAAGACTGATTTGTCATGAGACATAGCAATTCGATTATTTGCCCTTAATATATTGTTTCCCCTAATTGGAATACATTTTTCAATCTGAAACTACGATCTTTGGCTCAGTTTAGAAACAATTTATGCACCTTTAGTTTCCCTATGAGCATAAGTGTTTTTATGGATGAGCCAGAAAGAATACTCCCTATCTGCAAAATGTAATTGAAATGTCATTTAGATTTTTAAAATGTCAAGGTAAAATTTCAAGTAGCAAAGCACGTCAAAGTCACCCTTTTTCCAATTTTTAGACGATCTCATTTAAATCATCTTTCCTGAAAAAATCTGTCCTTGTGCACCGAAGTACCCTTTCCTATTGCCGTTAAAAGCAACTTAACAAGTTCTCGGAGTGTTTGTTGTGACGTGCGTGCTGCCAGGTGGCTGTCGCCGGTGCACGAGCTTTACGCGGTGTGCGTCGGGGTTTTTTTTTCTCACAGCTCGGGGACAACGGGTCCGATTGTTGAGTGTTGCGCGGGTCGGAAAGGTGGCACGAGCTGGCACTAGCTTAATTTCCTGATATCGAACCATCTGCCCCGCGGAGTTTTTTCCGTTCCGAGTGCCCTGTCCGTCAGAGGCGTGTTTTTCGCGGTGACATCATCACGCTAGCCGGGCCCGGGCATGCAGCCACCATGCTTACCGCCGAGCTCCGCGCCAACGGTCAAATCACGAAGGGTGAACGGGCACTATGCCCGTTATTGCCTTGCTACGGTGTTTGTGTCCTTAGTCCTTTGAAGTCATGGTGTCTAGGGCCGGGGTAACCGGGATTCATCAGGGAATGAAATACCCCAGGGAAAAATCAGGGATAGCTGTTCCGGAAACTGGGCATCTTTTTTTCTTATGCTGTATCAAATTTTGCGGAAATTTTAAGTGCCTATTGCTATTTAGATTTATGTTATCGCACCTGACCTTTTGACCTCTCGAATGACGAATTTGAATCTTCGAATGCATCATAACAATCTAAACTTCAGGAACTCGCGTTTGGAATTGAAAAATTAAAATGTGCGCCAAAAAATCGACTGGAAGATGAAAAAATCGATGTCTTTTTTCAAGAGTTTTTAAAAATTCGATATTTTTATTTAAAACTCTGGAGATGTATTATCTGAGTAGATCCCTGGGTCTTTTGGGTGTGGAAGAGACACTGATGTACTGAAAATGGGGATAGCATGTGCAAAAACTGTAAACCATTACTCCAAATGTATTAAAGAACAGTGACATTCAGTTGAAAGGGCCTAATTTTAGATGCATTCAAAATAAGATGAACTTGCAACTTGCCTATTAGAAGCTATGCAATGCGCATACAGTCTAACTTTCAGGATACCATGTAATAAGATCATGAACTCCATCAGAAGTTACCAAAGCCTTGAAAATCACGTATTTTAAAGTTACAACTTACGAGAACCAAGATAAGTCGAAGAAAATATCCTCCTAGCTGAAAGTCGTAGTAAAAGTTTCGTAAAACGATTTTATTGCATTGATAACCTACGCAAGAGCCATGTTGGAAACACTGTTGCCACTAATTTCGATCAAATTGACTACTTTTAAATAGACCAGAGTAATTTTCTGGACGTTAAGTAGAAGTTCGGAGAAATACTTCACCATTTCGATTCATGCGGCAACGTAGAGACGCGTGTAGGTCCTTCGTTCCATTCACTCAGTTCGATTACTTCGAGTTACAGCTTAGTTTCTTCCTGCCCGAATGACTCCTAAAAAGTTTGTTAATGTCGACTCGTTATTTTTTCTATTAGTTCGGGAAAATATTCCTGGTAAAAACGGCGTGTGAGCTAGCTGTGACCCTATTCGCCTTTCGGAGGAGTTTTTGAAGTTCAGCGCAGGAGGTCTAGAGTTCACCTTTATGGATCTTCAATGAATGATGATTCATAAAATCATTATTTTTACAAGATATTATCACAACATAATTTTGCATTCTCGGGCCAGGCTCTGTCACCTCAGTGAAAGATTTATCCTCTGATTAAAATTTGAGGGATACTACATATACTTGACATACATTAACCGGAGGTTGAGATTTTTTGTTATTTAATGTCCCCCAACATTACAAAATGTTACTCAAACCATGGTCTACTTTGTGTGAGCCCTGAAATCTCCAAACACGTCAATTAAAACGAATATAGAGGGAGAAAGAGGAAAAGGGAAAAAAGAAAAGGATGAAGAAGAGGTCAGTATTTCGACTTTTACAGCCCAATTTTCGTACTTATCCCCCAATCCCCCAAAATTTACGCCTTAGAGCTATTGTTTCTTTACCTTCCATCTGATAGAGGCACTGGTCAAAAGGGCAACAAAAATTCACACAAAATATTCAACGATCACGCTGCTAGGCCGCGCCTCCAAAAATCATACAAGTTCCTTAATTTTTACGGTTAGGCAACTTATGCCACGTGGAGGTTTAAATAGTTGTATCACGCCTTCGGTTCTCATTGCACTGGTGAAAATAAATCGTCCATGCGAGAATAATTTGTTTGCGACAACGACAATCCCCATCCAACGAACATAATCTAATAGCCTGTTGTCACCTATAAAATATATCCTCGATTCACATTTCTTAGTTTGCCAGAGGCAGATTCTACGTTCTGCATCATCGCAAACCAAGATTGTGTCACTTTCGCGTTTTCCTTCATTTGCACGGATAGGCAATTTGACCTACTTGAAAGTCGAAATAGTTGTATCACGCCCCTTGTTTTCATTGCACTTAAAAAAATAAACCGTCGCTGCGAACATAATTCATTTCTGTTTGACATCGATATTTTTCCTGTGACGACGATAATGTTCGCTGTCACAAAACAAATCATCCTCGATTTATTTTTCTCAGCGCCGCAGAGGGAAAAGTCTTCAATATCAGAGATCTCATCTCTACAACACACATTGTTTCTAGCGATTTCGTATACAAGTGCTGGCCTCGTTTGAGTGGCATCGGCATTAATTATGCAAATTCGGGTACCGATTCCATTTCCACGCGATGACAGGAATGGTGACATCCGGTTCGTCATTGCCGTATTCCGGTGTCGAAATGAGCGCTTGAATCGAAGCACGGCATGAAGCGAGAGCTTCGGGGAAAATCCCTGAAGAGTCCCTCGAGGGATGATCCTGAAGTGTATCGGTTTTGATTACTTGTCACTTTCCGGGAACGATGTTTGATGGCGCCTTGACGACCGCGAGAGAAGATTTGTGAAAATCACCTGGGAATCTGATTTTGAGTTCATACATATTAGGAGCGAACAGCAAGATCATGTAGTAGGCGAAACATTTCATAGCAGATGGCAAAAGTCAGAAATATTTGTAATAGATCGTTTTCGATACATCAAATAGGGGAGATTGTATCGATATCGATTGGTTCAACATGTAAACATAGCCTCAAAAGTCAATAGAGTAATCTGAGGAAACGGGGTTTTTCTGATAGATTTTTTATTCTTATTAGTACTAAAAGGCAGCGCAAGGTGAAATAGTTAGGAATTTTCTCATTTTCAGCTTTTCCGACTGAAATCCTGAAAGTTTTGCTTGAGGTTATGTTCTATTGTTTGGAACCAAACGGTACATTGAACCACTCTCGAAAACGATCTATACTAGTAAATATGAAGTTTAACTGAGCCATCTCAGGCTACATACGTCTGTCTAGGTCAAAAAAATGACTGCCCTTGTTCTAAGTAGATCTATGTTTAAATCATGCATAAAAAATTGATTTCATATGCATGTAGAACTGTAACTTGTAGTTTCTTAACACAATTAACTGCATTTAATCAATTTAAAAATCTATTTACAACGTTACCTTAAAATTATTCCTCTCTGCAAGGATCTCTGTGTGGTAAGGTCGGCAATAAGTGTAGCCTAAGCAGCCTCCATGGAGTCTGTTGCCCACCCTATCGCCCTGTATAAAGGTCTTCGATTCGACCTATTTTCACTTCTTCGGTGAAAAAATCCATAAGCATATTGCGAAGAAAGGTTGCGACTGGAGACGTATCTTCTCTTCAATTGCTGCAACCAAGACCTAAAAATATCGTTATGTTAGCAATTTATGTTTTAGTAATTTTTACTCTTTCCATTTTTCCTCTGGAAAATTCACAAGTGTAAGTGATTAAATGGTGGAACAATGGGTTGGACTTAATTGAATGTCATCAGTTAGTGCGGATTTGACACGACAGTTACCCATGAAAATAACTAAGGCGTTCATCAAAATTAATTCCAACTTCAAATCTGCCGTGTTAAATCAAAATGTCGTGCGAGCATTCGAATATTGCCAAATTTATCCTGATAAAATATTTATTTCTGATGGAAGTCATTAATATTTTTCCTTGACGCTTTTGCACTGAATTTTGATTATTGATATCCCCATTTGAAATTAAAAAATGTATAAGTTTAGCAGAAATTTCGCTACTATCAGAGGAAATTTAGCAACGCCCGAAAGCTCCCTGGCTTTTTCCCCGGTACAACTGAGATGCAATGCGGTGCACTAGCACAATCACCGTTGCATGAATCTTATCTGCACAATTCATTTTTTGCGCGACTTGTCTCGTAAAATTAATTCATTTTTTCCTCTCTTTCTTTTCAGGTAAGTTATCGATCAGCCTACTTCGTTAGTTAGCGATTTCCTTGTCACGGTGAGTGCTTTGTTCTTTCATTACACTCTTACAGCGACTTCAAAGGCACGAACGATGAATAAGTTTTCAACGTGATAGGAGATAACCCGCTTCGGCTTTGATCACCGGCGATCTTCCTACCGAGCGATCCAGCCTTTGTAGCGACGGCAAGAAAGCACCAACGGAAAATTATCGCTTTTTCCGCATATCGTCGCTCCTATCACGTTAGGACGTATCTCGATTTTCGGATTTGAGCCCCAGAAAGCGTGGTTTCATATGTAAAACAGGGCTCAAGTGGAAATTGAGGTATGCCTTTACCCCAGAGAGGCGACGATATTTCCGCACAACACCTTTACGGCACTTTGATACATGACTTATCGTGAATCATATCCGAGTCTTTTTAAAAAAATGGATCCTCAAAAAGAGAATGAACGTCTCTAGAGTGTAGTATCGAATTTTGAGATCAAAATATCCAAGAATGAGGGCTTTGTGCAAATGTTCTTCGCCGAAATTATCTCAACCGCACGTTTTTAATTTTGATTTCCCGGCAGTTTGACTTTGAAGTTGAATCTTTCACCCTATATATTAAACACTTTCTGTGAATCGGATTGATAAAAACAGGCGAATTAAATTTCAAATTTACAGTACTTCTGCGAACCGCTTTATAGTTTACACTGGGGAAAAACACATTGGATCTAGAGTCGAGACTCTTAAAAACATCGACAAGAAAAAGTACTCTTGATTCAATCAGAATCTAGCTTAAATCAAGAACCAAGCCTCTTAGTTTAAGCGGATTTCGTTTTGATTCAAGCAAAAATCCGATTGAATCAAGAGTATTTTTTCTTGTCAATGTTTTCAAGAGTCTGGACTCGAGATCCAATGTTTTTTTTTCCAGTGTACCAATTTATCAGTAATGTTTGAATTTCGCGACATTTCTTCAAAAGTCCTTGAAATTCATGTTATACTGTAGAACGATATTCATCAGTGCACAAAATATGATTAAAAATACTTCGACATTTGAAGAAATACATTCTGAGTGAATATCACGAATTGAATCACAGACCATTTCAGAATACGAACTTTGGCCATGTGCTCGGTTTTATTTTGAATTATATCCGGATGAAATTTTATACATTAACACCCAACACTTCACAGCATGATATAACATTCGGGAATTTCTTCAAAAGTCTAAAAAATTCAGAAATGTTCGGTTAGGATCGACGTTCGAATCTGCCTTAGTTATAATTTCGAAGAGCCGCCTTGACAGAAATCTGATGCCATCGGTGACGACTTCCACCTCATCTTCCCATCCACAAGACACGCGATGTTTTGACAATAATAAGAGAAAGTCAGTCAGTTCATAAAGTTTCGGTTTCTTCCGATGTCACCGAATAATAATTGAATAATTGGATGGAAATATGAAGCGCCATCAAGCGTTGCAAATATGGTATACAGCTTTCTCCCTCATTATCGGGAAATCATGCGCTCGGGTATTCATGGTTTCGTCTCCAAAATTAAGACTAAATTCAAGCGCATTGTTTCGACAAAATTTTCTGGAACACACGTTGAGTAACACATTTCAAGGTTAGTTGCACCTGTCATAAAATCACACTCACGTGAGAGCAAGTGGTTGAGTAGCTAGTAAAATAAGATTCTCCAAATAATGAGAACGGGTCTGTTTTGCGAAAAATGCCAAATTGACAATGTGTAGGTAAAATGGACTAGCAGACAAGTTTTTTTGACATTATTGCTGTCCTCAGCAAAACCGCCGTGACTCTGTTTTAGAAGTTTTCAGCTTGTTACTGACAACATGTTTTATTACCAAAAACCAAGGCGAATTTATCCTTCCTAATTCTAAAATAACTGTGGCATACCATTGAGAATTCAAACTTACAATTTGAAGCATTATACTGCCGTGCTAAGGAAGAACGCCGTACGAGCTTTCAGACGTTGCCATATTTCCGCCAATAAAGCCCGAATTTATTGGGGAAATTGTGAATATATTCTTTCAGTTTTTTCAGACATTTTGTTTGCAATGTAATAAAAAACTTCTGAAAATTTCAAGAAAAAATACGCATAATTTTCCTCAATGCTACATATTGTATCCAGAGACATCTGACAACCCTCGAACGTTCATACGGCGCGGCGTCTTTCCTTAGCAAGTTAGTAGTGCTCATAGCAGATCTTCTCTAAATAGAACAGTATGTGTGGAAGAAATGGACTGCATTTTGCAATGAGGAACTATAAATTCCGGCCCGGTTTAAAAACAACGTATGTGCCATTAGTTTTCCTATGCACATAAGTGTTTTTTTTTTTCAGATGAGTCAGAATTTACAGCTCCAAATTGCAATTTGCAGTCCAAATATGCAAGTCTTGATTGGAGTTACGGCGTTTTTCCTGTGGACGGCAGAGCAGCGCCCCATAGTGTCATAGTTTTAGCTCATCGACAAATGTTGCAATATGGTGCACAATTTTCGACAAATTTCGGCCCTAAAGGCGCCTTAAAATGAGCTTTTAATGAGGCAAAGTTTATCGCCCGATTTGAGACACCCAACATTGATAAATACCCGAATTTGAGGATGCGGACAAGGTGGGAAGGCTTGGGAAGCTCAACAGGTCGAACTTTGATGAGCGGCTCCCCGGGCGAGGCCGACTTGGAGCACAATTTTTCCGGCGGGGAGCGCGGCCCGCGACCCCCTAACCCGGCGGTCGTCGGTGGCGACTTCCTGCGAGTACCTCAACAGGGAGCCAGTTTCCGGCCCCATTCCTGCCGGCCCGCCAAGCGAATCCACAGCCGCCGAGTCCCAGACAGCCGATAAAACCGCCACCACTATCGCCGCACAGTGCAATCAGCCATCGACATTGGAGACAATATATTGTCGCTCCTCTAACGCAAGGGCATATTTCGATTTTCGCATGAGCATCAGAAAGAGATAGATTCGTATGTAAAACAAGGCTCACGTGGAAATCCTGTTCCACCCTTACTTCAAATGGGCGACGACATTTTAGAGACCCTGCGCTAACAATCCAAGCAACGTAATCCATCCGGTGTGTGTGACAAAAAATAAATTCGGAGGTCAACGCCACTCTTTGCCTTATGATGATTCATGACAATTTTGTTGAGCAAAGAATCAAATCAAACTTGCTTAATGATGACGGCTGAAATGTCGGGGTGAGCACTTTGTTAGGCGAGTTTTTACTAATCAGGTTAGAATTGCTAAACCAACTTCTCAATAGTTTGATCACCAATCATCATTAGGCGAGTCTCGACGTTAACTATGAAAGTAACTTGTGAACGGAGGGTAGATATCAGTGCGGGTTCCTAAAATATATCGGCCTGAATGGAGCTTTTGTATGTGTCAAGGATTTGAGATTTAAGTGCATTTTCTTGTGTCGAATTTTGCGAGCAGCACGATGAAGCCACTGGTTTTCTCTGAAATCGATTCCAAAGCTCCAAAAAAGCTCTCAAAGTTGAGGCCGTGATGGAGGTAATATCCCACTCTACGTTGAGGGAGCACCTCACCTCTATATCTAGCCAAACCCTCCTTGCACATGTACGGAGCAAATACATTAGCAGGGTTGCCATTGTGTTTGGCGACTTCAAGACTGGAACTACAGCAACCCTGATAATGTATTTACTCCCTATATGTGCATGGAGAGTTAGGCTAGATGTAGGGTTCTTAAAATTTGAGGACTTTTTTTGAGCTTGAGAGTTGATTTCAGAGGAAACCGATGGTATCATTGTGTTTCTCGCGAAATTTTATGTAAAAAACGTACTTAAATATCAAATCCCTGACACATGAAAAAATTCCATTCGGAGTGATCGAACTTAAAATCTCGCTAAAACTGCAAAGTATAATGTTAATTTCGTCAAAATCGATAGTTAAGAGGTGTTTTCCTCAGAAAATTCCACGAGAAAATCAACAATGGAATCATTTTCAAACCTCCGCGTTTTGTGCTAACGAGAATATATAGAGGCCTGGATACACGCTCAAATTTCCACCAATTTCCGATCGAATGGTGATTGGTACGCACCATCTACCATCAAATTTTTACGGCCTGCAAAAATTTGACCGTCATTTTTGTCATCATTTTGATCGGAAATTGACAGAAATTTGAGCGTGTATCCAGGCCTTAAGCTTTCTAAGTCTCTCTATCATGTCCAACTTCATGTATAGAATCCGGCCACGGTGCGGCGGCTCGGGAGCTAATAACTCATCGGACAGCCTCAACTTTTATTCGTTGGGGGTTTGATTGTGACTCGGGCGGGTTGTTCGGTCGGGAGCCGGGAGCCGGGACACGGGAGTGCGGGACGGAACTACGGTCCGGCGACGATGAACAGGTATGATAATTACTTCCACGGTCGCCGTCACGTCGCCGTGGCGTACGGGGGTCGCCCACCGGGGTTGCCGCGCTGTCGCCCTTTTCTAACGATGACCGATGAGCGACGTCGTGGTTAATCAGTTTGACAAACATGGGATTTGACGTAGTGTAGTGTGTGGATCAACACGAGTTGAACAAATTGAAAGCCAACAAGGAAATGTTTGGGTGGGTTTGTAGCTGCGTAGGTGAATTCAGGACGGCCTCCGTTAGGAAAAACCGGGAAAACCGTAAAATATCCGTTTGACAAACTAAGGGTTTGACGTAGCACGGTGTGTGGATCAACACGAGTTGAAAAAATTAAAAGTCCATGTGGAAATATTTGGGTGGGTTTGTAGCTGCGTAGGTGAATTCAAGGTGGCCACCCTCAGGAAAACCCGGGAAAATCGTAAAATATCAGGAAATTTGATGCCATCAGGAAAATATCAGGAAAATTGGTCATGCATCAGGACATTCACTTTTCAACTAAATGCATGAAAAAGTGAAACATTTGACTAAAATTCATTGAATATTTTGATTTGTAGAACCAAACGAGGGGGCATTTATTCGCCCAAAAAATCAATAAATTTTATATGAAATATCAGGAAAATATTAGGAAAATCCAAAATGAAATTTCAGTAGGAACCCTGGATGCACGCAAAGGTGCGCCTAATTCTAAAGCAAATTCTAGTGTTCTTCTTTAAAGACTTGTGTAAAATGTAACATAAATTCCAGCAATTTTAAATACATGTTGGACCAATTGGACCCTAGTCAAGCTGCATGCAGAATCAGTAAAGTGAAATAAAAATCTTTGACCCATGAGTTGATTTTGGAAACTTTCAGTACCTATTAAACGCACTCTGCTCGAAAGTTTGGTCATGGAATTCGTCCCACAATATTTTAATTTTCACTCCATCTATGGCAACTTATAATTCATTTTACTCGCTTATCATCACAGAAATGTATACAATATGGCTAAGTTTAACCATATCCCGCAACCGTCCTCCCTATCCACCCAGGTGAGGGAGGGGGGGGGGGAGGGCTCCGCCCAGGTGGAATCGTCCGTTTAATCGGTTACGTTCAGACGAGTGCATTATTAGGGGTGTAGTTGGGTTACGCAGGGGTTGCGAAGCGGGGGGAGGGTGAGGCTTCCTTTTTCCGGTATATCACGTCCGCGACCGCATTGTCGACGTCGCGATGACGTGACGCCCTGATGACGCGCGACGCCTCACCCCCGCTTTGTCTTGGGGTTTATTAGACTCATACGACGCGACGATGCACGTCTCCGGGTAAACAGACTGATGGAGAATCTGACTACCGATGTAGTGTGGCGATGCTCCATATGATTCGCAGTAAAGGGATTTTTCGGTTTGATACCGAGAATGCAACTTCGGATACAGGGACATATTTTCGATTCTTATTGAACACTAAAATTTTCCTGTCGGTCCTAAGAACCGAATTTCAGTTGGCCGAACCAATTAGGGTTGCCTTAGTCAGGGAATACTGGGAAATGTTATGGCATTTTAATGATTCAGGGAAAACATGGAAATGTCAGGAAAACATTATCGCTAAGTCACCCTCTTGCTGTCTAGAATGGGTTAGACGTTTCGAGCAACACATTTTGCCCGAAAACTATTTCTTATCATGTCTTATTAACCATCTGGCATATCTTCCATTGTCGAAGAATTTCATTTTCTAAATTGTGTGGCAACCCTGCAAAATGAAGTCCAAATATAAAGTATAGTGAAAATGGATCTGGTAGTGTCCGAGCTGACAATTTTATTGTCAACTGCAAAATGCAGTATAAATACCTAAATGATCTTAAATTTCAAGAGCATCCAACGCCGCTTACCAACACCCATTTATTGTTCCTATACTGAGCCAGAATTTGTAATTTCCAATTGCAAAATGCAGTACATGCGAGGAAATCTTAGTGGCCCTTAATAAACAACACCCCCAACGCCACTTATCAATACCGGACCTCAAGTAACAACACATCCGACGCCACTTACCGACACCCATACCTTGTCCCTAAATTGAGCCAGAAATTGTAGTTCCTAATTGCAAAATGCAGTACACGTGAGCAAATCGTAGTGGACCTTAACAAACAACACATCCAGCGCCACTTACCAACACCCATACGTTGTTCTTAAACTGAGCCAAAAATAGTAGTCCTAATTCCAAAATGCAGTTCAAATGCGACTGTAACCTTCAAGTGAGCACTAGCAAGTGAGCCTTTAAGTGAGCAAGTGTTGTTAATGGACTTTAACAACACATCCAACGCCACTCACCAATACGCATACGTTGTTCCTAAACTAGGCCAGAAATTGTATTTCCTAATGGAGATGTTGCATGTGTGAGGGATTTGCGATTTGACCATTGATTTTTATGTAAAAGTTCGCGAGAAACACGATGATGCCACTGGTTTTCTCTGAAATCATCTCCCGAGCTCAAAAAAAGCTCTTAAAGTGAGGCCAAAATGGAGGGGATATCCCACCCTACCCCGAGAGTCCACCTCTACATCAAGACAAACTTTGAGAGTTTTTTTTGAGCTTGGGAGATGATTTTAGAGAAAACCAGTGGCACCATCGTGTTTCTCGCCAACTTTTACATAAGAATCAATGGTCAA
This sequence comes from Bemisia tabaci, assembly GCF_001854935.1. NCBI lineage: Eukaryota > Metazoa > Arthropoda > Insecta > Hemiptera > Aleyrodidae > Bemisia > Bemisia tabaci. The sequence goes on along the minus strand of NW_017550922.1, from coordinate 1,144,626 downwards.
ATCGCAAATCCCTCACACATGCAACATCTCCATTGCAAAATGCAGTAGAAGTGAGCAAACGTTAGTGGACTTTAACAACACATCCACCGCCACTTACCAACATAGAGCCGCTAATAAGCTGGAAGCGAGAGGATCCTCGGTTCCGGGCACGGGAGGCAGGATCATACGCCGGAGGAACAATTAATAGAAATTAAAGCGACTTTCCGATTGCGCGGCTCCGGGAGGCGTCGCGTCGCGTCCCGGGCGTCGGCGTCAGTGGCGCTGGGTGCTGTGGGTAAATTTACATTCGTTCAAGCCGGGTTTTCCTCCAACTAGCGCGGTGGCGCGCGCAACGGCGACGGCGTTTTTGGGCGCGGCGCTGCACTGCTAGGCATGAAATCAAATGCTCCCGGTTCCCTCCGAAATGACAGCGCGCGATGAGCGCCAAGCGTCACCGAGCCAACGCTTGCGCCCAAAGACGCAGCACCGGTCCGGGACCGGTGCTGCGTCCTCTAGCGCGGCGCAAGGCGCCGCGGCCCGACGGGATGAAACCTCGTTGGATGTCCTGTCTGGAAACCTCGTTGGATGTCCTGTCTGGAAACCTCGTTGGATGTCCTGTCTGGACGCCAAGTGCGAATCACAGATGATCACATTCCAGTGTTCTATTGTTTTTGCTGAAGAGCAGACGTTGATGTTTATTTTAATTGATTGTGCACTTGCATCATGACTTCAACTGAAACGTTCACGCCAGTGGAGGACGAGGTTCTACTGAATGAAATTGGGAAGCACCCGTTGCTTTTCAACCCTAAATGCTCCGAATATAAAAACACAGCGGAACGCATGTGCGAGCACACTAGCGATAGACGCCACACTGATATCGAAAAACACGAAAAACAGTGTGAAAACGCCGACGCTGTACTCAGCGCACGACGCCTGACAGATTCCGAGGAGAACAGAGCCGCGCCATTCGCGCCAGGAACCGCGTTTTTGACGCGATCGCCGTGCGCTGCGCCAGTTGGAGGAAAACCCGGCTTCATTAGCTCGGGCGCGGGCTCGGGCCTCGTGTAAATGAGACTCATGACTTATGTATCAGCCGGCTCGACGTCGGCGTCGGCCGAGACGCCGGGCTTTTTCCTCCGAAAAGCGAAAACACCTGCCGAGCTCCGGGCACTCGCCGAGCGTCTTCATTACACGCCCGTTTAACGAGCGTCATTAGAGCATCGATTCTTGCACCCAGCCCCAATCGCGTAACCGAATGAGCCGTCAACACTACGTCGATTTGACGACGCGTTCGCGTCGACGCGGCGTCACGCGCGACGTGGCGATTCTTGGTGAAGCTTCCGACGTCGCTGTTAACTCGGGGGTTGCAAGCATCGAGAAAAGTTGAAATACACTCCTAACCTCACAATCTTCTTCTTCTTCTTTTGTTGGTTTACTGGCTTATATTCCATACGTGGAACCTACAGCCATCTATAGACAAAATTTCATGCTTGGTATTAAACCTAATTAACCTCACAATCTTGGCTTAGTCATGGCTCTAAGATTGGTCATTGGGCCAGTAAAAACTGGATGGACCAAAAAGAAGAGTTGTGTCTTATAGCTAATGGCCAAAAAATCACGAAAAGTGCATTGGGAAAGTCTGAAATACACTCCTAACCTCACAATCTGCGTATGAAGTGTGCGTGTTGTAAGCTTCCAACGTCGCTGTTGACTCATGGCCTCTAAGATTGGTCATTGGGCCAGTAAAAACTGGATCGACCAAAAAGAAGAGTTGTGTCTTATAGCTAATGGCCAAAAAATCACGAAAAGTGCATTGGGAAAGTCTGAAATACACTCCTAACTTCATAATCTGCGTAAGAAGAATGCGTGTTTTAAGCTTCCAACGTCGCTGTTGACTCATGGCTTCTAAGATTGGTCATTGGGCCAGTAAAAACTAGATAGACCAAAAAAAGAGTTGTCTCTTATAGCTAATGGCCAAAAAATCACGAAAAGTGCAATGGGAAAGTCTGAAGTACACTCCTAACTTCACAATCTGCGTGAGAAACATGCGTTTTTTAAGCACCCCGCTTCGAAAACGATACTACGGCAGTACGGCACAGGTGAATATCTTGTAACAGGAGTCGTTCCATTTAACCCTTGCGCACTAGGATGCTACGCGGGGATGGCCACATGGGCCGCGGCCCATGGCGGCAAATCTACAGGGGGCGGCAAATTTTGCAATGTTTTTTAATGAAGGTATAAAAAAAATTCGGATTTAGAAAAAAAAATTATAAACGAGAAAAGGCGACAAAATCTCTCATTTCCTGAGAGTATAGTAATTTCTACTTTTGTCGTCTTTCAGTGACATAAGAGACAGCACCTTTAATAGGTCGAGTTAAGAAAGAAACCAAACAGGCAATTTGGCCTGGAACTTACCTAGGACTTACCTAGAGAGAAATGATGACGAGGACTTGAGATGAAAATGAGAAACCCTCGGCGCGGCGATCGGCATGTAACACATATTAGCGCCTACAAGACTGCACGAATACTTCACGCATTGCATCAAATACAGTGCGGTCACTGCGGACAGCGTGAAACCGTTAGCGCCTACGAGAATGCATGAATACCTCACGCATTGCGGCAAACACAGTGCGATCTGCGTGAGACGCATAGCGCCTATAAGACTGCGTGAATACTTCACGCATTGCGTCAAACACAGTGCGATCTGCGAGGCGCGGCGGCGGAAGTTAAAATCATTAATCCACATTTATGTTTGTTCTTTCATAATTTTTGCGTTCATTTCTTATGAATGGAAGGCCTTGTCCACACAGAGATAGGTTTACGAAACCTAACTTTCGCGCAAAGTTCTGTGAACTTTTGCTAGTAGTGTTGACAGGGCTTTCCCAAAAAGTGTGTTCAACACCAGTAAACGCGTTTTATGCACCACTCCCCCGCTGGCACGTTCATTTGATGGTTTTCATTGATGTTTCAAAACGAATGTGTGTTTTGGCAGGTTAGCGTAGGCCATGTTGAATATTGAGTAGCATCCCCCAGTGCGCAAGGGATGGACATGAACGACTCCTCTTACGAAATGTTCACCTGTGGCGCAATATTGTTTTTGAAGCGGGAAGCTGGAAAAACGTATGTTTTTTACGGAGATTGTGAAGTTAGGAATGTATATCATAGTTGTTCAATGCGCTCATCGTGATTTTTGAGCCATTTTCTTTAAGAGACAACACTCTTGATTGTTCTAGCTGAAGTTTGCAACGGACCTATTTAAAAAATCAGCCCGCTGTTTTTAATGGTGCGGAGTCTCTAAGATAGTTTCAAACTGGTTTCGTCAGTATCCAACGAATCTGGACGCTGTGATGATCTTCCTCCGCGAGTTCACGGTACGGTACCCGAAAAACTCGGCGGCGGTTCCGGCCGGCGAAGCGGCGCGGCGCGGGCGCGGGTGTTGTCCGACGCGGCCGCGGCGCGGTGGTCAGCGTGCCCTTGTCCACGAATCCGGCCCGCGAGTCCGCCGCCGCGAANGGGGGGGGGGGGGGGGGGGGGTCGGAACAAAGCTCCAGATGACATCATCAGTTCATCACAATGCTCCGATGTCGTGACGGTCGCTCCATCATGACAGAGTAAAATGCACCGGGCCGGCCCGGGCACGGCGGCCGGAGTCCAAGTGGAGGAATAGTCAGATGTGGGAGTAATAGCTATCCTCATTACAAGTTTTTTGACCCTGCGCAGCGCGCTCCGAGCCCCGGGCCCCCGTTGCCGGCTCTCTCGCCCGGGGTCCGCGAAATCCCATGAAAATTGTACGTCGTAGCCCATGGGAATGGATTGATTTGGTAGCTTTTTTGTTATTAATTCATGCCGCCCTCCAAAAGCGCGAAAAAGCGATCTACATCAGAACAGTTCATTTGTTCCAAGGGGACCGACGAATGTGTCGAATATCAAATGATGCGGTCACTAAACACTGGAAAAAAAACACATTGGATCTAGAGTCCAGACTCTTTGAAACATTGACAAGAAAAAGGACTCTTGATTCAATCAGATTTAAGCTTAAATCAAAAGGAAATCCGCTCAAATTAAGAGGCTTGGTTCTTGATTTAAGCTTAAATCTGATTGAATCAAGAGTATTTTTTCTTGTCGATGTATTTAAGAGTCTGGACTCCAGATCCAATGTGTTTTTTTTTTCCAGTGAACCAGATAATCAAACCTATGTAAGAATAGAGGCAGATACGCCCATAATGGTATTGAAGTCGTGCAACTTTGTTGTCCGTTTCATAGCGAAAGTGACGTAGCAGAGTCAAAATTTTTCTTACCAAAGAGGAACAATTTACAAAATTGGTAATTCGACTGAACTTTGCTGAACATCGAAACGTGATATTCGGTGCCGGAGTCTACATAGTGCCCAATAACCCCGAGTGATATGAATTAGAAGTGAATTTAGCACCATAAACGCGTTAGACACTCAGGAAAGAGAGTGGATTCCGTTCCGTGATTGTGTAAGTCACCCCATGAAGAGAGAAGATTCTGCTCCGCATTCACATCATTCGGGGTTCTTGGACGCTTTATAGAATCCGGCACAGAATTTCACTCCAAAATTTTTAACGCATTCGCAACGATTCGCAAATATCGGTGTAAAAAAAGAATCGAAGCCCCTTTTCCCCTCTCTCTTGACTTAGGCGAAGGGATGTAGAGGTTACGCACTCGGTTATTTCGCCTTCAATTTATGAGGCAGGCCAAAGAACATCCACGTGCAGTAATAGTTGCCTATCCGAGGATTTGTATCTCGCACGAGTTTTGCCTCGCTATGAACCGTTTGGAACTCCACCCAACGTTGTTGATGTTTGTCCAGTTTCTCTGTCCAATCTCTATGATTGATAATAAATGAAATATGGTATAAATAAATAATGATTCATTCCCGAATTCCCATCGGGAAACACTCGTTGCTCTCCTTGCGTAGACGTAAAAAACGCCTCTGATTGGGAATAAATCTCTCTCGCCGAGGTGCAATAAATCAAATTTTTTCGAAAAATCCGACGAGGCAACCGTGGTTTCTTGCCAGTTCCCGGTTCGCTTCATTTCCCCCTCCAACTTCCCTTCCCCTCCACCCCCGCCTCCGCGCAACCTCCTCTTTACTCTTGTTACTCCTCTCTTTGCTTTGGATTTTTCCCTTGTTTTTCGATCGGCCTTGTTTGTATCTATTCAGCTCCGGCCGTCACGCTCCTTGCACCTCACCAACCTGTTTTCACTTTTCAGGGGAGTCGCTACCGATTTTCTGTCGGAATTTTCCCAGGGGATTCACTAACTTGACTTTAGGACGAAAGTTACACCGGAAAAAAAGTGGAGTTGACTTAACATTCTGGATGAAAAAAGAAAGTTCGAGAACTTATAAAATGCTGAATTACCCGCTACAGCAGTTCCCTTAGCAATGCCAAGATGTAAAACTAACTGCTATAGCGGGTAATTCAGCATTTTATAAGTTCTCGAACTTTCTTTTTTCATCCAGAACTTATAAAATGCTGAATTACCCGTTACAGCAGTTCCCTTAGCAATGCCAAGATGTAAAACTAACTGCTATGACGGGTAATTCAGCATTTTATAAGTTCTCGAACTTTCTTTTTTCATCCAGAACTTATAAAATGCTGAATTACCCGCTACAGCAGTTCCCTTAGCAATGCCAAGATGTAAAACTAACTGCTATAGCGGGTAATTCAGCAGTTCCCTTAGCAGTGCCAAGATGTAAAACTAACTGCTATGACGGGTAATTCAGCATTTTATAAGTTCTCGCACACTTTTTTTACATCCAGAATTTTTAATCAACGTCACTTTGTTTTCGGTGTAGCAGTACTTAAATTTGGAGAGCGAAGTATGTACAACGTGATGTTTCTTAGCAGTTTCTGGTTGCAATGGCGATTTTGCAAGTCGGTAACACTGTTTTACCTCCGTTTCAGCGACATGGCGTGAATTTCGATGTATCGATTGTTATGCCATTTAAACCTACGGTAAAGAATCGATTATTAAGGTGTTCGCTGCGAACACCCTGTTAATCGATCCTTTGCCATAGGTTTAAATGGCATAACAATCGATACGTCGCAATTCACGCCACGCCACTGCTCCATTTAAATCCATTAAAAATATCGATTGTAAATTAGGCAAGATGCCCCTCCCTCTCCCCCCAAGAATCGATTGCTTAACATACATTTAAACGGAGGCAAAAATTTACTCGGTTGTTATGCCATTGATTTTCCTCACTTTACTCTCCTTTTTGTGAAAAAGCAAAGTTTTCCTCCTTGTTGAGGACGGCACGACATTTTCTCTCACAAAGGACAAACTCAACGCTCGCAAATGCCGTTGTGTGCCGTGCGTGAAGGATCGCGAGCGTTGCGTAAGGAGCAGTCGCGGAAAATATTAGCAAAATATTTACGCTCGAGTCTTGGTTAACGCGATCAAGGAGGCGAGGCGAACATCGGTTCAGTGTTGCCAATATTGGCAAAAAAATTGCGCGTTTGCTTACATGAGGCACAGTGACAGATTGATGATGTAAGAATCCGAGCAAGTATCAAGGTTATACATTTTCCGGAGCTGAGAGAATCATCTGAAAGTGAGGCTCGTCAAATTGGAGTTCAGTTCTTCAGTCGGACCTCAACTTTTTTCCAAAATTTCTCAAAGGGTGCCTTTTGGTAGACTTAGGTAGCTCCTCTTGCGATTTTAAGAATGCCGAAAAAGCTCCCGAGGCCGTTTTGAACCCGCCTTCTTATGTAGGACCCCCTATCCGCGTCGTATAGTGCAAAGTGCAAAATGACGAGAAATGACTTTCTTGGGAATAATTTCCTAGTGATTGACGGCGTCCCCCTGGATTCTTCCCCCCATGCCACTAGTAACCCCCCTTTTTAGAATAATGGAAAGTTGATACAGTAGTGCCGCCAATTAATCTCTTCAGAGGAAAAACTCGGGGGAAGGGACTTTTCCCGTCAAATGGGAAAGTTTGGGGCTACGACGGGGCAACCGCCACCTTAATTTCTGCCTTAAATGCCACAATGGGATTCTTTTCGCAAAATTTGGGAGCCCCTTCCAGCGCCTTCTACGCTGTCCCTCGATGCTTCTCAATGCCTCCTTTGCTTCCCCGGACCATTCTTATTATGAGAGGGTCGCCGATTTCTGTTATTATCAATCGGACTGCAGTCCGAAAATCGAAATGCGTTTCGTTACGAGATGCGTTTCGTTGCGAAATGAATTTCGCAACGAAAGACTATTATTTCTGCCTCATTTAAAAAACAACATAGATGTCATCAGGTTCGCCTTGTAGATAGATGCTTTTGTGGATTAACTATAAATAGTAGGTTCTTATTGAAAAATGTAGGAAAATAAGGAAAAACAGTATTTCTGATCGTGAGGTAAATGATGATACAAAACGTTGCTCCTCTGACGTAGGGGTAAATCTCCGCCACTTGAGCCGCGAAAACCGTAGGGTCATAAGGAGATCAGGGCCGATTATTGAAATTGGTAGGCAAAGCTATCGACGGAGAAGACAATAGAGATATGGAGGGATCCTATTGGTGAAAGCGAATGGTTGGAATGGACAAAGAAGGTAATAGAGTAAGTAGCGGCAACCTACGAGGGACCCGATCCATCATTTTCTCCCTTAGTTTATAGGAACCACCCATTTCAACCAATGGGATCGCTCCATACTCCTTATGCCTTCTTTGTCTATTACTTTGTCTATCAATTTCAACAATCGGTCCGCAAGGCGCCTGCGAAAACTGAGATATGCCCTCGTGTCAGACGAACGACGAAAGCAGCCAATGATGATGTAACACGTTTTAAGTCAAGACAAGAGCCAAAGTCTGAAATTTAAAAAAAAAAAAAAAAAAATATGCCTACTTCTCCAGTGCCCTCTTTCATTTTACACACTAATTTTCCTTCAACTTTTACTGTCTCGTCCTCCCTCGTTAAAATGCGATTTGGGCGACAATCGCGACCGCGGCGGCAGCGCGAAAGCCCAACAAATGCTCGAGCCGCACAAGTGCACGCGAGCTAGACCGTCAACCCCCTCCTTCCGCCCCCCCCGCCCCCCACCCCGGCGGAAGACGTGGACCCGCAGGTCACCTGTCCCATCAGCTGTCAGGGATACGGGCCCCCCGTCCTCCCCTCCCTCCCCGTCGAACATCCAACACGTGCGCTTCCGATTCTTCACCTCAAACTTGACTCGTCGATGACTTTTTTCTATCCTCCTTTCCTCCCTTTCTTTTCTGCACCTCGCCACCCGGGTTCCCGCCCAAACACTCGCCGAGGGCAACGTGGCAAGGGTGCTTCCAACCCTCTGGCGTTTTCGCCGCGGATACGGCTTTTTTTAGCGTTGTCGCGCGTGGGGTGTAGTCGACGCCGATTTCGGATCGATTGGCTAGTAGCATGTGTCTCGAAGTTATGATTTCATGCATGTAAGTGGCTGTGAAATCATATCGAGGTGTGACGATCGATTATCGATATTTCCCCCATTTGAAGCAAATATAGAATCGATTATTAGCGTGTTCCTCGCGAACACCCCGTTTATCTATCCTTTTCCATAGACTCCAATTGCAGATCAATCGATATATTACAAACCACGCCACGCCACTGGTAAGTGGAGACGGTATGTTTCAGAGACCTTGCACTAGTTTATCCTCTACAAGCTTGGTTGTAGTAAGTAGTAGCTCAAAATGTAGCGATATATTTACATTTCAAGACGCGTATCTGCAATTATTGTTATATCATGAACTTACATAATTGTGTGAGTAAGTCGATTCGTTTGATGTAATTGACAGTGGCGTTTTTTCGTAATTATGCCCGATTTGCTGCGATCAGTTTTCTTACCTTTTTTGTACAATTTTACAATTATTTTCCTTTGAGTTGGACTGTTTTCGAAATGAAACATTAGATGCACTGGCACGTGAAGCACGAATTCTCGAGAGGGGAATTACTGCACCGGGGATATTTTCTAGCCTACCTCGAAAATTGCAGGCGAAATTAGGTACTGTAACACAGGCCTGCACCCATTGAAAAGTTACGTAATACTCTGTCGATCCTCTTCCTTCTCTTAAAGATATTTGTAGAAATGACTTTCCGATGAAAAATTGACGTTTCGCTACGAGTTTCATATTACATTTTTTAAAATGAGCGGCGACGATTCCAGGGTTGCGTAGCATAGCCCTAGACCCTCCCTCCCTCGGTAATGTACCCATAACGCATACTCAGACCCTCCAGAGCTACGAATGACCACCGATCCCTTTAGATCCTGATGTAGTTCTCCCACAACTCCTTGGGTCGATTTAGCTTGCACTGAATTTTTATCAAGAAAAAACTTGTGCCCGTGCGTCGCCACTTGTGGCAACCCTGATGCTAAGTTTTCCCTTCCCGCGGAGTCACCTTCGCACGATTCGCGACACTGTCCATTGGAACCACCAGCGGGCTGATTGTTGGAATTGATAGACAAAGCAATAGACAAAGAAGACAAAAGGAGTATGCAGCGAGCCTATAGGTTGAAATGGGTGGTTCTTATGGGCTTAGGGGGTGAATGATGGACCAATTATAGGGTCTTTCGTGAGTTGCCGTTAGTAAGTCTATTACTTACCTCATTTGTCCCCTGCAACCACTCGCTTCCACCAGTAGAATTCCTTCATATCCTTTCGGTCTTCTTTGTCTATAGCTTTGCCATCAATCTCAACAATCAGCTTGCCGCTTCGAACACAGGATCCTTCCACATATCGACGGTGAAAGTCGGCAATCACATAACTCGGTTTGCGACGTCGCAGACTTCCTGTCATACTTGATTTTTTAAACGGAAAACTACTCAACGGTAATTCTTTAAAACTTCCGTGATTTTTCTTCTATGTGCGAGGAAAATTCTGCAAAAACTTCAAGGAATCATGTCCATTTGTTCTCCTTCAAAAAAATAACATAGTTGCGGAGATTTTCAGACACCGCAAACGAGTTATGTGATTGCCGACTTGCACCGTCGATATACTGTCTCAGGTGTCTATTGCTTTGTTTATATCAATGTCTATAACCAGTCTGCTAACGTAGTTTCCCATTACGACCTGTGTCGATTTTGCTTCCCCTGAATTTCCTCAACGAAAACGCCACTCGTGGCAACCCTGGTACTAAGTTTTCCCTCCGCGGAGTCACCTTCACACGATCCGCGAGGAGGCGACAAGGAGTCCGATTCTCAGCTTTCGAGCGGTGGCGGCTGCGGTGGTGGCGGTGGCGGTCGGGAAGACGCAGGATATCCGTTGGCCCTCGATCTTAGTCTCAGCCTCGGCCCCGCCCGGAGACTAGAAGAGGTAACTCTATCGCCCTATCTCTCTGTCCGGAGCCGAATCCGAATTCTCCCGTTTTGCGGTGGAGTTGCGGCTGCGGTCGAATCTCGCCCGGGACGGCGACGGGACACGGGAATCCTTGTGCACGCTCCACGCTCCGGCCAGAATCCACCTCTGGTCACCGTCCTCAAGCAATCGAATCTGTATCCATGTCTGCCAGGTCGCCCGCGTGAAGGAAAAACTAGAGTACCTGTATAGCGAGAGTATGGACAGATCGCTTCATGGAGGGCTTAGGGCCCAAAAGTGCAGCCACCCTTCTAACCAACCTCTAACGCACAATATTTCACTGCCAGTCTGCACATTCCAATTCTAACCAAGATGGCTAAGAATGTGTATAAATGAGTGTGCTACCACAAAAATGAGTATTTATGCAAAAACTAAGTCAAATACGTGCTTTATATACGATGATTCGTAAAAATGTTATTAATAAATCGCTCTGGATACTTGAAATTCATAGATTGGCTGCATTTCTGGGCCCTAACTTTATTCGCGGAGGCATCGGTGAAGGCCTGATGGATTTTCGGAGTTTCACATCTGTCTACACTCTCGCTATACAGGTACTCAAGAAAAACTATGTACGAGTATATCGGGGCGGATTAACATTACATTATCAGTTACAGTGGATTAAATTTTGCATTAAGGAACCCCTATCTCCTGGCTCTTCAATAAAAGCGCCTTTCTGCGTAGGGAAACCAGTGGCATATATGTTGCTTCTAAATTGAGCCAGAGATGGTGGTTCGGGATTTGCAATGTAAGTACGTTGTCATGCGTAAAATTTTGCGAGAAACACGTTGATGCCACTGGTTGTCTCTGAAACAAACTCCGGAGCTCAAAAAAAGCTCTCAAAGTTGAGGCTGTAATGGAGGGGATACCCCACGTTATCCTGAGAGTCCACCTTTCCATCAAGACAAACTCTCTATGCAAAGATAGGGAGCAAATACATCAGCAGGGTTGTCGTGTTTTCAGTTTTAGAGTCCACAAACAAAGTGGCAACCCTGTTAATGTATTTGCTCCAAAGGGCCGTTCATAATTACGTAACGCTCCAGGGAGGAGAGGAGAGCGTTACGCCATTTTGTTTTAATGTAGGGTGAGGATCTACGATACAAAATCGTAACAGGGAAGGGATTTGGGGTCACAAATGTCGAAAAAGTACGTTACCTAATTTATGGACGGCCCTATATCCTTGCATGGAGAGTTTGCCTTGATAAAGGGGTGGACTCTTAGATAGCGCGGAATATTCACTCCATGACGATCTCAACTTTGAAAGCTTCTCTGGAGATTGTTTCAGAGAAAATCATATGCACCCTTGTTTTTCTCGCGAAATTTTTCGCCATATGTAGTACTTAAATCGCAAATTTCTAACACATGCAAGAGCTCCATTTCCCTGATGAAGTACGAATTTTCCCCAAAAACTTGCGAATTACTTTCGTCGAATTCTCCGTAAAATCTACGGGGAATACGCATGTTTCCCGATAGATATATATTCTACTTTAGAAAGGCGATATCTGAATGCTCTTGCATGGTTTTTCCTTCGCACGGTTGAAGTGGCGCCCGCAGCGCCCTTGTCGTGGCTGCATGCGCGGTAACTGGATACCTTGTCCTTCTCTGACGTCGGCGATGTCGGCCCACTGTATCTGTCGCAAGCCAATGCAATGGGTCACTTCGACGTGTCGTAGAATCGGGTTCCCATGCACGAATGAAAAGAACATGGGAGTGCAACCTAGAGTACGTATACCAGCTGTGCCATTATTTACGCACGCTCTGGTCAGCATTCTTTCACTGAAGAAATGTGAAATGAAAAATTATTATTTGTTTGTCATCAGCATATCATCATATTAGATTGACTGAATCATTGAGACTTCCAGAAGAACAGAGCGTCAATTGTCTGGTTCAAGTTAGATCTACACGTGCCTCTGCAAGGTAAACTTATACATGCGTATCAAGTGTTGGCATACCGACATCCAAAGCGCCTTCAATTCGTCGTATATACAATATGGACATCCCTCGAGCACGAATAGTTGCATTCTAGCGTTGTCGATATTTTAATCGAGGACGCTCCGGCTTCGTTATAAAATGCGTTCTTATTATTATTATTTTTTATTTTTTTTTTTTTTTTTTTTTTTTTTTTTTTTTTTTTTTTTTTTTTTTT
>NW_017550922.1:1116168-1129995 GCF_001854935.1 Bemisia tabaci | reverse complement strand
ACGACGGACTTCTGCATTGAATGAAGCAGGTAACTGTTTATTCCGAGGTCTCGAAGATGTTGAACTAAACTTTTTGGAACTATCCCCGTTACTGACATTATCAGGGGCTTGATACAAACAATATTCAGGTTCCATAATCGCTTCATTTCTGCAGCTAAGGGCAGATATTTTACCATCTTTTCCTGATACTTCAGCTCCAAGTTATGATTATTAGGGATGCTAATATCAATGATGTAAGCGGTGCGATCTCGCTTATCAACAAGCACTATGTCCGGTCTGTTTGCCATGATGGTTTTATCGGTTAGGATCGGGTTATCCCAATAGAGCCGGAAGCGCTGATTCTCCAGGACCGTGGCTGGGCAATATTTGTAGTAGGGTTCAGCAGTATCACATAGTTCTCGATCGTTGGCCAGCGCTAGATGTATAATTTTAGCCATGTTGTTATGCCGCTCGGTATATTCCTTCCCTGCAAGCAATGCGCAACCAGATGTAATGTGATCTATTGTCTCGGATGCAGCATTACACTTCCTACACTTATCGCTCTCGATCTTCTCCTTCAGTATATATCTCTTGTAATTCCTGGTACTGATCACTTGGTCTTGTATTGCGAGAACAAATCCTTCCGTTTCTGGATACAGCTGCCCTTTCGATAACCACAAGAAAGACTTTCCTTCACTAACATGATCCTGCGCAACTGAATGATAAAAGCGTCCATGCAGCGGCTTGGAGGCCCATGCCTCCAACTGGCCAGCAACTGGGTCTGAGGGTTGTTCTTCATTCAGATCGTGACAAGCGAGGCGCAAAGGCGTGTAGGATTTATCTATGGCATTTACTGCAGCGTGCAAAGTGCTGTCGTTTCTACTGAGGAAGTAATTTCGCAGGTTACGGACTTGGCTGTGGCAGACCTCCTTCACATCAAGGATACCTCTTCCCCCCTGTTTGCGGGGGATGTGTATTCTCTCCTTCGCGGCTCTTGGGTGATGCTTATTCCACTTGGTCATCAAGGTTCTGACTTTCCTATTAAGCCCCTCAAGCTCCGTGTCAGACCATGGGACAACGCCAAATGAGTACGCTAACGCAGGAATGGCGAAGGTGTTGATTGCCTTGGTCGTATGTTTTGAGTTTAGAGAGGTCTTAAGTATCGCACTCAGCCGATCAACGAAGGTGTTAACCAGGTGCTCTTTGACTCTCACCTTCTGGATGGAAGAGCTCTGCCACATTCCAAGGTATTTATAAGCATCCTCCATTGTCAAGCTATTGATGACGTCACCAGAATTGGTCACAAAACCATCCTCCCGCACTATAACGCCGTTTTCTATATGGAGCGTCGCGCATTTAGGTACTCCAAGCATCATGCCAATATCATCACTGACCTCTTCAATCACCTTGAAAAGTTGATGCAACTGGTCTCTTTGGGATGCATAGATCTTAATATCATCCAAGTAGGCTAGGTGGTTGATGACGTGGAGTACTTGTCTGTTCCGACGCAGAGGGAACCCTACCTTCATCTCTCGAATGCAATTTGAGAGGGGATTGAGGCCTAAACAGAACCACAATGCACTAAGACTGTCACCTTGAAAAATACCTCGCAGGATGTGGATGACCTCAGTTTCTAATTCACTCGCCGATCCTTGTATTATGATTCTGGTGCGCCAAGATGCCAAAATGCTCTTCAGGAAATGAACAATGACAGGATGGACTCGGTAGATATTTAAAACGTGAATTAGCCAGCTGTGCGGCATTGAATCAAAAGCTTTTTTGTAGTCGATGTAACCCACATGTAAGTTACGACGTTCCTTTACAGCCTGCTTGAGCACAACCGAATCAATTATTAACAGCTCTTTGCACCCGAAGCTTCCCTTGCGACACCCTTTCTGCTCTTCACACAAAATTTTCCACTTAGCTACATGTCTCCCAATTAATCGGGTTACAATGGATGTGATGACTTTATAGAGCGTGGAGAGACATGTAATCGGTCTATACTCAGATGGGTCCTTCGAATCGCCTCCTTTATGTTTCGCAAACGTCACTCCTTCAGTCAGAAATATCGGCATTTTGTCAGGATGAGTAATAATATCTTGAATGCTTCTTGAAAGCTGCGTATGCACACATGTTAACTTTTTCAGCCAGAAATTGTGAACTTTGTCTGGTCCGGGAGCCTTCCAGTTATGAATATGCAAAGTTGCTCTCCGCACATCTTCCTTAGTGATTTCAACCTCACCTTCATGTGTAATGTGGGCATGACGCACTGTTTCCTGCTCAATCCAAGGAGCTGTGCTATTATGCTCCTTGGCCTCTGACCAGATGGATCGCCAAAATCGCGTTACGTCATCTTTCGATGGGATTTCTTCGGGAGCGTTTCTCACATCCGCGGCGTTTCCCATCCTTCGATAGAAGGCTCTCTCATTACGCTGAAACAGAGCATTATCTAAATGGCGCTGGTATGATTTTTTATATCTTCTGAGTCGGGCAGCTTGAACTTTTAACTTCTGCTTCAGTGTATCAAGATGGGTTAAAAGGTTTTCCTCATTCACATGGGCCATCTTCGCCCTTAACCTCTTTGAGGTATTCCCCTTGACACACTGGGTGACTCTCCCAATCTCCTGCCTTAGGTTGGCCACTTTCCTTTCAATCCTAAGTTGCCATCTTGGTGCATTCAGTTTGATTCCCCTACGCCCATGATTTGTGGGGCCTTTGACGGCTTGTGTTATCGCCTGAGCTGCACAATAGATGATGCAATGAACTTCCTCCAACGTTGATTCTTCACGAATGTGTGCTGGTATAATTCGGTTCATCCTCTCAATACACGCGAACAACTTAGGAGTGTAAGGAAGTTTTGGCAGTGACTGTCTAAGATTTGGACTGACTCCTTGCCATTTGATCATTTCAGCAATAAATGCAACCTCTAGCGTATCAGCTTTGATAAAGTTCTCGTCAGCAGTATCAGTTGCACACTCATCATGCTCCGCATGTACGATGCCTTCATCAGTGTGTAATCCCGGTACAATGTCTCGCTGTTCCACCGGACCGTCTGTGCAAGAAACTGACGCGGGCTCAGCCTCTAGTACGTTTTCTTCGTCTTCACATTCACCGCGAGAAATTTCAAGTTGGACTTCATCTTTGATATTCTGCAGATCATCAGCAGACATTTTACAAGACTTCAGTATCACTCGCTTTTGGTCCATTAGGCGCTGCTCTGAGACATTTTTGCAGTCAGGGAATCTATCAAGAAAAAGTTTCCGCATTTCCGCCCGGTATCCAGGAATCGTTTCCATTTTAGACGCGAGGTAATAACAACGCATGACGTGTTGATTCATGCTTAGAGTCCAAGCCATGCGTTGCCTGAGTTTCCCTGCTTTAGTGGTCGTCGGCTGACTAGTCGACGAAACACTTGGAGCAGGGTTGGTATTGTTGGTTGGCCGTCGTGCCATACACTGGGACGATCCACGACCATCTTCGTTCCCAGCGTGGGGACTATTATGCGCGCCATGTTCCCCAACCCTTGACGCGACCGAGGCTCTTCTTTTATCGTCTTGTGCAAGAAGATCACTGACTGGGGGCTGCAAACCCCCAACCAGGGATGCGCAGCTGGTTTTTCAAGTTGGGACAAGCACAACTCTACTTCCTCGGACGCCCCTGGCGATGTTTTGGCCACGAGGATGCCCAGCCACTTGCTCGGGTACCGCGGGGTCGCCAGCCCTCGAAAGGGCCTCCCGTACGACATTGAGGTCGCCCCTGAGGTTTTATTTTTATTATTATTATTATTATTATTATTAGGCACGGCATTATCTATTTTTATTGAATATAAAAGGATTATATTCGGCGACCTCAAAATTTATTTTTTCCTTCATTTGAAATCATTGCTTAGATTGTCAGCAAGGGACTTCTAAAATGGACCGCGTTTAGCAGGAAGGAATCAAGCCACAACAGCTATTTTCAAAAAACTGACTTTCTAATGTTTTGCAAGAGAAAGTTTGTGCAGATTCCTTCGAAAATTTTAAGGAATTTGCTGGGTTCCATACAGAAAAGTCACTGAAATTTGCACAAAAATCCGCACAACCGTTTTCATTCACAAAATTAAATGCCCCGATTAAATGCAGTAGCTGATGTGTCTTGGTTCCTTCCTGCTTAACCCGCTCCAAATATATATTGTTTGGGACCGCCTGGATTAAAATACATTTTTTACGGAAAATGTGACTTTAAGGTTCCCTACAACCTTTTTTGTTACAATTTGCTCATTCTGAAGTCTACGTAAAGCAATCGAGTAAAAAATATCCAGACTTGGCCATAACGTACCATACTATCTACTCTGCCGTAATAGCAAAGAGAGCAGTAAGTGCATGCTGGGATGAACCCCGAGATATATAAAAGCATGTGCTAACCATGGCTCATACAGAAATGCACTAACTGCTTTCTTCGCTCCACGGCTTACTGAAAAACAAATCTCGGTGTATTTACTAAGAAAAGGGTAAAATTACCAAGAATTCAGGGTTCTATTTGATCCCAGTTTTTCTTGGTAAAATTACCATTTATGGAATTGGTAATTTTACCGGGAAATCTCGGTAAAATTATTGAACTTTCTCGGTCATTTTACTGGACCTCGGTAAAAACGCCAATATTTTTTATCGACTATGGTAGAATTACCAAGATAAAATGGCAAAGTTGCCGGGAATTGATTACCAATAAAAGTGGTATTCTTACCTGAAAAAACAGTAAAAATACCGGTTTTTAGGTAAGTTTACCAATCTGTCTTGGTAAAAGTACCAATGATTGGTAAAAAAAGTGAGATGGTAAAGGTACCAACGGACCTTGGTAAAAACGCCGAGAATTTTTTCAGTGTGCTCTCTTCACTACCACGGCAGTACAGGCACACATCCTTCAGCCGATGAACCGTACCATCTCTCGACGGACGAACCTTGACCGGCGCGTGGCAACGGCGCGGCGCGGCGCCACGAACCCGACGTCGGACGTCGGACGTCGGCGAATCGCATCGGGACTACGTGCCCGGCGTACGCGCTTCGTTATCAGCGACGTAGGAGGCGAACCCGTCCATTTTCATCAATCATAACCTAATCGGAATCGAGGAGCCCGGCCTCAAATAATCCCACATTTTCAGCGGCCTCGCGGGAACCATAGTCACGCTCCCGACTCCGAGCTTCGAATCTTCGATCCCGCCACCAATCGCCAATTAGCCTCCGAAAATCCCGGCACCGATAACGCCCGCCGGAACATGGACTCTCGGATCATGCCGTCAGTTTCGTCGGCCGCGAGGTTTTCTAGTGGAAGCGCTCGGGCGAAATTTCGTCGAGAAAAGCGGGTTGATTTTAAAATTCCACAGACGAGTTTCGAGCTAAAGCTCCTTTGAGCTTCTCTGATTTTCCGGTGGTGCAATTTAATCTCATTAACGAACACTTAATTTTGGTACAAAAGTACTGTCAAAGTGTAATAATTACACGTCCATAGTGAAAATCCCTTTCTCTGGAGGTGAATTATTACCGTTTCGCACGATCTTAAATATGAAGTCCTTGAGAAGAGGTATCTTTTTTAATATCCACATATGCTGAGATGAAATATTTCATGAAAAATAATGTTTTGAGATTTCACGGAACTTTCCCGTGAAATTACATGCTTATATTCATGAAATTTCGTGCGAAATTTCACATGAAATTTAATGTGAAATTTCACATGAAATTTAATGTGAAATTTCTAAGGGATCTCAGAGTCACTTGGCACCGGACACTAGAAGAGGGACACAAAAGCTCAAAATAGAGGCACCTATTAATGTTAGAGCATGCAAGATAATTCTGTATAAATTTAGAGAGAAGAAAGGCCGAAAAATGTCAAATAAAACCAAAGTCATGGCGGCTTGAAAATTTCAGTCCAAAAAAAATAGTTATGAACGAGACCCATGCAAAATTCTTGTTTGCTATGTTTATGGCACGGAATCGCTGAACTTTAAGGCAACTTTGCGCCCATTTCGGGAACGAAAATGAATAAAATGGTTCATAATCACCACCATTAACATTTCTTTTTTTCAAGACTTTGATTATCAAAAAATGCATTCGTTCACTGAGCCTTTAAGGCAAATGGGTGCTCAGTACAGCACCTTACTATTCATATATTCGCTACTTGTTGAAACGCTGCTATTGACGCTGCACTATCCTGCGAGTGCAAGCTTGGTGGAAAAAAAATCTCTCGAGCTTCGTATGCTCTGAGCTCTAGTTTATGACAGGCCGATTTTACTACGCCTATCAAGGTATTTACTGTCAATAAATCCGGAGATTGGTTGAGCCAATAGAGCTTGACTGATAACTGCAAAATCAATAGGTAACTGTGAGTAGCACTCAGAGTGTATTGAATGGGGCTTGAGCGGATCTCAAGGCGGGGTTCTTGACCACGCCGGCTCGTAAAAACAGCTGAAATTCTCGACTAGAATCAGGTGAAACACTCGTTGGTGATCACAACTTGGAAGTCTTCAGTGAGAGGGAACGGAATGAACGCATTTAAACAAATCGAGATTACCTACAGTAGAGGTTCTTAAAAAAGTATCCGTGCAGTGTGTCTACTATAGTCCGAAATTTTAGGAAATCCTGGAAATAGTACCGATTTTTTAAGGGCGATCTGGAAGTACTGAAAAAGCGCGGAAATTCTGCAGGAAGGTCCGGAATTACGCAAGTTTTTGTTAAATCCTAAAAATGCAAATGCGCAATTTCCTGCGCTTTGATTGTTGTAGTAGTATTTACCTGCAAGATCGCGATTGTGCAGGCAGTTAATCTTCAAGCCACCCACGAAATTGTGTGTTTAAGTCATTAATATCGCAGTTCGAGCGAGATTTTCAAATTTTCGAAATTTATCTAGTTTTGTCCAATGTAAGTAGTACTGAATTTCTCTGTTAAGGACGTTCTGAATTTCTTTGGAACGTACTGAAAAAGTACTGTAAAAGTACTGATTTTGGCCAGCCTTTTCAGTAGACACCCTGCATCAGTCATCATTGAGCGAATTTATGCTATCAAGTTGCTCGTCCATCATGATTAGTCGAAAAGTAGCCGACCGCCGAGATTAACTTCATCCCCTCCCGATTACATAGCTCGTATTGTTAGTGCGAAGTCCCTAAAATATATCTCCTCTGGGTGGTGCCCTCCGAAACGTAATCCCCTGATTAGGGTGTAGAAGCGCATGTCGGCTCCACCTTGCTCGCCGGGAAACCCCGCAAGGGTCGCGACGTCGAATGCGACTTGATGAGGCGTCGGTTTTTTGGGCAACCCTCCCGGACCCACCCGCCCTGGTGACCACGAGGCGCGAACTCGCGGTCCGGCGTCACGGCGCCTCGGTCCGTCGCCGTCCCATTGTTTTACTTACGGATTTATCGTCGGTGTCGTCGTAGCCCCGAATTTGTAGTCCTCCTATCGATCCGTCTGCTCCCGGGTGGTTCCCTATTTTGCGGGGTGAGTTTCGCAAATGGAGATGTTGCATGTGTGAGGAATTTGCGATTTGACTGTTGATTCTTTTGTAAAAGTTCGTGAGAAACACGATGGTGCCACTGATTTTCTCTGAAATCAAATCCCAAGCTCAAAAAAAGCTCTCAAGTTGAGGCCAAAATGGCCGGGGATATCCTAAAAGTCCACCTTTACATCAAGACAAACTCTCCATGCAAAGATAGGGAGCAAATACATTAGCAGTGATGCGGTGTTTTCAATTTTAGAGCCCCCAAATAAGGTGGCAGCTGGCAGCCCTGTCAGTGTATTTGCTCCCTATCTTTGCATGGAGGGTTTGTATTGAAGTAGAGGTGGACTCTCAGGATAGCGTGGGATATCCCCTCCATTTTGGCCTCAACTTGAGAGCTTTTTTGAGCTTGGAAGTTGTTTTCAGAGAAAACCAGTGGCACCATCGTGTTTCTCGCGAACTTTTACATAGAAAGCAGTATTCAAATCGCAAATTCCTCACACATGCAACATCTCCATTCGGGGCTTGAACATTGTGCGCTGGAGGCAGGAAACAAATATAACTTTCAAAAATATACTTTAACCAATTCACCGTGCTGTAAAGTTACCAGTTGGTCGTCAAAAAGATGCAAATGGTGTAATTTTCCCCCAAGAGTTAGTCACTTTAACTGGCCGGGATGATATTAATGGTAATTGAGCATGACAACCTCGTGATCATTATTAAAATTATTCTCTAGATCGGTGAAAAAGTAATCTCGATCCATCATCGACCTTAATTCTAGTCAAATCCGACTTAAATCGAGGAGTGCATGCAACGGAAAACGGAACGAGGGAATAATCTTCTTCCCGGCTTCCCGGAGGAAACCTTGCGGCTATCTTTTCTTAAACGGATGCAATTGTGCGGAATTAGTTACAGGTCGATCTCGGCGCTTCCCTGCCAACAGAACGCACTTTGTGCCCTGAAATGAGACAACGGAAAAAACTAATAAGAAAAGCAGACCGAGCGGAGCCCGAGGGCAGATGCATCTCAATCGGTCCATCCCAAAACCAACATCTCCATCCTCCGATGAACTTTAGAATACATGCGTTCTTATGGCTCTCAGGGCTCAAGAAGAGATGAACTTGTGTGGTTTTGGCATCGACTGACTCATCTGCGACGAATCCGACCCGACTTGACCCACTGTGACCCTGAATCTTGGGCACAGTTCGTATCCGCTGTGTTCCGGATGCTGCGTTGCCAGTTTGGTTGTAACTCGTGGATTCTTCCGAGGGGGAGGATGTGAAATTAGGGGTTTTTGCAGCGAGGTTACAACGCTGCCGCGGATCTGTCTCGGGCAGCTTGTTAGGTTTCCTCAGAAGACGCAGCTTAAAGGCGGATACGGACGATTTCCCGCCTGCGGCCAAAAAAACCAACCACATCCTTGTTGACAGATTTACCGGATATTGTCTTTTTTCGACATAGATCGGTTCAGGATCCTTTGATTTTATGGATACGCTCCAAAAAGAGCGAAACGCGTCTTCATTTTTTATGAGACCTTACGCTTTGTCACCGAGTTAGTTTAGTTTAGGGTGTCTACAAGTCCGGAATTTTTGGAAAGTCCGGAAATAGTACTGATTTTTTAAAAAATTTTCAATTTTTTGACATTTTTGTCGCGCTTTGAGCGAGAAATTCAAATTTTTGAATGTTTTCGAATTTCTTCAGTTGGAGGTACTGATAAAGTACTGAATATTTAATGTTAAGGAGGCACTGACTTTCTTGGGAATGTACTGAAAAAGTACTGTAAAAGTACTGATTTTTGGCCAGCCTGTGTCAGTAGACACCCTGTAGTTGCTGTCCGAACTTCGGTCGCGGGATGATTAATCATTTATTTTCGACTTTGTTGGACTTACGGAATATAGTCTCGGTAAGTGACCTGGGCAATCATTATAAATCGAGGAGTGAAATTCGGTGCCGGCGTCTATACATATGTATAGCGTTCGAAAACCCCGAGTGATATGAATGCGATGTGAAATTAGCACCATGAAAGCGTATGACACTCCGCAAAGATAGTAGATTCCGCTCCGTAATCGTGTGAGCCATTCCGTAAGGAGAAAAATTCCGCTCCGGAGTCATATCACTTGGGGTTTTCGGGAGCTATATTGACTTTGGCACAGAATTTCGCTTCAAAATTTTTAACAGTGTAATTTCTCAATTGTTTTAAAAACTTCATCTATACCACTCGTCTTGCAAGCTCCAAATTCTGGCTCATTGTCAGTCTCGGCAATGGCGAAAGCGGCGTTGTCAAATGGACGGGGGATCGTTTGCCGGGTCGGGGTTGGGGGTCTCGGGATTTAATGACGTTTCCGATCGATGCGTCCGGATTAGCCGGGTTCGGGCTCCGGGACGACCGGGTCGGGATGCGTCCGCGTCGACCGCAATCCGCTAATCAGCCGCGGCGAACAAAAGTCGTCGATTATGAGCCGGGGCCAACGACGGACGGATGCAATCCGCTCCCAAATGAGTATCCTCGAATTATTGCTCCCAACCCAACTCGTCCATCGTTGTCGAACGGTGCCTTTTGCCCTCTCCGCCGTTTGCGGGTTTTTTTTTTTTTTTTTTTTTTTTTTTTTTTTTTTTTTTTATCTGGAGCACCTTCATATGGAAAGTATGAACCCTGCGGGTTGATTATTGACGTTCATAGATGAAACGATAGGCAAAGAGGAAATGCACAGTCACAAGTTTTCGTGCTAAAGGTTCCTCTGGGATACCTCCATACGGAGAGTTTGAACACTGCGAACTGATTTTTGACATTGATAGACGAAACGGTGGACAAAGAAGACAAGTGCACAGCTACGAATTTTCATGTTTATGGTTACTCTGGGTTACTGCGAGTTACTTTTCTCCGGAAATATCACTGAAAAGAACTTGGTTAATCAATCAAATTTTTGGTTAAATTGACCAAAGTCGTCCTCTTGCATTGCCTTGTGCTCCCCAATTTGCGTTTCAGGTTGTATGAAGATGTAGAATAGAGTAAAAAAATGAAAAATTATCTATAAAAATGATAATGAGGAATTAGCGCTTCGATAGACTTTGATGAAATTTCAGTCATGTAGAATTTCTGAACTTGTTTTGAAATTTCACTAGATATTTCATGAAATTTCGAAACGAGTCAAATAAATACAGCACTTCAGTAAAATCCAAGTCTTAGCATGGATACCAAAAACTTTGGCCGTTGAACCGGAAGACGGTTTTTCGATCAGGTTCGAGCATCTGTTCGATCAGGTAACCTACAGTCTGATAAGCGGTATGAATCGAAGCTATTTTTCTCACGTTTAAGTGAATAATTTTTGAAGCACGACCTCATTCTATCCGATTATCTAGGACAAAGCGAAGAGCAGAATTGGGCGGAGTGAGGGCACAAACCGAAACCGCCGAAGGTCGGATCAAAAATCGACCGCGCTCTCAAAAATCGAGGAGGCGGGGGCATTGGGCATGCAACGCGAGATGACCATGTATCAACAGCCTCAACTTTTACAGCACGTGAAGCTCCTCCGTTTCAGAGCTTTCAACGGATCCGATAAAACAAAAGCCAATTTGAGCAACACGCAAACGCAACCAGTCATCGCCTCCATCTTTTGATTCGTGCCAGGCTCCCGTGCTGCCGTGTTAAAGAAAAACGCCGTATCAGCATTCGTATGTTGCCAAATTTCCTCTCAGTAATTATTTATTTTTGAAGAAAGCAATGAATATTTTCCATTGAAATTTTCAGAATATTCACATCAAATTCCGAAGGAAATTTCCTGAAAATCGGAGGAAAATTTTTATGAATATATTCCCGAAAATCCGTGATTTATCAAAGGAAATTTGGCAACGCATAAAGGCCCATAAGGCGTTTTTCCTTAGCACGGTAGCGTACACTTCTCACTACTCGTCCTTTTCTTCTTCTTTTCTTAATTTAATACTCTCACCTCTAAATAAAAAAAAAAAATCCTCCATTGTCGCGCGTTCGCCATTCACATTCCACGACGCCTCCCAGGTTCGCACGAAGAGGCGCCTCTCATCGTTGCTCCTATGACGTAAAGACGTAACCGAATTTCCTCCTGAGCCCTGCTCTCCGTATAACTCTACGCTTTCTGGGGCTCAAATGAAATTATAGATACGTCCTTATGTAAGAGGGTCGACGTCATCACGGAGGCGCTTTCGGAATATTGCAAAATCGCGAACGCCTCATTTAAAAAAGCGCGTAAGTCGTGTGTGAATCCCGCAGCTTTTAGGTCGTTATCCAAAGAAGCCGTTCCATTCGCCGTTTTGATTCCAGGTTAAACCGAGTAGGCGAGACGGACCCTGCACAATAGCTCTGCTCCTCTCCGGATAAATTATTTATGCCTAATCTAAGTCTGTGGTAATGCACATCTCGATTTACTGGGTTAAGTTGTGCGCTCGCAGTTCGCAAAACCGAGGTTGATAATGACTTCGAAAGTATGGGACTCCGCGTTTCGAGAGCAGTTTTCGGAGCGGGGTAGTGTAAACATTTTCAGGCGTAGCTTTTCATTATTTCCAAAAGCTCTAATCTCTCACTTCCTGCGTTTCCCTTCCTTCTTTCATTTAGGTTGCATTTCGCCATTAGGAAGTGCTACTTCTGTTCGAGATTTGCCAACACAGCAAGACACAAATCTCTGAATAGATAACTTTTACAGCCTGGAGGATATCATTTGGACTGCGTTTTGCAATTTGGACCTACAAATTCCGGCCCGGTTTAAAAACAACGTATGTGCCATTAGTTTCCCTACGCACATAAGTGTTTTTTTCAAATGAGCCAGAATTTATAGGTCCAAATTGCAAAATGCAGTCCATTTATCTTACCGCGAAAATCGAAGGCGGAATGGCAATGTGCACCATCTTTGAACCCTTTTCGTGTCATTTCTGCCCTTTTAAAATGTTGAACGAGAAAACGCCAATGATAGCTTCGGACAGAAATGCAGCCCTTTTTTTAATGAAAAATCGCAAATTTTTTTACTCATTTTAGAAGAAACATAATTATAAGCCACTACTTCTTCTGCATTTATGGATAAGCCTTGAATAGTGCTTCTTATTGCCGAAGACAGTCCATTTCTTGTCGGATGACTGGAACGCTGAAAGTAAGATTGACCGTGTGAAAAGGGTTTAAAGTTAATGTATACTTTTTCAAGTCGCCGTCAATTTTTGAGGGAGGCCAGAAAAGATCTCCAGGAGTCCAGACTGTCAAAGTTTTCCGTTTAAAGTTCGGTTTTGTTTGTCAGCAAATCTTACCTCGCAGTAAACTATTTCGAACTCTAACCTGACGATTTTTGTTTTTTTACTCGAGTCTGTATAAGTTTGGTTCTACAATTTCAGTTTTTGATTTCTTTGCAGAGGAAAAATTTTACCGCAGTGAACATTAAACACTCTTTTTTTGACACTTTGGATGAAGATAGTTCATCCTATAAATCGTGAAACGTAAACGGACGCTCACAACGTCTTTATCTAAGATACGCATTTTTCGACTTTATCGGACAATATATTATTGATGATGATGTGTATAAAAATGTACTACATAACAGTAAGGGTGAAGAAAACTGCCGTGCTAAGGAAGAACGCCGTATGAACATTCGAGAGTTGCCAAATTTCCCTCGATAAAACATGTATTTTTGACGAAATTTATGCACATTTTTCTTTGAAATTTTCAGATATTTTAGAGTAAATTGCGTACAAAATTGTCTGAAAATGTTGGAAATAAATATTGAAAATTTTCCCAGTAAATTCGGTTCTTATCGAATGAAATTTGGCAACGCCTGAAGGCTCATACGGCGTTCTTCCTTAGCACGGCAGAACAGATATTAGGATGTTGATTCCCTCGCTGAATTTAACCCAGAATAATTCACGAGGGTCCGCTCCCACCCCTCGTTTCAAAGGCGCCATCACAGTCTCGCGTAAAAATATTCAGAGACCGTCGGAACTTTTCCTCATCTACATACCTCGTAGCATATGTCAGTTATGTTCT
This sequence comes from Bemisia tabaci, assembly GCF_001854935.1. Classification (NCBI taxonomy): domain Eukaryota; kingdom Metazoa; phylum Arthropoda; class Insecta; order Hemiptera; family Aleyrodidae; genus Bemisia; species Bemisia tabaci. The sequence continues at coordinate 1,116,554 of NW_017550922.1, read as the reverse complement.
GCTCGCTTCAAAAGTTGATGTTTTCGAGATACAAAGTTGTTTATGGCCTGCCTTAGTTTGACCTGTGTTCACGGTTTGATAAGCGGGAAAATGGACTTCTTCCTGTATGTTCCTCAAGCATCAGTCTGCCTGGAGCTCTGCGCATGCGCGATAATTTACATTTTAATACGGAGTACAGTGGGCCAGAATTTTTCTTTTCTTGGCCAGTAAACGCACGTGCTTTAAGAACTCAATAATGAGTACACGTGATTTTTAGGTTTCAAAATCCTCCGCAAAATATAAGAAAATGAGTCAGTTAAGACTTCATTTGACTTATGCAGGACTCAGGCGGACTGCGGGAGTGGCGTAGGCGGATTCAGTCACTTCAAACCGGGGGGGGGGGGGGG
>NW_017550922.1:1096856-1116163 GCF_001854935.1 Bemisia tabaci | reverse complement strand
GGGGGAGGTACAAGGGGGGCTTTCCCCAACAAATTTTCGAAATTTTAAAGCAGTTAATATGCAGTGTGAGTTAATTTTGCCATGAATAATTACCAATTATAAGCGTCACTTCTTCTTCTTCCCCCCGTTCCCTTCTCCTCTCTTTTTTCCATTTTCCTTCCTCCTCTTTTTTTCTTAGAACGGGAGGGACGCAGGCCTCCCACGTCTCCCGCCCCCTCCCCCCCCCCCCCCCCCCCNCCCCCCCCCCCAGGTTTGCTTATGCGGAGTGGAAAGGGTGTTTTCGGGTGATCTCTCCGGAAGATCCGCACTTTTGTAACACATTTACATGTTTTTCATTGATTCAGGCGCATATTTTTTCCCACGATTGAAATAATATTAATTATTTTTATCTTTTTTTGTTGCAGGTATGTAATGCACAGTGGACTAAATAACAATAGATAGTGGTGAATTGATTTGCACCACAAAAATTGGCGTCGCATCTCCCAGTCGGTAAAATGTTTATTCTCACTTCTATTTTAAAGCATATTCACCATCGCGCTTTTTTGAGGAGGGGGTTGTCCGTTTGATCCGTCGTTCAGTGGCGTGGCGTGTTTTACGATGTATCGATTGATCTGCCATTTAAACCGGTAGGCTCTAGAATCGTTGACACCCGTCGATCAAAAAATAGAAACACAATTCAATCGACACATATCCATCGCCATATTTTTCATTGACATACTTTCCATTGAGAGAATTTTTATCTTCGTATTTTCGATCAACACTTTTTCGCTCGAAAGAGACATTCTTCGACGTAGAAGTTCGATTCAAACGTGAGAAAGTTAGGGAATTCGAAAATTTTGGAATCGGGGAAAGCAAAAACAGCCAGAAAAAGTCAGGAAATCGAAAAATGAAAAATTATGGAAACCCTGCATGTGCATTTTGTCTTTATGAGATCCCTTCGTCGGTGCATACCGACATTTTCCCCAGCGAAAGTTCTCGAGCTCGAGCGCGAAAAACCAGGAGCTTTTCCTACTGTGCCCGCGGGCAACTCGCTGCGGCAGCGCGCGGTGGCAGGCACCGTGACCGATGGGAGCGCTTTTTATAACGAGCCCTGTCACCTAATGAGCGCAATTAAAAGCTGGAATCATTCTTGTACAATGCACCCGCGGATCGAGGCTCGACGCTAATGAGAGGCGCGCTATCTGGAAAAGCCCCGGACGAATGGTCTCGTAAACCCATTCCGCAACCTCCTCATACGAATGCTTTATCGCCCTGCCAAAGCCACTAAAATTTATCGAGTGCTGTGTTAGTGCGGTGCGTCAGCGTGACAAACCCCCCCCCCCCCCTCTCCATGCCCCCCTATGTCTGTCACAAAGCAGGTGCCACGTTCGATTTTCACACGCATTCTTTCACTCCTCATCAGGCTCAATGAAATCGAGTTTTTGCCGGTTGATTATTGAAATTGACAGACTAAGGGGATAAAGGGAAAGTGGAGCGATTCTATTGGGTGAAATGAATGAAGCGGCTGGTTTTTAAAGAATGCGGGGAAAAATTATGGATTAATTATATGGTCCTTCGTGGGTTGCCGTTAGTTCGTCTATTACTTACCTCTTGAACGTGAAACTACCGATTTCACCTATGGGATCGCTATTTCTACTCTTTATCGTCTTGTGTACTGCTTTGTCTACATGTAGATTCAATAATCAGTTCGCTGAATGAGAGTAAAGTACATTATGGTCGGAATTGGTTTACCTTAGGATGAATTGCCAACTGAGCGAATATTTCGTGAAATAATGGAGAATTTTCCAGCGAACCAGTAAATGCCCAATCTTAGGATCGCTGTATATGTAAGGGAAACAAGTTATACTAAGTTCTCAAAGTTATACTATTGAATTCTAATCGAAATTCGTAAAAATTGTAATTTCATTGTGTTCTGTCAAGGATTTCCGGACACTCCCTTGATCACAATTTAAATTAAGGAGTTGTTTTAGGAGTGACCACCAAAGTAGCACAGATTGCAAAAAATTGCAATTACATGGTAACATTACCGTTGAATACGGGATGAATACGGTCCTCTGTCCATCTACGCACTTAAAAGCTGCGAAAAGTGACAAATACAGCTTCTTTTGTCGATTATTTCGAATCAGCATTCATTGACCAAACGATGTAAAAATGTTGCAATTCGTGGTAACAAATTGGAGCATCTCCTTTGCATTGTGCTACTTGGTATGAATACATCCCTCTATCCATCTACGCACTCCAGCTCAAAAGCTGCGAAAATTATTTCGATAGCCAAAACCCACCACCCTGTCGAAAGTCGAGTGACCTGGTGGCCCAGTGTTCAATAGCATCAGCGATTGACTTTGGCCTCTAAGGCCGCGCGCCGCGATGCTCGCGGCGGGCCGCGCGCGCTAGGACTCGCGAACAAGGAACGGTTGCGAAGCGTTAAGCGTTACCCGGCCCCGGAGCCCGGAGCACGTGGGCTTTGATTAGCCGCTTACAATTAGTTACAAAATCCCACCCACGCTCCAAGCTCCGAGCTTCATTCAGCGCCACAGCCTACTTGCCTCACCGTTGCAATATAGTGCTTGAAAATCACCACAAACCCATGTAATATATCCGCATTTTATCGCACAATCTGGCAACCTTCACTTGCCTCCTCGCCCCGGTACCCGCGCCTTTGCCTCGTGCTTCTTCCCATTGAAAAGCCCACAGAATGAAACAGAAACGCACAAAAGCGCGAGGAATCACCGCAGTTGTTGTGTTTTGAATTTTGAGGACGGGACAATGCTCCCGAATACCGGAGAAAAGCTTAAAAATTCAGAAAGTTGTGAAGAACCGAGGGATTCATGGAAAAATCAGGGGGGTTTATACCTCGTACCGAATATCGAAAATCACTGTCTTTGTTCCCTCCTTAATTCCAAGAACCCCACAACAAGTTGCCTTTTTTTGGGAGCAGCCCGATTTCATCGAAAGGTGGTTGTATGAAACCCTGTAGTGAGAAAAGCCATATTTTTAGCTTGAGTTCAGAGCTGATTTTAGCGATACAATGGTGCTGAGTCCTAGAGGGGCATCTTTAAATTTTGAACATCATATACTCAATAATGCTGTAGACTGAAACCAGATTTAAATGTAAGGTAAAGTTTTTACCATAGGATCCACCAGCTCTCATTTTAGCCATAACTTGAGAAAATTCTAAGGTTCCCAAAAATGGAGCACAATACGCCCTTTCTCGGGGGTTCTCTTTATTACGTCAATGTTGATCAATTCTATAGGATATTTTTCGAGAATCTTTGAAAGTTTTCTCCTTCTCAAGCACATTTTGCCACCTTTTAATCACCGTTGCATCCCGTTCCGTTAGATTTTCTTAAATTGAAGACCCTTTGACTCCAAAGGGAATTGATCCGAGAAAAATGGGTAAAAAAGGCCGCCTTTTCTAACGTTATTTTGATCAATAATTTTGTGACACTTCTCAAAATTCCTTGAAGTCTAGCTCTTCGAATCTAAATGTATAGCCTCCTCCCATTTGTATCATATTGACGATCCTTTGGCTCTCGGAACATTCAAATTCGGAAATCGATTCCAGAAAAAGGAGCAAAAATTGGAGGCGCTTTTGAGAGATCCTTCTCAGCTCCTTCAGTTTAGCTAAATATTTGGATATTCTGCAAGATTTTTAAAGTCTTACCTCTCCAAGCAAAAATCTCTTCCTTACGATTCCATTTTCCGTAGGATTTCTTAAATGACGAATCTTCAACTCTCTGAACATGGAAATTCGGGAATGGATCTGGAGTAACCCCGGAGCTGGAGCCGCTGTGGGGCTCGAACCCGGATCCGCGCGCGGCGAGCCCGGACGCTACCCACTCAACCTGGGATGGACGAAGGTTGCTCCTGCCTACGTGTGAGGCGCGCGGCTCGGCGTTTTCCCGCTCTGCTCGCGCGTGGCCGCCCATTAACAATTACGTGTAATAGTTATTTGTCCATAAAACCGACTCGCATCCCCGCCTCGCGCTCCCAGGATGAGTAAGACGTAACCGATAGACTCCACCTCGCACTTATCCCATGATTTCTCTCCTTACGTTCGCTCGCTTGTAAGTGCATCGAGAATCGATTGCAGAGAAGCTTCCTTAGCAGTGAGGAGTTCTTTACAAAAATCGTGTATCGCACTGGAAAAAAAACACATTGGATCTAGAGTCCAGACTCTTGAAAACATTGACAAGAAAAAGGACTCTTGATTCAATCAGATTGAAGCTTAAATCAAAACGAAATCCACTCAAATTAAGAGGCTGGGTTCTTGATTTAAGCTTAAATCTGATTGAATCAAGAGTTCTTTTTCTTGTCGATGTTTTTAAGAGTCTGGACTCTAAATCCAATGTTTTTTTTTTCTAGTGCGGCCAAATTTAACAGAAATCAGGGTGTCTACGAGTGCGGAATTTCCGGAAGTAGTACTGATTTTTTAAGAGCGGTCCGGAAAGAAGTGCGGAAATTCCGTAAGATGGTCCAGAATTTTTTCATTTTTTGTCATTTTTGTCGCATTTTGAGCGAGAAATTCAAATTATTGAAATTTATCGATATTTGTCCATAAAACCGACTCGCATCCCCGCCTCGCGCTCCGAGGATGAATAAGACGTAACCGATGGACTCCACCTTGCACTTATCCCATGATTTCTCTCCTTACGTTCGCTCGCTTGTAAGTGCATCGAGAATCGATTGCAGAGAAGCTTCCTTAGCTAGCAGTGAGGAGTTCTTTGCAAAAATAGTGTATCGGTCAAATTTAGCAGAAACAGGGTGTCTACGAGTCCGGAATTTTCGGAAAGTCCGGAAGTAGTACTGATTTTTTAAGAGCGGTCCGGAAGTACTGGAAAAGTGCGGAAATTCTGTCAGATGGTCCGGAATTTGTGCATTTTTTGTCATTTTTGTCGCATTTTAAGCGAGAAATTCAAATTTTCGAAATTTATCGAATTTCATCAATTAGAGTTACTGAAAAAGTATCGAATTTTTCTATTGAGGAGGTACTGAATTTCTTGGGAGTGTACTGAAAAAGTACTGGTTTTTGGTCAGCCTGTTATAGTAGACACCCTGGAAATGAACCGCGTCGCATTGATCATGATATTGATCATTCGTCATGGGTAAATGAGTTATAGGGGAAATTTCTCGAGAACTTATTTTGCTAGTAACAGGAAAATTGTGGTACCTTTTTAAAGTGCACTAAGATTATAATTTTGGCCCTGGTAAAAATTGGCGATAAGAGCTGCGTTTCAAAATACCATAGGAATTCTTATAGCCGGCTAAAGAAGGCTACGGAAAATCATATAGCTGGCTGTAGAATGCGGAGAAAATCATACGGCCGGGCTATACGAAGCGATAAAAAATTATGCAGCCGGGCCATAGTTCCTATCGCCGGGCTTTACACTTTATCGCCTGGCTGTTGCTTTTTCGCCATCGATTATAAAAGGCTAGAAGAAATTGTGTAGAAATTCATGTGCTTTGGAAATCATTAAATTTGATACGGAACCACCTTAATATTTACAAAACACACATTATATTTTCCTTTAATGCATATTTTTTTTCATCAATTAAAATGAAAACAATCCATACAGGATGTGCAAACATTTCAAAATCTTGAGTTGAATGACGCTGACTCCGCCAGATTAAATATTAGAGCCTAACACAAAGCGGAGCGGCGACGCACTGGCGCCTACAAACCTAACAGGGATACTTCACGCATTGCGCAACGCGTGAAGTATCCCTGTTAGGTTTGTAGGCGCCAAAGCGCGATTCGCGTTGCCTTCCCGCCTGCCGCGCCGCAGCGTGCCGCGGCGCTTGAAGCAACTATTTCACACCAGAGGTATTGCACAGTATCATACTCGCATGAGTTGTCGCAAATCTCAGAGCCTTGTTGAAGATCCACCATCGCAACAGTCGTATCTAACGGTGACAACCCCGAAAAAATTATCCGAAAATAATCGATTTTTACATAATTCATCAGAATTCGAGGAAACACGAGGGTCTCCCTCTCATTCGATGTATGCGAACGAATTCAATTGTTTGGTCCCTAATAATGCCGGGCGGCTTAACATATAATTATTTAATTCTCATCGAATTGCAAATAAGGTAAACCATATTTGCATGAAAGTGAAAAAACGCCGAGCGCCCAGCTACTCCTTCACTGTCAAGTCTTTAATTACTGTTAAGCTGAGCTCGTCCGCCATATTAGATTGTGAGAGTCTCCCATTTAGTGCCCTGAGAATCTTTCATCATCCCGCAGTACTTTCCTTTGATGTGTAGCGAGTGAACCAACTTGTGTAAAAAATTATGGCGTAGAGAGTAATTTACGCATGCTATTTCATGCTCATAACTGAAGAAAATAACGTATTTGCTCCCTTTTTAATGATTAATGTCGTAATAGCGAAACTGTTGAATCGAGAGAACTGAATGCGAGTCAATTGGAACATACGTGTCCGTTCACAGGAAAAGGGGCCTTGGAGGATCAAATAACTCTCAACAGAGATATTGTCATCCCTTTCCAGAAGGATGTGTTACAAGATTTTGCCACAAAAAATTCCTGATAATGCCAAACCGTCTTGAAGTTTATAATTGCGAAAAAAGTTCATTTTCACAAACGCAGAGTATTCTTAAAAGTCCTACACGCACAATACACAGAGTACAATATAGTACATTTAGAGTTATATTGTGAGTATAGAGTATACTACATATTTTCTGAGCATACTGAGAAAAGTGTAGATCGTGTTTATTCATGAAATCACTGCTTGACGTTTTCAAAAGTCACTCATGTAGGCAGATATAAATCGGTAAGTTTAAGTTAGATAAAAATCATTCAAAATCGTCATGAATACCGTTGCTTCGAGCAACGAAAATTTTCTTAACTTCAGGTCTAAAACTGTTAATTGAAATACAAACTTTCGTCTTTTTCTGACACGAAAATTAACTAACCTGTTCCCGAATGGTTTTTAGGGGGTTCTGGAAGATGTTTCTCGTCAAGAAATTCCGAATTTTCGATCCAAGTTGATTAAAGTACACATTCTACCTCAGTTTATGTTTCGTGTATTTTTGTGATACTGAGTTTCGTTCATTTGCGACATCACGTTACTTGCATTTTTTTCTTCAGCTTCTCTCTGTAACACTTCATTGATCTCCGTTTTCCCTTGTTTACATAATTTACAAAGGTGAATCCCGTTCTGGAGCGTAAATACAGTCGTAGTGACTTGTCCTTCCACTTCTTATTCCGTGGAGCAAATCGTAACGTCTGGTTCAATCTCTTTTTCGGCAGATTTCTCGCATCGTTCGTTACGCTTCTGCATAGTTTCACTCGTCCAAGACTAATGATTCGCATTCTTCTTTGAATTCTAGAATCATGAATTGGGAAGTTTCGGAAAATAAGGAAGATCTCATTGCGAATCCAATCGTATCATTGTTTTGAATATTTCTCAGGCCTGAAAGTCCTTTACGAAGGAGAGTTGTTACACACGGCAGGCATTTCTGATTGGCTGTTACGGTGTCAGAGACAGAGCAACATATGCCAATTAGAATTAGATTGCATGTACCATAACTATTTTTGAAGGGGATCCTAAGCTCTGTAAATTCTTCAAATCAGTAACAGGGACCAGTGCGACTGGATTCGCGATGATTTTGCGTTGAGTTAACCGGAAATATCGTATAGGAACTGCGAGCTGATTATTGAATCGATAGACAAAGAGATAAACAAAGAAGACATAGGGAACATGGGGCAATTCTATCGGTTGAAACGGGTGGTTATTGCAGACTAAGGTGAAAAATAATGGACTCACCATAGGGTCTCTCGTGGGTTTCCGTTAGTTAGTCGATTACTCACCTCCTTTGTCCATTGCAACCACTCGCTCCCGACAGAGGATCGCTTTATTTGTAGTTTGTCCTCATCGTCTACAGCTGTGTCTATCCATTTCAAAAATCAGCTCACTTGAAGTCTCTTTGGAATAACAGATTAAACCGTTTGAAACTAAGAAATTTCCTGTCGATTCAAAGATAATTCTCGCCCAGGAATTATTCTGCGGAATCTCTATTGATCCAGCAAAAGATTCCTCTCCTTTTCTAGATCCCAGGGGTCTCTGTGCGAACATTCGGTCCGCACTCTCTCTTGCTGCAAGGCATTCCAGCTCGTAATCTGCCAAAGACGGTACTTCAGAAGGAAACATCGATGAAAGACCATAGACAAAGCTATAGAAAAATAAGAAAAAAGGAGTAAGGAGGGATCCTATTAGTAAAAGCGGATGGTTGCAATAGACAAATGAGTTAGGTAATGGACTGACCAACCGCAACCCACGAGAAACCCCATAGCTAGTCCATTATTTACCCCTTGGTTAATAACAACCACCCATTGCAATTAAAAGGATCGCTCCGTATGTCTGTCCTATGTCTGCGTTGTCTATTATACTTTCTCTATAAAGTTCAACGATCAGCCGTCTGTGCGGGCATTGTGTCCGTCTTCTCTCTATCGAGGTATCTTAGCTCATAATCTGTCAAATAAGGTACACGGAGAAAAAAACTTCGTGCATGGGACCCGAAGTTGAGGTCATATGGATCTCTGAAGTTTTCGGATCACGTATCGGAAAACTTGAGGTCGAGCTGCCGAAGTTCGGGTCAGACATCTTAAGTACTTCGATATACACCGAAGGGTTCGGGTCACACATCTGAAGTACTCCGGTACATACCGAGGTGCCTCGATGTCTGACCCGAACTTTGGCAGCTCGACCTCAAGTTTTCGGACGCGTGATCAGAAAACTTCAGAGATCCATATGACCTCAACTTCGGGTCCCATGCACGAAGTTTTTTTTCTCCGTGTATGGTATGCGCCAGGAGGAAACATCGAGGAACGACCCAGTGACGCATCTGCAATGGAGGACGCTCTTGAAGAAGTCTGAAAAATTGGCGCGGCCTCATATGCGCACGGAGCCCCGTCGGAAATGGGTCAGTGGAAGTTATCGCTCGAGGGATAATTGCCGGCTGAGCCGCGTGCTAGTGCGAGTACGCCCAATTAAACGGCCTGCATGCCCCTCGCGAGTTGGAGTCGCACGAATGTGGAAAGAGGAGCGATCGGCTCGAGACTAATAGAGACAGAAGCAGAAAAACTCAATATGAAATGCTTACGTAACCCGGTGCCCGGTCCCGGTGCCGTTACGCAAGGCCGCAAGGATTCCGCGGTGGCGGGGCGGCGGCGGCGCGGCTCCAGCAAGAATCTGCAATTTCAATGGAGAAACAATGGTATACGTATCGGTTACCATCCAGCGAGGAAGTATAATGACGCGAGTCAAGGCTACCGCAACGAGCCCTGCTCTACCCACCCGTCCCATTGGCAAATTGTGCGCTCAATCCCAGGTTTTTCCGCCCGGTCGGGGAATCGGTTCCGATTTTGAAAAGTCGCGGGGAACGATGGCATTTTCGAAATGAACATGTAGGGAACGTAGAAGGGAGGATTGATACGAATGGGGGCATGGGAGGAGCATGTATAGAAAGAGTGTGACGCCCTTTGATAGGTTCTGCAGTCATAGGTCATTTGTGGGAATCTTAGGTCCTAAACTGGAGAAATCCAGGGATACTTGGACCGCCTTACGCAGAAACCGAGAACCGAGCCACATCAGGTACTGACATCAATTGGGCAATTTAAGTTTTTACACGGAAACGTTCGTGCGGCTTTTTGTGTAAATTTCAGTGAATTTTCTGCATAGTATGAAGCAAATTCTTCAAAATTTTTCAAAGGCATTCGCACAAACTGTCTCTTGTAAAACATTAAATTGCCTAGTTAAATTCGGCATTAGCTGATGTGGCTTGGTTCCTTTCTGCTAGTAGCAGTCCGATTAATGATATACCTAAAAGAAAAATGTGACTCGTGGCTAAAATTACCTTCAAAGTTTTTTCAAAATTCATTCCAGAAGTTAAAAAGTGTAAAGTTATTTTTACGTCCAGGCCGATACCGCCATCCTTCTTGTTCCCATCGAATCCCAAAGACTCCAAGAACTTCTGAAGCTAGTATACCAATCGTAAGACGTCATATTTTTTTGTATTAAAAAAATTGGAATGATTAACTTTCTCGAGACAAATACTCCAGATTTAGCGTTTACGCACCTCACCATTTCGCCTTCAATTTTGGAGATAGGCCAGAGTACATCCTTGGTGCAGCAATAGTTACCTTTTCTCAGTATTTGCATCTTGTCTTGAAAATAAACCATACCACGAAATGCATTATATCAAACTTTAACCTGACGATTTTGATTCTCTATACAAGTCACTCCCACAATTGATGACAATGAAAAAGTGACTTGTCTTTCGTACTCAGGTGATACAGCAAACTAGAAAGAAATGAAGAAAAATGTCATCCTGTGTTGGGTTTTTAATTTTTTTTAAGGGATCATAGAGTTCACACCAAGTAAGTTTACTACTTAGAGACTGAGACAGAAGATCGTGAGGAGTTCAGCATTGAAAGTTAATGGAAGAATTAAGATGGTGGATCTTCTGTCGCAGTCCAATAGTGCACAAACTTATTTGGTGTGGACTCTATCGCTACACTGGAAAAAAAACACATTGGATCTAGAGTCCAGACTCTTAAAAACATCGACAAGAAAAAATACTCTTGATTCAATCAGATTTAAGCTTAAATCAAGAACCAAGCCTTTTAATTTAAACGGATTTTGTTTTGATTCAAGCAAAAATCCGATTGAATCAAGAGTATTTTTTCTTGTCAATGTTTTCAAAAGTCTAGACTCTAGATCCAACGTGTTTTTTTTCCAGAGTACATTATTTTACTCTATTATCTATTCCTCTATTTGTACGCCGTCTGGCAGCGTTACCGATACTCCAGCGCGTGGAAACACCCGCCCTTTTTCCCTCTAACTTTCGTGATGCGCAATAATGGCAGCGGAATATGTTTTTATGAACTTGCATAGACAATAGACCGCTCCCGCTCGGTGATTTGTCACAGGATGGTCTTGGTCGTCGCCTTCAATGAAATTGAGTGTAAAACGCGGCAATCGGCCCCGGGACAATAAAGCTTTCACAGAAATTGACTTGTTGACTTCGCTTCGGCGCTTCGCCCTTCGAGCTTTATTCCTACCTCGTTACGTGTTAAGTTTTAAGGTACCTGCATTTCTGGGGGTTCGCTCCGAAAAGAAGTACCGAAACGGTGGGGGTCTCTAATGGATTGGGGACACAGGCAATATACAGGGTGATCCAGGGTTAAACGGCCAGACTGCAGTGGCGTGTTCGACGGGTCTAAATGAGACTTTTTTGTTGTATTAAAGTCTTTTCTAAAAGTGCCCCCAGTCGGAACTACGCCCCACGCCCCCCCCCCCACAATTTCAGAAAGTAAATCGTTTTTCTTGAATTTTGACAACGGTTGTGAACCAAATCTCATGAAAGTCTGTACTCCCCTATACTTTAATGCCCTGAATTCATAAAGATCTAAAAATCGAAAAACAAAATCGAAATCTCAATTTAAAGGATGGGGGGGGGGGTTTGGGGGTGTTTCGGCTCCTGCAGCCTGGCCGTTTAACCCTGGATCACCCTGTATTTTTGAGACCCCACACTAGCAATGCAAGCAATGTAATCGAGTGAGGCTAAAGTTAATTTCGATGATCAGCGCTTCTTCTTTTCCGATGATGATTAATGACAACTAGACGCAACTAGTTGAGCATGAAATGAAATAGATTTGACCCGAAGGTAACTGATGCATGTCGGGGTAAACACTTCGCAAGGCGAGTTTTTGCAAATTAGGTCAGGACTGCCAAACCAATCAACTCTTTGGTTATGAGTCATCACCACTAAACGAGTCTGTCTGTGGCCTCTGAAGATTAGCAGGGGTCTCTGAAAATATATTTCCTCTGATTGGGAAGGAGCTAGGGGTAACACGCGAGGGAAAAATTTTAGAGGTTAAATCAAATATATTTTCCTATTATTCTGACAATTCAACACTACAACTCCCTCAATGATAGCTGATCTTCAATGTGTTAACAAAGCTTTTTCAGGGATATGCACACACGCAGCCTCAATTTTGAGAAGAGCAACTTTCGTATAGAGCGGGGTCAAATAATCAATTTTAAGATTTCGTCGGTTTCTGTTTCCTGTCCTGAAGAAAATTTTGCAAGAGATTTAGTTCATTTTGAATAGAGGGTGCAAAGTTGAATTGAAATCAGGGAAATTTCACACCCTGAACTTATAAGCTTAGAATTTTGAACGATTTTTCCAGGAAACCACGATTTTGAAACTGCAATATGCAAACCTCCGGTTTAGTTCGATATTTTCAGACGTTTTCTTTCGCAAAATGTTTGTAGAACACTCTCTATGTTCTGAAATCAGTCCTCAATGTAATTTTAACGGAATGAGGTCCCTTTCCCCTTTGGCAACGTTTCTTGAAATTACGCGTAAGAAAATGACCTCATCCTTACACCTCTAAATGATGAAATGATGCACCGGATATCCTGTAATTCTTTCTGCACCTCTCGGTTTCGTCTGGGGCCTACCCCGCAGCGTCTAAGTCCCACCATCCGATCCAAACGGTTCATTCCGTCGTGCACGCGTCGATTCTTATCGTATGTTCAGGTGCAAAGTTGCCAGAATATGTCGTTAAATTTGCATATTTCCCATCGAGCTCCATGAGAACAGAGAAACATTCTGATTGGTTACCGGAGATAGCACTAACGGCAATTTTTTAAAAATCGAGTTCCCTTCGAAATTCGTTTAATCTTGCTCAAATTTACTGGCTGATTGGGTGATGCAACGAAATTTGTTTCATTTAATACAAAAGCGAGATCCATGAGGAAACAGTGAGTGTGCAAAAATTGTCGTCGTTTCAGATAAAACAGCAGTATGGGCAAATGGATTTTATTTTGAAATTAGGAGCTACAATTTCCAGTTCAGTCTAGAAACAGTATGTGTACCGTCAGTTGCCCAATGCACATACTCGTTTTTACGGATGAGCGAGAAATTGTAGTTCCTAATCGCAAAATGTAGTTTTTTCAGCGAGAAGGCCTCACATACTGGTCTTGAATACTAATAATTACTTGAAGACTAATTGAATACTAATAATATAAAATTGGGAGAGGCTTTCAGATGATTTTTGACAATTTCACGAAGAACGGAGGATTATCGTTCAATGAAATTTCCCATTCAAATGCACTCAGGTCCATTTTCTCAAAACTGTATTTTTGTTCGCTGTTTTCGGTAACGCGGCAGCATTGGCGATTCCTGCAAGTTAACAACACTTTTTTCCTCCACTTCCACTTTTTTCACTAGCAGGCTACGCAGGGTTGCAATTTTTCAAGAAAAATAAAATTTTGAAATTTCAGAAATTTCTGAAAAATATTGGAAAATACCGGATCCTTTTCATGTTTCGCAAAATTTAAAAATTGCGAATTTCTCCTATTTTTCTGTTTTTAAGCGCGGGTTGCACACTCTAACCCCTGGAAAATATGAAATATTTCACAGCCTCGAGAAATTTAATGAAATATTCCAAGGAAATTTCCAATTTTTCATATTTTTCATTTCACGCGTGCAACCCTGGGCTACGCTGCCCCCCCCCCCCCCCCCCNCCCCCCCCCGACCGCTTTGCGGTCCAACCCCTTAAAGCGCTTCACGCGTTATATGCTTATGCGTTATGCGTTATATGTTACGCCATACTCTCATAGACTGAGATAAGTAATCGATTTTTGGGTGAGCAGGTATCGATTTTTAGGTGTAAATAGACGAAACCTAATGTTGTGGAGTAACAAGGTGGTAACAACCTAATGTTGTGGAGTGTGAACCTCCCAAAAATTCCACTAAAATGAACAACATGACAACCATGTTGAGGTGGCTGAATTTGCCACGCGCGCCGTGAGCAACGCAATTTGCGACACGTTTACGATTACTGCCGAGGGCTTAGTGCCGCGTAACGCCACACAATGGGAATTTGTTTTTTTTTTTTTTCTATCGTTCTTACTTTGGTACCCAATCGAACTTTTCCAAAAATTCTAGCGGGAAAATCTCATAGAAATCTTCATTCATAAGACGAAAACACGTTTCAGGCTACTTGTACGACCAAAAGGCGCACAATACAAGAACATTTGGAAAGTTAGGGGGAAAATGCATTTACAAAGTAAGGGCAATTTCTTCACTTTAATCACTTGATTGCAGTCCTCTTCAATGAGTTCATACCACTGCACTTCTTGTAATTTTCTAATCACCTAGCTTGAATATTGCAGTTATCCAAAATGAAAGGTGTAATAGTCTATGTAATCAGGGCACCCTCATAATAAATGCAGCTATCAATCAACTTTAGCTCACTGTGCGCCAGGCAATCACACCGTCTGACAATGTCATAGTGACACGCATATGAACACGTTATCACTGCCGGCAGTGAATAACCGAATATCGCACAGTGCACCGAAGAGCCCCCTCACAAACTTAGTCGGTCGTAAGAACTTTCCTTAAACGAGTTTTAAAAAAAAGGAACGTGTTCATTCTTACATGGGTCTTGGGCTACATGCCAGTATCAGTGTTCTAGAGCTCATCTGAACATGGATATATTATTTTTAAGAACTATTTTTTCAAATATCGTCGTCCCTTTGACGTAATGGCGTGTCTCAATTCCCACGCGTGAGCTTTGTTTTCCATCTGCCTACCTACCTTTCAGGGCTCAACTAGAGAGAGAGATAGCAAGAGAAGCGTCGATATATCTGCAATATATTTTGTAGAAGGGGTCTATCTACATCGGAAGAGCGAAGGAAGAACATGTCGGTTGAAGAGACAGATTGGATTTTAGGATTAGAGTTTGAAACGTTGGCGTGGGTCGAATCTGATGCTCAAGCGATGCCGTAAATAAAGGCTGAAGAGGTATGAAGAAGTTACTCGGCCCTAAGTAGACAGAACGTTTTCTCCGTAAGTTTTCATCGCTCCAACTGAGAATCGCATTACGCAAAAGAGGTTTATCTACAGGAGAGTCATAAAACACCTAACTAGCTCTCGCGTTTGTTAAAATCCCGAGTGATCTCCACGTCTACCCACACCTCGTTTTAGCTTCCTGTGCTTGCCCCCGCAGCATCCCTGTGTCTACCGAGCTCATGTTACACATTTAAATCCATCGCCTTTAAGTCTTTTTTCATAACCTCTGGTGTAAGTAGACTTCTTCATCCACATAGTCATAAGCGCGTCTAATCTGTGTAAGCACTTCTGCTTTACAGTAAAAACATGAGAAATACGAAAAAGCATTAGTAAGTAGATGAAGGAAAATAGGAATGAGAAAAGAAGAATGATAGTGAGGGGATGGAGATGAACTGGACTATATTTTGAATGAAAAAATGTTTAAGTCACCTTTATTTGCTTTCTAGAATGGGTTTGACGCTTTAAACAACAAATTTTGAAATTAATAAGGAGAAGACACACCGGGCCACAGTTAATTACTGTTTACTTTTATTTATTACGTATTCATTTCAGAGTAAATTCACTCCATCTTCAGCGCAGTCCGGCTTTATCTTCTCCTTATTAATTTGTGAAAAAAACTGCACATAATGCATTTTTGTACGTAACACATTTTGCCCGAAAACTATGTCAAATTATATATTTTTAACCATCTGTCATATCTTTTATTGTCAGGGAATTTTACTAAAGTATGCCAGGAAAATCAGGGAATTCCATTTTCTATATTCTATGGCAATCCTGGTAAAAGTTATATATATTTTTTTCAAATTTACTCCCCTCACCTACGCGAAGCTATAATACCGCCACGCTCGCGTCGCGGAGCGGCCAGGGGGCGCACCCCCTGGCGACACGCTTTCTGCAGTCTCATCATCGAAAGTGGCCGGTCCGAAACAGCCGAAACGCGAGCTTTTAACCATTGCGCGGCGGCGGCCTGTCGTTTCTAAAACCTCGAAAGTTTGATTTATCTTCGGCGAGCAGCAAGCTCCCTGTCCCGAGATCCGAGACCCCAGTCACTTGCACGACAATGGAGTGTCGGATTATCGCTTTATTGTTAGCTTACTTTCGCCCCCCTTCGCCCCCCTCGCGTCCCCCTTCGGTTCACTCCGCGGGGTCCCGTGCCCCGATCTTTGTCTCTCCGATTAACGTCGCCCCGTCGAAAGAGCTCGATTCCGCTTCTTAATATCGAGGAGGAAGTCGGTCGTACTTTGATTCGCTCCGAATAAAAGTTCGGGAGTAGAATTTCTCGTGCCCGGAACTTTCTGCGAGCCGGTCCGGGGGGGGGGGGGGGGGGGGGGNGGGAGTGGAGGGGGATCCCGCCCGAATTCCCGGGGCTTTGAAAAGTCGGTGCCTCGATATTACCGTGATTTTTTGGTCGGTGTTCCAGAAATCCTTGACTTTAACTTTTAACTTTCGACTTTCGTCGAGAAAAGTGTTTTTTTTCAATTTGGCGGAGGGGTAGGAGTATTTAAACTTCCCGCGGGCGCGTAACGAAAGTCTTAAGTACCTCTGGAGGTATTTTTAAGTTGGATGGGGGATGCTTTTCATCGGTCTAAAAATGTAATATTTCTTCGAAAAAATTGGGAACTCGTCAAGTTACGGATCCACAATAATTTGTGACTTACTTTTACAGGTTTAATTATCGCGGGGAAACGGAACTTAGTCCATCCGGTCCATAATTCAACAACTGAACTTTTCCGTCGAAAATCTTAAAATTACGGATATCGAAACCCAGCTCGAAAAACACTGTTTTACTTCAATGTTTTTCTCTGAATGTGGAGCCGTGGACTTGAAGATACGTCCTTTTTCCCTTGAATGGTCACAACTTACAAATTGCGTGCTACAAATGGACCGCGTTCAGCAGAAAGGAACCAAGTCACATCAACTATCGCCAAACTTGACTGAGCAATTTAATTTTTAATAACGTTAACGTTTGTGCGGATTCGTTTAAGAATTTTAGGGAATTTGCTCCCCACCATGTAGAAAATTCACGGAAATTCGCAACCAATCGTTCTCGTGTGTAAAATTAAAGTGACCAATAAATTGAAGTTGGCAATAGCTGGTGTGGCTTGGTTCCTTTCTGCTCAGCGCGGTCCAAATGATATTACAAAAATGTTTTTTGTCAAATAACAGACTTGCCTGTTCCGTCACTTTCTTTCATGAGTAATCATAGAACAAAGATCAGAATGTTGATCCCGGAAGATATTCGGCTCCAGCACGGGTAAAATTAAATGTTTCAACGGCGAATCGTGAGACGAACCGAAACCGAAAGCCACAAACCGCGTCGTAGAATGAAAGTGCTCCCGTGCTAAGTAAAAACGCCGTATAAGCGTTCGAATGTTGCCGAAGTTCTCCTTTGAAAATATTAATTTTTGAAGAAAGTTATGAATATTTTTCCTTGAAATTTCCAGACTTTTTAGATAAAATTACGAACGAAATCCTCTGAAAAATCGGAGGAGAAATGTTCACAAATTTTCCTGAAAATTCGTGATTTGCCGAAGGAAATTTGGCAACGCTTGGTGGCTCATACGGCGTTCTTACCTAACACGGCAGAGTGGGTGTGCGTTGTTTTCACCTGAGCCGGAGTTGTCGAAAATACGCACGATAAGATTTTACTACGCTGTGTTTACTTTTTGTGACTCACGGCGGAGTGTGAAAATAATATCCGATGCTGCGTCGCCAACAGCGCCCGATTATCGATTCTATTTCGATATGACATGACGAGACGCAGCCCTATGTAAATCAAGCAATATATCGCGTATCGATGCCTCGTCGTACTGTTTTAAACTCTCGATAATCGGCTGTGTGTGTGTGTGGATAGCGCAATATTGTCACAAAGATTACGGCAAGCTAAATCTCTCCAGTGCTTGCTCCTCAGCTTTGTGGGACCGCCTTGTCTCGCCCAATAAACCTTGCCGGAGGGTGGAATCTTGAGGAAATTGTCTGGTTCACCATATGTAGAAGTTATTTTTCTGGAATTGAACGTAAAAACGAGTAAAACGGACGAAAGGCTGCCAAAGAAGTTGCTTGATTGGGTTCCTCCTGGGAGGAGACGAAGAGGTCGCCCAGTGAAAGGGTGGCGACAGAGGATTGAAAGAAATGAGGGTTTGCCAACTCCCTGAGGGGCTTTGGGAGGATAGGGGACTTAGGCGGCTAGATGTCGCAGAGCGCCAGAGATCATTATAAAAGCGGCTTTATACAAGTAAAAATGAGTCACTTTGAACGCACGTGACCGTCCATGAAGAAAGGGACACGATTTAAAAAATCTGAAACCCAAAACTTACATGTATTTACCAAAGAGAAAATTAAAGTCCCCATTGAATAGGGAAAGTGCGTGACCAGGTGACCACCAGATCTCCCCACGCTTTTTTTCAGACAACCAGACGTACGACGACTACTTTTTCATTCCTTATGAAAATAGCCTCGGAAATCAAAACCATTTGTTTTTTTCGAATTGAGTCAATTTTTCGGCAAGAATATGTTCACGACTGACTTTTCGAGAATTTTGCGTTTCCATTGATGTATATCACTTTCCACTTACTCCAACGAACACCAAAGATCTTGATTTTTGAAATTTCAATTGTCTTTCACTCGAAGCGATGTTTTTGACTGTCCTTCCAGCTCTCTGCGTTCCGATTATCCAAAGAGCCTCGCCAAGTTTCGCCCCTTTTTTTTATACCCGAGTTGGTCAACCGGACGGTGCTCAAATGAAAGCCTATGGTAAGGCAAACTTCCATGCAAAGTTTCAACTTGAAGTGACCCCTGGTTTAGGCTGTACAGCGTTGCCAATTTTCCCGTTTCATGTGCTAAAATCAAGGATATTGGACTATTAGTGCGGTGCATAAGTAGACTAGTACACCAGAGCATCTAGATAGGGAGACTGAGACTACTCCCTGGAATAGAGTGCCTATGTTGGTGGAGTAAAGACATGCCAGTAATTTGACCAGGTGACTGATTGTTGAAATTGATTGACAAAGCGACAAACAAAGAAGACATAGGGAGGATGAAGCGATCCAACTGGTTGAAACTGGTGGTTCTTGCAGACTGCGAGGGCAGTGATGGGCTAACTAAAGAGTCTCTTGTCGGTTCTCCTTGGTAAGTCTATTGTCGATTGCAACCACCCGCCTCCACCAATATGATCCCTCCAAATACATTTTGTTTTCTTTGTCTATAGCTTTGACTATAAAGAGCCTCGCCAAAAAGTGGTGTTTTTTCGCCCCTTTTTTTTATACCCGAGTTGGTCAACCGGACGGTGCTCAAATGAAAGCCTATGGTAAGGCAAACTTCCATGCAAAGTTTCAACTTGAAGTGACCCCTGGTTTAGGCTGTACAGCGTTGCCAATTTTCCCGTTTCATGTGCTAAAATCAAGGATATTGGACTATTAGTCCGG
>NW_017550922.1:1068704-1096302 GCF_001854935.1 Bemisia tabaci | reverse complement strand
TGTCCCGTTGACCAACTTGGGTGTACTAGTCTACTTATGCACCGGACTAATAGTCCAATATCCTTGATTTTAGCACATGAAACGGGAAAATTGGCAACGCTGTACAGCCTAAACCAGGGGTCACTTCAAGTTGAAACTTTGCATGGAAGTTTGCCTTACCATAGGCTTTCATTTGAGCACCGTCCGGTTGACCAACTCGGGTATAAAAAAAAGGGGCGAAAAAACACCACTTTTTGGCGAGGCTCTTTATAGTCAAAGCTATAGACAAAGAAAACAAAATGTATTTGGAGGGATCATATTGGTGGAGGCGGGTGGTTGCAATCGACAATAGACTTACCAAGGAGAACCGACAAGAGACTCTTTAGTTAGCCCATCACTGCCCTCGCAGTCTGCAAGAACCACCAGTTTCAACCAGTGGGATCGCTTCATCCTCCCTATGTCTTCTTTGTTTGTCGCTTTGTCAATCAATTTCAACAATCAGTCACCTGGTCAAATTACTGGCATGTCTTTACTCCACCAACATAGGCACTCTATTCCAGGGAGTAGTCTCAGTCTCCCTATCTAGATGCTCTTGACCAAGGTATACCTTAACCGTGGACAAGTTCACATAATAAGTCCCTTTTCGTGTCTACACGGAGAAAAAAACTTCGTGCATGGGACCCGAAGTTGAGGTCATATGGATGTCTGAAGTTTTCTGATCACGCAGCCGAAAACTTGAGGTCGAGCTGCCGAAGTTCGGGTCAGACATCGAGGCACTTCGGTATGTACCGGAGTACTTCAGATGTGTGACCCGAACTTCTGCAGCTGGACCTCAAGTTTTCAGATACGTGATCCGAAAACTTCAGAGATCCATATGACCTCAACTTTGGGTCCCACGCACGAAGTTTTTTTCGCCGTGTATAAACTGAAAATACACGGAGAAAAAAACCTCGTGCGTGGGACCCGAAGTTTAGGTCATACGGATCTCTGAAGATTTCAGATTGAGCATCTGAACACTTTTGATCTAGCTGTCGAGGTTCGGATCACACACCTGAAACTTCAATTCTCACATCTGAAGTACTTCAGATGTGAGAACCGAAGTTTTTCGGATGTGAAAACCGAAGTACCTCAGACGTAAGAACTGAAGTTTCAGATGTGTGATCCAAACCTCAGCAGCTGGACCTAAAGTGTTCAGATGCTCAATCCGAAAACTTCAGCGATCTATAGGACCTAAACTTCGGGTCCCACGCACGAAGTTTTTTTCTCCGTGTGCTATGACGTCAAGTACAGATTTACCCCGTTCGCTCGCGTTATCTCGTCTCCAGCCTAACCCGCGGCGGTAAGGCAAGGACGGAGGGGGCGGTGTCCGGATGAATGAGGAAGGTTAGGTGAGGAGGTCTGGTGCGGGATGTGAGACAACACAACAGATGATCGGGAGCGTGCGGCAGGTGTGAAACTGGCTCCCGATCCGGCCGGAGGACCAAAACCAAGAGCGAGGACTCTTCATCGAGCAGCTGTCGTCGACGCCGCCGACGTCGGCACGCGCCACGCGTCCCCGACTCCGACCGCCACGCGCCCCGCATTAAAACCCTCCGCCGCCGCCGCGCCGCTGCAGGTTCCCGCTGCAGGTAGACGCGCCCACGTTGCCGATGCCGCGTTCCCGCCCTCATAGCTCCCATGTGACGTCATAGTTTCGTGATTCGACGCGGCACCCATTTTGCCGATTCTTGACGTATTGGACGCCACGTATTGCAGTGCTTAGGTAAAACGTCGATTGAACTTCGAGCTTGCCGATTGTCCCTTGATGAAAAATTAATTTTGTGGGAAAGTTATACGTAATTTTTCTTGAATTTCTCGGATAATTTAGATTAGATTAAGATTTAGGAGTTGATTCCTCCAGCGGTCTGATTTTTGAAATTAATAGACAAAGCGATAGACCAAGAAGACAAAAGGGATACGGAGGGATCCCACTAGTGGAAGCTGGTGGTTGCAATGGACAAAAGAGGTAGGTAATAGACTAACTAACGGCAACCCATGAGAGACCCGACAGTTAGTCTATAATTTTCTCCCTCAGTCTATAAGAGCCACCCGTTTCAACCAATAGGATCGCTCCTTACTCTCCATGTATTCTTTATCTATCGCTTTGTCTATCAATTTCAATAATCAGCCCGCTGGTTGAAATGGGTGGTTGTTACAGACTAAGAGATAATGATGGACAAACTAACGGGTTTCTCGTGGGTTACCGTTAGTTAGTCTATTGCCTACGTCCTTTGTCCATTGCAACCACCCCTTCCATCAATAGGATCCCTCCATATCCTTTTTGTCTTCTATGTCTAACACTTTGTCTATCAATTTATACAATCAGCCCGTAGTTGGCGTCGGAGAGGGCGTCCATGTGAAAGGCGGATGGGAGGAATTCATAAAGAGAAAGAGACATGCCAGCTTCCGGAAGATCTCCACCATGAAAGATTCGTGTGGCGGTTAGGCGTCCATCGCAGAGCGCCCTAGTGCGCTGTAAAAGTGACTAATATGGATTTTGCAAAAAGGAACCACTAGCATTGCAATGATGCAATGCTAGCAATATCAATAACATTGCATCTTTTGCAATAAAATTGCGGAAATCGTGAAAAATTAGGAAATTTAGATGGTAATTTTTGTCTTAAATTTACAGTTTTTAGCGAGTAAAATAGGAACTATCAATGGATAATCGGGTTTTTCCTTCAAGACAAAAGCAGTTGCACAATCTTAGCAACATTGCAATGCTAGTGGAACCTTTTTGCAAAATGCAATCCATATGTACTTGCACTGGGAATTAAAATTTTAGAAAAATTAGAAGACGATCATTCAGAACTTTCCCAGAAAGAAAACGCGTGTTTCATCAGAGGAAATCGGGCGATACCCTCTCCACGAGTAGGTACTCCAGAAAGAACTTATTCAAAACTGTTTTAATTCATTCCTTG
Source organism: Bemisia tabaci (assembly GCF_001854935.1). Lineage (NCBI taxonomy): Eukaryota > Metazoa > Arthropoda > Insecta > Hemiptera > Aleyrodidae > Bemisia > Bemisia tabaci. The sequence goes on along the minus strand of NW_017550922.1, from coordinate 1,093,363 downwards.
GCTTGGCTGTTCATACCTCATGCCCTCGGAGTAGTGGACTCACGTTTCACTTACCTTGGCTCTGACCCTTGCCAAGAAGTATTACGATACATAATGTAGTAGCTCCTGCTTGGCAACGCTTAAGGATGTGAGTAGGAGCTAATCGGATCAAGCATCATGGATCGGGATAGGTCATAACTCAACCACCGCCTGCAACTCGATCATACGTGCTAGAGGAAGACAGAGCGACCGCCGTGGCAGTCGTGTGAGAGAGATGTCCGCGACTCCGCGCGCACCTGCCGAATGTGACGAGAAACCCGTATTAGATTAAAGCAGAAATCTCGTATCTCGCTTTGCAATGCGTTCCAAACTTCCCGCTGTTTTATTTTGTGAATTGTTTTTAAAATTTTAATCCGTTTAATTAATTAGCATAATTTCTTGATAATGTCCCTAATTGGACCGAGTTGAACAGAAAGGAACTAAGCCACACCAGCACTGGAAAAAAACACATTGGATCTAGAGTCCAGACTCTTGAAAACATTGACAAGAAAAAATACTCTTGATTCAATCAGATTTATTTAGCTAAAATCAAAAGGAAATCCGCTCAAATTAAGAGGCTTGGTTCTTGATTTAAGCTTAAATCTGATTGAATCAAGAGTTTTTTTTCTTGTCGATGTTTTTAAAAGTCTGGACTCTAGATACAATGTGTTTTTTTTCCAGTGAGCTATTGCCAAACTTTATGGGATAACTCAATTTTGTACATGAAAACAGTTTTGCAGATTTTTGTGCAAAATTCAGTGAATTATCTGTCTAGTACATAGCAAATTCCTTAAAATGTTCAAAAAATCCGCATCAAAGTGCTCTTGTAAAAAATTAAATTGCCCACTTAAAAATTAAATTTGGCAATAGCTGACGTGGCTTGGTTCCTTTCTGCTAAATGCTGTCCAATTATTTTCCTTCAATAGTTTAGAAATATGCTGGGAAATTTTCGAGCGATGAATTATTTAGTTTGTTTCTCTTCAAAAATGTAGAGCAGGATGGGACATCTTGAAACACTGTAATCTAGATATGCGGTTTTCCAAGTTGGACGGGGTTACTTTTTTCCTTCGTAAGGGGATGTGCTAGATAAGCCCCTCTCGCTAATATCTATTTCATGCAAACCTATGAATAAATTCCGCGCGTCCTTTTACATTCCCACTTCCCTCGTCATTCAAGTGCTGTTTTTTAATGCGCAGGATTGCCGCATTGTACGGAAAAACCAGTTTTCCTCCCCCAATACAACCCACTATAAAATGAGTCCTCATTTTGCCGTACGATTTAGCAATCTCGCTCTAATTCCTGATTATTGAAACATCCCATATTTCATTCGAAAGGTTTTTATAAAATTGTATCATGCAAGTCGTTTTAATTCGTATTTTGAATTTGCATTTTTGAAGTTAAAACCAGAATATGACGTTTCATATAACTAAGTTTTCCTATGCTTTGATCTCAGTAGTGGCGTGACTTGAAATATTTTGTGAATTATGCAGTAGATTGGTGGAAAACTTTCAAAGAGGGGTCCAAAGGTCAAAAATCTCTTACGAGCCCAGAAGATGGCTCTATAACCTCGTGTTTCCGATTTTTCCAAATTGTTCATCTGCACTTTTTAAAACATTTACACATGTATCCTACAAAAAATAGATTTTTATAGATACCTCCAATTTGCTATAGATGGAACTACGGAGCTACGGAACTACTGTGCCGCCTTTGTGCACTGAAAAAACGAAACGGAAACATGTTAAAAATATTACTTGGAGATGCAAATGACCTTTGCAAAAGTTACTTAAAGCTGGAGTTTAGCATCCGGTGCTCAGTTTTTGCGCAATATATATTTTGTGTAGATGAATTGGCATTTAACTTGCAAACATCTTGAACCTTTGAAATTTCATTTTTAATTTCATATTTAATAAACGTCCAAACATATTTTTAATCAAACATTGTTTTTTTTCCATGTTTCAGGTAAGAACATATTCCTTGCAGACCATCTCTTGACCTTTGAAAATACTCATGTGTCACTAAAACTGAAGCCGTGTACTGGCCTTACGGAGGTAAGGCGTATCTTTAGATATATATTTCTCGTTACTAATCATGGTGGCAATTTGCCCTTGCCTCTCGTTTGTAACATCTTTAAGGGAAACACTCTGTAATAATTAGACATTTTATTCATCAGCAGTATCACTTCAGTGTGAAGTTTAAGAGAGAAATATAACTAAAGTGCCGTCAAGCACGTTTCGAAATCGCTTCGACCTTCTCTGCGTTTATCATGTCTTAAAATTATGAAAAGTTCGGATTCGCGATAGTATGAAGTAATCAATCCGATAATTGAAAGAGAAATAAGTAAAAATAAATTAAAGCAAATCATAGAAAGAGGGAAAAGAGTTGCAATGCTGCTGCGTTCATTCTTCAAAATCGCTTATCAATTCTGACAAAATGTTTGATTTCCGAAACCGGAAAATCTCCTTCATTTTTAACGATACCTCACCGCATTACACTCACGTTCGAACAGTTGCATTTCAATGCTCGAGCGCAAAGCTTCCTGATGAACAGTGTATCTTTTCATGTAACATTTGGATTATACGTTATTTTATGCAATTCTTTGAAGATGTATCGGTATCCATTTTAAATGGACTGCATTTTGCAATTTGGAACTATAAATTCTGGCTCTTCTGGAAAAACACTTATGTGCACAGGAAAACTAATGGCACATACGTTGTGTTTAAACCGGGCTAGAATTTATAGTTCCAAATTGCAAAATGTAGTCCAAATAATGACGTTAAATCGTGAGCGCATTCTCGCTATGGCTCACACCGCGCCGTGAACTATTCTCAACTTTGACGGACAAACGTTCAAGGGTGTAAAGCCCATGAAAGTCTCAGTGACTCTTCAGGAGCCTAAATTTCGCAGGAAGAAATTTGTGAAAAGTCAGAAAAGTATCACTCGTGAAGTTGCAGGTCGCACCATTTGACAACCTCGCTGACAAGTTTCTCGAACTTGCGAATAAATTAATTCTAGCGATGAAATTAATTAACTTTGTCAGCATCGTGAAGCGAATTGAGTGACAATGGCGTAATAATGACTAGAAGTTGTCGTATGCGTGACGAGGGAGCTTATTAATTTTTTTTCTTTTTTTTTAATTTTTAAATTGAAGGTTCAACCCAGAAACGGCTGGTAAAATGTGAGGAATAAGAAAATTTTGTATATAAAACTGCGACATTTTTTAAGTGAACTGTCTCCATAGCAGTTGTCTTTTTATTTTATTGCAAAACAATATCACCCTTTTTAAATAGGGGATTTTGGGTAATTTGATCTCATCATTAGAGAACCCAAAAACGGTAGCCTCAAAAACTTGGTCGTCTTAACTCGCAGTCGCCATAACTAAACTTTTCGTCAGAATCGATGAATGAAATACCAATGCTATAATGTAGGCGGTTGAAAACGCAAGTATTAAAAATTTGCTTAGAATTTGGGTGCATTTGTCATTAAATCTACCGGTTGCAACGCCCTGGGAAAAAAACACATTGGATCTAGAGCCCAGACTCTTGGAAACATCGACAAGAAAAAATACCCTTGATTCAATCAGATTTAAGCTTAAATCAAGAACCAAGCCTCTTAATTTGAGCGGATTTCCTTTTGATTTAAGCATCAATCCGATTGAATCAAGAGTCCTTTTTCTTGTCAATGTTTTCAAGAGTCTGGACTCTAGATTCGATGTGTATTTTTCCCAGTGTGCGCCATGGCACGCCGCGGCGCGGCGGGCGGCCGACCAGCTCAGCGCAAAAAGCGCACTGGCGCCTACAAACCTAAGTGGATACTTCACGCATTGCGCAATGCGTGAGGTATCCCCGTTAGGTTTGTAGGCGCCAGTGTGCGTTTTGCGCAATGTGTGAAGTATCCCTGTTAGGTTTGTAGGCGCCAGTGAGCGTTTTGCGCAATGCGTGAAGTATCCCTGTTAGGTTTGTAGGCGCCAGTACGCGTTTTGCGCCGGCATGCAAGCCCCAATCAGATTTAAGCTTAAATCAAGAACCAAGCCTCTTAATTTGAGCGGATTTCCTTTTGATTTAAGCTTCAATCTGATTGAATCAAGAGTCCTTTTTCTTGTCAATGTTTTCAGGAGTCTGAACTCCAGATCCAATGTGTTTTTTTTTCCAGTGCGGACGGGGAAAAATTCTAAAATTGAACAATATTCGACGTTTTAAAAGAAGTAACAACATGAAAAAAATTGGCACTCCTCAATTTTTTTTACAGTGATCAGTTTTCTGTTGTGCGCGGATCGATGGATAAAATTGCTTTGTTATAGTAGCATTAGTTTCTCTTCAATAAATTCAAACTTTTCAGTAAAAGAAATTTTTTAAAAAGACGCGAGTCTATTAACGCCCCTCATTATGAAGCTACAACCCTTTTGAAAATCTTGTTGCGGGCGAATCGCTCGCTTCCCGCTCAACGATGTCCATTTTTGTGCCGGGTGGAGTTTTCCGCAGCGAAACCGGACGCTTCGCTCTCCCCTCCGCCCACGCTGGCCTCCAGGGATCCCCTAAAAAAATACGCACTAACCCCGCGACGCGGCAACGTCGGGTTGGCGCCCTTTATTCGCGCTTTAGCTTCTCCCGGCGTGAAATGAAAACTCGAGAAAACCCTCCCCCGCCCCGTGTTCCGCGGAAAAATCCAGGAACTCCTGCCCCTCATTTGTTTACTCTGAGTAACCTCTTGGAGCTTTCCCCGCCCCTCCCACTCCTCCCTCGCCCTCGGAAAAGCGTGTAACTCTTGTACACGTGTGTGCGGCCCGTGCTAAGTTCTCGCCGCTCGACGCCCTATTCATTTCTAATTATGCCCCCGCGGCGTTGCCGGGTTGTCCGTGTTTCTAAGGGTTTTTCGGGGAGATGTAAAGGATGAGGAGTCTGATTTGGCAACCGTGTTTGAGACCTGGCCGGTCGAGAAACCTGCGTGCTGAAGCTCGTGCTGCCGAGTGGTGGGGTTTATCCGTGATGTCTTGTACCGGGGAAAATTGCTGGGAAAATCGAAGAAAAATCAGGGAATCTGTCCCGAAAACCGGGAATGTTTTCATCTACCGCCCATAAATCTTTTTTAGATTTGTTATTGCGTCTCAGCCGTCATTAAAGACCCCTTGAATCTTCAAATCTTCAGGAAAATAGAGAAGCTTTCATCGACCGGATACTATAAATGGACGTATTTCTGCCGAACGGAAGTATGTGCATTAAGACATGAGCTTTGAGACCCATGAGAATGTATGCAGAACAGATAGTTCCGTTTGGAAGAAATACATCCAAATAAACATCAAAAACGCTTTTTGAATTGAAAATTTAAATGTGAGCCAATGAATCGCCTGAAAAATGGGAAAATATCTGTGATCATGTTTGAAAATCCGGTGAATTTTATAGTTTTTCTCAAAAACTTCTCGGAAAAGTGGGAAAAAACTTTAATTCTTCATCAGGGATCGAGCGTCTGAAAGTCAGGGAAAAATCACGGTCTAAAATTCTAGACAAAATGCTTTAATATTCCGTTTCCTGTTTCTTCTATCAGAAAAAAAATGATGAGAGAAAAGCTCCCGTTAATCATCAGATAGGCAAAAAGCAACATTCCGGAGGATGAGTAGTCATCTTATCAATTTCGCTTGTTCGCAGATCAGACTCCTCCCCTAAAATTAACTGTGCGCTCCCCATACCGATAAAATAGAGGATCGGGTGATGTGATCAGGGAAAGTGCTTTCAAATTATCGGCTAGGCAAGAATAGTGTGTTCGAGTGGCATTTTGTCAATTTTGCTTGTCCTTTGACTGACCTCCTTCTTAGAAATCTGATTCGAGCCTCTTTCAATTGATTGAAGAACGCGTAATCAAGGTAAATGCCTTCAATTCTGCTAGTAGGCAAAAATGTCTACTCCAGTGTACGAATAGTTATCTCATTTGCTTGTACATTTTCCTGGACTCTTTTACAGCAGGTAGATGTAAAACCAATTGTCAATAAGTGAAAAGGGAGGTAATTTAGAGGAGTACCCTCATTTTGTCGGGTGAGCCAATAGCCACGCTGTTGTGTGCGAATAGTTGTCTCTTCAATTTCCCCGTTTTTTTAGACTAACCTCGATCAAATTCCGATGCAATAAATTTCACAAATTAGCAACACTATTTTTGTCTCGATTTAAATCCGACTTATCGGTCTAACTCATCGGTGCTAATCGATTGCTTAACATACGGTTAATGGAGGAAAAGGAGTGCTGCTAACATGCAAGAGTTGCCACTGATCGACTTTAATTTTATCGCAACAAAATAAAAGAGAAATTAAACTATTTAAATTACAAAGGATCAGTAGGCAATGAATGTCATCAACAGACTCGCCATTTTCAAGCAAGTTAACGTGGGGGGGGGGGGTTGGCAAGGCCTTGATTTTCGAATCTATATCGAATAACTCTGGTCGATAATAACATTGCTAACATAAGAATTTATCGATTAAGGTCATTTCAAATATCTGAAACACTGCAAAACACTGAAAAACATCCGAAGTGTTTTGCGAACGATATTATGGAAACTTGATGTCTCCTCGCTTTGACTCTTCCAGTGATCTTTAATAAGAGACTTGTAACAAACAAAGCTTTGACCTAGAAAATTTTCAGTGGTTTTTCTTTAACGTCGTCTTTGCCTTTTTCGTACAATATATGTTAGTTACAACATATTATAACCTATGTTTTCCTCGCAAGATGTATGTCAAATAAACAAAACCCACTCAAATGTGTTTACGCTTTGCGACATACACAAGTAAAATGCGGAAAAATACGATGGATTAAACAATGATTTTTTCGTGAATATGCAGTGAGACTATTCCCTAACATCCTACAGCCCTGTATTCCCTGTACCCTACAATTTTTTTTTACTGCCGGTGTATCTTAGTGGCAAAAATTCTTAGAAGGAAAGTTGTAGGAATTTTATCATCGTGATATGTTGCTTTGCAAGCGGAAGTTTTATTTTCTGATGTTACTTATACGCATTTTGTCAAAAGAGGCAGCAACCTATCTCCAGCCATCAACATTTGCTTCGGAAAATTATACCGCCTTCGTTTCTAAGGTATGTCTATTTATGATAGAAAGATCCAAGCACAGACTGATGCATGTCTTGTCTATTATCGACGAATTCGACACCACGACCTTGACTCATAATCTGCACGATGCATTCATGCCAACCCTGCAAGTGGAAGATGTTCAAGCCATGAGGTTACAGTTCACTGAAACCGAACCAAAAACAATGCTCATCATGGTGGATAGTTTCAGCGGAATCCTGAACCTCATTCTAGGATCGCAAAATTTTGAAAATTCGGGAGCTCCTAAATCAGTGCCCGAATCGTCCGAAGTATCTCCAATTTTAAAAACAGACAAACGGCAGTCATTCAAATTACCGAACTACTGTATTCATCATGGAGTGAGGCTGAAATTGACTTTGATGGATCCCGCGAGAGCCTGCGACGCGAACTTGACAATCCCTGACACTCAATTGGAAGGAGACTCTGTTTTGGCCGACGATTTTTTCGACCAAGTTCGGGGTCTGTACTTGAACAATGTGTGGAATTCCCGGAATTACTTGATATTTTACGTGCTCGATTCAAATTTCTCGGAAAGAAATGCTCTTGAGGCAGATGAGCTCATCCATACGATGCTCTTCGTGTTCAGATTCATATGGCGCACATTCAAAGGTCACAAGACTTTGATCTGTTTAAGAGAGGTATGTCACCACTACGATCCGTTCTTTGAAAGAATAGGGATTTACATGGAAGGAGATGCTTTTTTCGACTTTTCATGGTATTCCATGAATGGCAAGACTCTGACTTTTTTGTGTCACGATTTCCGTCCATTTGAGTTTGACACCGTTATAGAAGACGATTGTTCCTTCAACAGCTTGAGTCACCTTTACCATACTCTGTATCTTTTAACGATGCGTCGTGGAGGAACGTTAGTAGCTTTTAATGAGTGGGACGACTGGGATGTATCAAACTTCTCAGCGCACATAGTTCGTTCAGGATCCGGTTTGAAGTATGGAATGGATTTGTGTGCGATTGGAAGCGGGGTTGGTAATCAGGAAAATCTGCGACAATTTCTAGTTTCACCGACCATGGAATCATGTCAGTACAACCTCCGAGTCCCTCGCCAAGGCTTCATGCCTCAGGATGTTGTGCCGTTCTACTGTTTCTCACCAACAGTTTGGGTTTTCGTAGTCATGACAGTACTAATATTCATACCGATCCATTATGCTCTAGCTTACGTGCATAGGGAAATTATCCTTTCATCGGACATTGATGAGGCATTGCAGAACCGTGAGTTGTTTTCAGTCGCCATGACGATCTACCGCTATGCTCTAGGTGTCGGTCAACCTCGTTTGATAATGGTCCAAGTGATAACAGGCAAAATTGTATTCTTCGTCATAGTGTTCTGCATGATGGTACTCATCACTCTTTTTCAGAATGGAATGTTCAGCCTTCTAAGTTCACGGGTTCGTTACGATGACATCGACACTCTGAAAGAAGTAGAGGATTCCAACTTGATGGTGCAGTCTAACAATCTGGAAATCGACATGCAATTTCTTGGTAATGAGCCGGAATTTGAATGGATTAGGCAAAAGCTGACGGACAGTTTTATTTTCAAATGTACCCATATTTACTGTCACTTACAGTCAATCAACACTCCCCTCGTATTGAATGATACGTCGGCCGATACCGTCGAGGAAAGGCAAGCTAGGAAAGAGATTGACTCTATTTTGAAAAATAATGCATTCCTAATGAGAATGACTACTAAGTACACCGACTTGAAAGACTTGATTTATTCCGACGCGGTTACGGGAATCGAGTATGAATTTCACATTACCCGAGAACGTGTGATGAGCTACCCTCTCATGTACTTCTTTCTGCGGAATACATTTTACGGCGACGTTTTGAATGACCTGCTCTCTCGCCTCCTGGAGAGTGGACTTGACTCGCGGTGGAGGGGTGATAATAGTAGGCCGGGATTCAGTCGGTATGAGGAAATTGAAAATGACGAAGTGCAAAGACGTTTCTCTCTCACTGACCTGAGGCTTTCTTTTATCTGTTTGATCCTTGGGTGGATTTTGAGTGGTATTTGCTTCGCTTTGGAAATATTGTGGCAATTTTAGGCCGTTTAAGCCGTGAGAATAAATTTCGTAGGAAGTTATCGGATGATCCACCCACATGATACGCATTCTCATCACATATGCTCTGTAAAGAAGATAATACATCCGGTATGCTGATGGTGCTATGATTCCGGTACTATGCTTGGCACTATGATGATACTGTTATCCTATATTCAAACTGCAAGTGTATTGTAAAATCGTGGTAAATGATAGAATTTAATTTTTGAGTTCTCCTCAATTTTTATTAAGTTTTGAATTTTTGTTCCACATTTTCAAAATTTGTTCGCTGTTATTCGTCAGAAATAAATTTATGTGTCAAAGATTACATGATTTAAAAATGATTTTCCAACTTCTAGCTAAATTTCAAAACCTGGGAGTGATTTTCACCGCTTTGGTATTTTTTTAAAAATACGCAAGTTGATGTTTTTAGTTTTTTCCAATTTCGCATGGGAATGCTGTAAAGACGCTGTAATGTATTAAAAAATTGCAAATCCAACCTCAAAATTACAAAAATTGTGAAGTTCTTTCGTTGTCCTGCAAAATCGTCAGTTCGCAGATAGGAGTTATTCTTCCTTAGCTATCGATGTATTAGAATGCTTCAATTCGTGCCTCGTCCAGTGTCCACTCACGGAAAAAAAAATGCTGATTCAACAATTCAATTGCTAAAAACAGTGAGTGCAATGTTTCAACGCAGATTTTACAACAAAAAAATGCTACTTTAACCACATTGTAAACTAATTTAACCACGGGGGTGGTTAAAGTAGCATTTTTTTGTTGTAAAATCTGCGTTGAAACATTGCACGCACTGTTTTTAGCAATTGAATTGTTGAATCAGCAATTGTTTTTTTCCGTGCTGGTTCATTTATCCACCGGAAGTTTTCTGTATGAGAATGAATTGGACTACATTTTGCAATATTAGGAACTAATACGTTTGGCTCATCGTCAGTAGAAACCCTTATGTGCATAGGGAAACTAATGGTTCATACGTTGTTCCTAAACTGAGCGAGAAATTGTAGTTCCTAATTGAAAAATTTAGTCCAATTGTAAGTTTTACCGACCGTTTTTAAGCATAGGATCTCGTCCCTTCCAAGATAGCTGGTTCCCTTTCACTAAACTCAGCTCATACCAATGGTTATGTTGCATGTGTGAGGAATTTGCGATTTGACTGTTGATTCTTGCGTAAAAGTTCGCGAGAAACACGATGGTGCCACTGGTTTTCTCTGAAATCAACTCCCAAGCTCAAAAAAAGCTTTCAAAGTGAGGCCAAAATGGAGGAGATATCCCGTCCTAACCTGAGAGTCCACCTTTACATCAAAACAAATTCTCCATGCAAAGATTGGGAGCAAATATTTTGACAGGGCTGCCACGACTTCATTTGGGGACTCCAAAACTGAAAACACGGCAGCCCTGTCAATGTATTTGCTCCCTATCTTTGCATGGAGAGTTTGTCTTGATGTAGAGGTGGACTCTCAGGGTAGGGCGGGATATCCCCTCTATGTTGGCCTCATTTTGAGAGCTTTTGTTGAGCTTGGGAGTTGATGTCAAAGAAAACCAGTGGCACCATCGTGTTTCTCGCGAACTTTTACGTAAGAAACAACAGTCAAATTGCAAATCCCTCAAACGTACAACATCTCCATTTCTCTCTCCTAAGCGGCAATGCTGCCCCCATTCCTTATTCGCGGGTCGAAAGCAAAGCTGCAGCGGAGTTTTATCGCTCCCTCTCGACCCGGAGCCTCGCCGTCGCCGTCGCGTCTTGTCGCGGGGAGGAAAATATTTCCGGGACACTGCGAAAATATCGGGTTTTCGCTTTTTTATTCAATTGGCGCTCATTCATTTTGCATGTTGCCCGGAACGGTAGCCCGGTTTCGGGGGTGGTCCCGCCTCATTTATTATTGAAATGAGAGGACGGCGGGGGAGGGGGCGGGGGAGGGGGCGGGGGAGGCGGCGGGGGAGGCGGCGAGCTCCTAAGATAACATCTTGAACGCTACTTGTCCACGTCTATTCCTCGCAGGGGCCCGGGGGTTGGGAAAAATAGGTCGCTTGTTGCGAGATCGCACGACCGGGAAAAAATGACACGAGTCCTGAAACTTCCCTCTAATTGGACGTATTTCTGCCGAACGGAACTACGTGCAATATGACGTGAGCCCTGAGACCCATGAGAATACATGCATAACAGGGCTCACGTTATAATGCACATAGTTCCGTTTGACAGAAATACGTCTAATTGGACCTATCTCATAGGCGGATCTAGGGAGGGGGGCGCAGGGGATGCTCCTCCCCCGTTCGCCTAAAAAAAAGGTGGGAGGAAACGGGGGAAAAGGAAGAATAAAGAAACGGAGGAAAGAAGAAAGAAAAACGCTCATGTTTGGCAAGAACCAGTGACGAAATTGACTCAAACTGCAAATAGATACTTCAAAATTTTAAAAAAATTTCTGGAGGAAGCCCACCAGGCCCCCCTTGTGCCCATCGTTTATAGTGCCTGCATAGGCCTATAACGTATCTATTCTAAGCTTTAAGAATAAAGCTAGAAAATGAGCGGATGATACATTGATACACACATGAGTTTTGTAAAGAAAATAATACCTTCAGTGCACCGATGATACTGTGATTCAATCAATCATCCCGGATTTCAGCTGCAAATAAACCTACCCTAAAACCGTACGTAATGATGGAAATTAATATTTAAGTTCCTTTAAATTTTTTATTAATTTTTAAACTTTTGCTCACCATTTTCGTCGCTGTAATTTGTCAGAAATAAATTTATTTTTCTAAGATTACATGTTTTAATAATAATTTTGCTCAAACTGCAAACAGATGCTTCAAAATTTTAAACAAATTTCTGGAGGAAGCCCTCCAGGCCCCCCTCCCTGGCGCCCCCAGTTCATAGTGCCTGGATCGGCCTATGACGTATCTATACGTGGATTACATCTTGCAACAAGGAACCACTATTTTTGGCCCATTTCAGAAACAACATACATATCATTTGTTTCCTTGTGTAGATATGCGCTTTATGGAAGAGTGAGAGATAGTGGTTCCTCATTGCAAAATGTAATCCATATGTGCTAAAAGGAACTATTTTCCACGCAGATCCTATGCACATAGTTCCTTCATAAGCGTAAGTGCGTTCAATTAGGGAGACGGAGGACGGCTGTCCGCGAATAGGGTACGATACAATCGTAACGGTCGTAACATAATCGTAACGTTATGGTCACATCTTGCTCTTTCGGGTTGTCCCTGAACTACCCTTACGAAATCGTAACGCCTTATCGTATCGTTTTATCGCAACAGCTTGGAGGGTAGGTCGCGTTTTTCCGCAGAGTTAAACGGGCGTGCTTTATTGAAAACAAATTGTCCTGTCCTTTAGAACGTTGTTTTTGCTCAGTTACAAAAAAATGAAAAGAAATTGCGCAAAGTCTGATGCTGTAATTTTGGTAATGTAACGTGTTTCGCGTGACATTTTTTGAGGATATATGCTTTGGGAAAAAAAAAACACATTGGATCTAGAGTCCAGACTCTTAAAAACATCGACAAGAAAAAGTAATCTTGATTCAAACAGAATCTAGCTTAAATCAAGAACCAAGCCTTTTAATTTAAGCGGATTTCGTTTTGATTCAAGTAAATATCCGATTACTACTACAATACTGGTCATTTTCACTAAATAGTATCACTGTGTAAGAAGTCAAGTAGACTTATTGTAGCCGTTACCATACTTTTTTTCAGGGTAACTGCAAAATGTAGTCCGTTTATTTCCCTCTATATGTAGGTGATTTCATGAATCAGCCAGACATTGTTACTTCATCACAAAATAAAGTCAAATTGATTTTATAACACCGAACGTCACGTAAGCTCTTAAGCAACCTCAACCGAACCAACTTTCCACCCTCCACCCCTTTCTACATACTTATTGGCAACCGCGTAGAGGAATTCCATCGAAGAGAAGCGACGGGATGTGCCTGGCTGAATTTTACATGGTATGCAACGAGGTATCCCTCCACCTCCCCCTTCCATAAATTCTCGTAAGAACAGCGGATGATGGCGGTGAATTTATGGGAGTTAGGCGTTTTTATCTCAGGGTGGACTAGAATTCATCCCCGACTCCATCACGATTCAATGCCGCCGTGCCGTGCCGCGACCTACAGCCCCGTGCCTCCCTCGGAAAAAGAGTTTTGATGGATTGGTGCCGAGGGATCAGGGTGTGTGAAGTTTTCACGAGAGCTGAAACGTATCGTCGACCGCTGATTCACGACTCGCGGATCGATTCGTCAATAGTGAACTTCAGTCGTTGCGGTTATCAGAGAATCGTTTTCAACTTTTGCGTCGCTCCGAGAGCGCGGAACAACACAACTTTCCGTCGGTAACGAGATCCTTGTGCACGACGTAGGGCTGCAAAAACTTTCCGCCCACGCGACCGTGGTCACGTGATAAGGATGTAAAAATCGGTCGTTTCGCGAAAAAAAAGAGCACGGGTTTTCGGGTGATAAGAGCCATTCCAATTAATAGGGAATTTGCAGGTGTCCGAGATTTGATGAATTTCATGTTTCAGTAGAAACTACTAAGTGAACTGAACACGAGGATACCCTTGGTTTATGAATTGGACAATTATTGGAGAAGATATGACAAAATGATCTAATCTGCTAAAATACGTGTGTTTAAATGAGAAATGCCGCCAGATGACGACGCGCCGCAGCACGCTGCTGCGCAGCGGGCAACCGGCCAGCGTAAGATGCGCCTCGACGCCTACAAACCTAAGGGGATACTTCAAGCATTGCGCATTGCGTGAAGTATCCCCTTAGGTTTGTAGGCGCCAGTGTGCGTTTTGCGCTGGCAGCACGCTGTCACTAGGCGGTGCATTTTTTCACTGTTAAATCTATTTTAATACTATTTCCCATATCAGAAAAAAATTATAAAAAATACTGTGAAATCAGCTCTTCAAGTAGTTTCAGATGAAGCAATAAATTTGCATGCAAATTCCCCATTGTGATATTACCTCAATAAATTAGGTTACCAACCCGAATGTTGCGGTACCACTCCAACTTGAGTTGCGATTACGATACTGCCTATATTAAATTTTAGTTCTAGAGTATACTACTATTAAAGTTTCTAGACTGAACCGGGAATTGTACTATCTAATTGCAAAATGTAGTCCAGTCAGTATTATAGCATCGAAAAGAGGAAAAAACTCTTTATAAAGCATGTACGAATTCTCTCCGCCGAGGTCAGAAATTTTTCGAAGACTAATTAGCCCAACCGCATTTTGTGTGTCCTAATCTATTTTCAAGTCGTAATTAATTATGTGACGGAACACCAAGCCACTTAATGTGAACGTGTGCTGCTGCCAGCCCAATTTCGGTTGGAACCATACCAGGTTGTCTACAAGTCCGGAATAGTACTGATTTTTTAAGGGCGGTCCGGAAGTACTGAACAAGTTCGGAAATTCCGCTAAAAGATCCGGAATTTTCTTTAATTTTTTGTCATTTGTGTCGCAATTTCAAATATTTGAAATTTTTCTAATTTCATCAAATGTAGGTACTGAAAAAGTACGGAATTTTTCTGTTGGAGGATGCACTGAATTTCTTGAGAATGTACTGAAAAAGTACTATAAAAGTACTTATTTTTGACCAGCCTGTTTTAGACACTCTGCACACAGCCAAGAAAAACGAAGCTTTTACGCACTCGTAAGTGCGCCACTGGCAACGAAATCCCCTAAATTTTTCACAGCTTCCGAGCTAATCTCATCCTGATGGAGACGGAACAAGCGTAAGTTCCGCTCCGGCAATTTTTCCCCGCAGTATAAAGTCACTTTCTTCAGTGCATCTGCTCTACGCTCAAGCAGCCATGAAGATTTCAGGAAGGATCCCTTCCCACCCCTCCCTTTCGAAAGGGGAAGTTGCGGCAAACCACAGCGAGGAGTATCTGCGCCCTCCCTCCAACCACCCCCTACTCCTCTATTTCGGCAACTTTACAGTGTTGTCATTTTCAGTCGTTAATGCACGAAAAACCTAACGACTTTCGTTCCAAGTGACAACCACGCCTTCGAGTAGTTGGAAGTTTCGAACTTTCGGGGCAATCGGTGTGCTGCGTGGCAAATCACTGCAACTTTTTCAAGTTTTAAAGTCGCTTATTAGTTATTGTAGTTCCAGTTCGTCCGTTCGAAAAGGGCACTTACCCGACTGTTTTGATCATCGCCTCGAGTTGTTCGCCCAACTTGAGCCGAGCTTCAAAGGATGACCTTTTAACCGCTATATTCTGTTTGTTATTTTGCTCGGCGCACCGTTCAGTTTTCCCTCCAAATTTTAGAAAACTCCTTTGTTATTCTGCGTTTACTTATTTAGCTTCCATCTCGGTAGAATTTGTTTCTAGTATATTTTAGAGACCCAGTACTACCAATCTAAGTAATGAAATCGAGTAGGGCAAAAGTCAAAATCGGAGGTCAATGCTTTTTCCCGTCGAATGATGATATGAGCAATTTGTTGGCCTTAAAATCAAAATAAAATTCGCCTAATAATGACTGATGAATGGCGGGATGAGTACTTTGCTAGGCGAGTTTTTGCCAATTAGTTCATGGTTGCAAAACAAATCGCTCAGCTCTTTGATCATGAAACATTATTTAGCAAATTTGAATATTGACTTCCAAAAGTTACTTCTACACAATAGGGGAGTTAGTAGTGCGAGATCTCTGAAATATATTGCCTCCGATCTTCGGTCGGAAAATAATAATTTTGATGAAATGGATGATAATGAATATACTAAGTTTAACAGTTTTACCAAATTAAAGTCCAATCGAATACTTTCCAAAAATTATTCGTGGATTTTCTCAAATTGCGATTCTTCATGTGCGGTGATTTTCCTTAGCGCGGTAGTATATGAACGAAATCTTACTCTCCATGCAATTTCAGATCGCTCGCACGTCGCTTTTCCAAGTACTAATTTTAAAATTTGTCAAGTACAACAGTTTTACCAACAGAAGCTTCTATCAGATATTTTCATTAAAAGATTGTTGGTCGATATCCTCAAAAAGTCGATATTTCACGTACTGTTCTTCTTCTTAGCTCTTAGCGCGGCTAACTACGAGCGTCGTTCGTTTTCCCTGCAGCGTCTAACTGCTCATACGGTGCTTTTCAAAGACCGAATTTTGAAATTTCAAAGAACATAATCGTCAAACGCAACAGTTTTATCAAACGAGTTTTTTGTCAAACATATTTATCGAACGATCGTTTGTCGATTTTCTCAAAAAGTTAATTTGTCACGAACTGTGCTTTTCCGGAGCGCGGCAGTTTGTGAGCGAAAGTTTTGCTTTCCGTACAGCGTCCGATTGCTCATACGGTGCTTTTCCAAACACGACTTTTTAAAATTTCAACGAACACAAGCGTCATATGCAACATTGTAATCAACATAACTTTCTGTCAAATATGTTTATTGAACGATCGTTCGTCGATTTTCTCAAAAATTCAATTTTCCACGTACTGTGCTTTTCCGTAGCAGTGTACGAGCCGAATTTGCGCTCTCCGGGCAACGTCCGACTGCTCATACGGTGCTTTTCCAAACACGAATTTTAAAATGTCAAAGAACACAAATGTCATATGCAACATTGTTATCAGCATAACTTTCTGTCAAATATGTTTATTGAATGATCGTTTGTCGATTTCTGAAAAATTCGATTTTCTACGTACTGTGCTTTTGCATTGCAGTGTACGAGCCGAATTTTCGTTTTCCGTGCAACGTCCGACGGCTCATACGGTGCTTTTCCCGAGCACGACGAAAAGACAGCGCGGGCGTCGCGACGCCGACGTCGGTGGCGGCGTCTCGGGAAACATTTCATTTTCCATTCATTTCCTCCAGGACTCCCCGACCCGCGACGGCGGTCCCCGAAATCGTGTCATTCCGAGTCTGATGAAACCCGAGCGCCGCCACGCGTGTTCCACCGCTGCCAAATCGCCCCTCAACCCACCCTTTTTCCCACATATTACCTCACAAAATGCGCACGTTCCGGCAACACCGCCGTGTTTGCTCAACGTTTACGTGTCGAAACGGAACTCCCTATGCATAAAAGTGTGGCTGATCCGGGCGTTAAACTTAGCGCCCCCGCGTCGCGCCGGAGGGGGGGGGGGACGGCCGCGGCTGAGGAAAAGAAATGGAAACGCGTATCGTCTCAGTTGCAAGGTTCCCGCGATGGACCGTGAAATAGTTTCGTTTTCTCCCGCTTTTCGGTTACAAAATCTCCTCAACGGACACTTGTTGCGCCCGGGGCGTTTGCGCTGGAATTTTCCTCCGTGCTGAAATCGTTGGTGCGCTGACGCGCAAAACGTGGTGTAATTGGATTTTGTATTAATTGATGAATGTGGCTTTTCATTGGAAAAGCAATGGTAGTTCACTAAAATTAAATTTTGTCACTGATCCCAAGCTTAAGGCCTTGTCCACACGAGCGCAGTTTGGGCGAATAAGTTTAGCGGACTGGGGCTTGAGGAAAAAGTTATAGCTATAAGTTTTAATAAATTGTTTGAGCAAGTTTGCCCGATGCTACGAGGCCAATGCCTAAGGAAAAGTTCTACGTACATTCGAGAATAAAATTGCCCAAAAATTGTTTTTTCTAGGCGAGTAAATGTAACTGCATCTCAGCTTGCCACGTCTCCACCCGGAATTTGGTATTTTCACGAGGGAATGAACTAATCGGCATTTCTAACCGAAAATTACGTTGTTTTTCCTTCGGAACGCAGGCGAAAATCTGCTAAATTTTGGACGGATATTGCTGAATTATAGTCTTTTAAAAATAAATGGTATACATAATTTTTGCAATTTCGGAATGAAAATACATTCCTTCGTCTAGTAAGAGACGAAATTTTAAACCAAATCTAAGTTACAATTATTATAGTCGGATCGTAGATTAAAAGTAGGTGATGAATTGGACAACATTTTGCAAGTAGGAGGAACTGCATTTTCCGGCTCATTTTGGACACAAAGTATGTACTCCAGTTTCCCTACGTAGATAGGTTCTTTAACGGATAAGCTAGGAATCGACGTTCCTTTTTGCAAAATGAGAACCAATTACGTATATTTACTAAATTACATGGACCAAAATATGCTTATTTTTCTTTGTAAGACAATAAACACAAGAGAAAACAGGTGATTTCTGAGCCAGGCTAATTGCTTACGCGCCTGCAAATTCTCATAGTTATCACTCGCATAAACAGACGGTTAAACTGAACAAACGATACACATAACGTTCTTCGCACCGGAGAGGAGTCCTGTAGGACACCCCTCGTTTTCGATGATCGCTATATAATCAGAAAGTCAAAATTCCTTCATTTAGCCGGTCCGCCGACGTAATGCCGTATCTCAATCTCCACGCGAGCCATATTCTTCATATAACTCCATAGTTTTCCGGGCTCACGCGGAAATAGAGGTACAGGAGATGTTTTTAGGGAGTTGCGGGACGACTTGACCTACAGGTGTTTCCGACGTTCCAACCCCTATTATACCTACTCCAGCAGAACGGTTGCACATATTTATGCTAAAAGAAACTATGTATATAGGGTTTGCGCGCAACATAGTTCCCTCTAGCATGAATAAGTCCAGTTTAGAAACTAATGTATTCCCAATAAGCGGACTTTTCGCCGGTCGCTGGGACCCGGCCGGTGCATTCGCTTATTTCGCCACCCCTCTGACGTAAGGGCATATCTTCATTTCCACATGAGTCCTGTTTTCAATGTAATCATATGCGCTCCAGGGCTCATGTTGAAATTGAGGTACGCCTCCACGTTGGAGAAACGACGATTTATAACCTTCCCCTCTTCGGGTCTCGTTGGCCGCTGTAGCTGCAGTTTCCGAGACACCTGGTACCATCACCAGTCGACCGTTGAGAATCCGCCATCCACCATCGCCATCCGGGTCAACGGTCTTCCGTGGGAACAGGTGCCGCCAGCTCACCGAAATCAAACAAATAGCCCGCTTTTTTCTGCCTTTGTCTCAGGGCTCATTTTCTCCTATTTTTAGCTGCATCCAATTTGCGATCACCTTGACTGCCATTTCGTGCGTCTCCGAATCAGGGTCAATTGAAATACCGGGATCCCGACTTGTTGGAATTGTAGCAAGATAACGGTGTCGACGAACCCAGATGCTGTGTCAACGATTGTTGACGTTGTGATCGATCGGTGGAAAGTCAAAATGTTGGGTTGAAATAATGAGTTTTTACAGCAGTTTGGACAGGACTTGACCGGCCAAATCTATGTCTAGCCTTAGTTTGTCATCGTATCTCTTACGAAGCGACGTAACTCTGTTTTAAGCACTGGAAAAAACACATTGGATCTAGAGTCCAGACTCTTGAAAACATTGACAAGTAAAAGAACTCATCTCGATTCAGTCAGATTTAAGCTTAAATCAAAAGGAAATCCGCTCAAATTAAGAGGCTTTGTTCTTGATTTAAGCTTAAATCTGATTGAATCAAGAGCATTTTTTCTTGTCGATGTTTTTAAGAGTCTGGACTCTAGATCCAATGTGTGTTTTTTTTTTTCCAGTGAGGTTGTAAAATTGACTCGAACTATTCAATTTTTTACAAAAATGTATTCGTGAAATTTTCGATCATTAAAGTGTTCGTTGCGAAGATCCTATTTATCGATCCAGAGTGTCTAGCATCAGGATTTTCCCGATTCTATCAGGATTTGAGGTCAATCAGGATTTGAGGAAAAATCGGTGTTAAAATCAGGATTTGAGAAAAGTCGGCCGTCCGATCGGATTTTTTATCGAGCTATTTTTGTGAAGTTACATTTCTCCGCAAAAAATCAGGATTTGATCAGGATTCGGAAAAATTATGAAATTAGGATTTAGCAGTTAAAAATCAGGATTTCATGCTGGTATAATCACTGTCCTCCTATTGTGGGGAGGGAGGACAGTGCTTATACTATATTAAAATACCCTTTCTAGGGGTTGCCCTATATAATAAGAATATCAAAAACTTCCCAAGATCCCCGTACCAGACTTCCCTAAATTTCCCAAAATGAAAAATACTAGACATCCTGCGGATCCTTTCCCATAGGATTAAACGGCAGATTAATCGATATGTCGCAAAGCACGCCACGCCACTGCTATCGTTCGTTGTTTCTAGGTATATTATTCGACGATTTTGCATAGCCGCGCTTATCAACGAATTTCTAAGTTTGGAAGTTGCCTACCCCTTGAAAAATTCCCTCTCTCTTTCTCTGTATCATTTCCGAAGTAGTGTTTTAGTACCGAACTTTTTTCTTTCTTTTTTTTCACAAAAGTTGGCAAAAGTAAGCGCAGAAGCTGCTCGGAAGAGACTCGGAAAGAAAACCCTAAGTGCCCATTCCGAAGTTGAAGTGAAATACTCCCCGGGGGCAGTGCTCCGGAAAAAATTAAACCCCTCTCGAATGCCTCATTTGAATATTTAAGAAACTTGTTGCTTCTTTCGGGCACAATAATAAGTGCCATTTATGACTTTCCTCTCAAATGAACGGTTTAGGTATAATCTATTTTTCCCAGCAGTTTCTTTGTCTAGTTAAAAACAAAATCTACGAATCTCCAAAAAATCATGACGTTCTTCGCAAAAATAAGACAGAATCATGATGGTCAAACGATCTTCAGAGGTATTGAAATAGATTCAACAATCATCATGACAGTGTTGCCGCGGTGTACCTGGAAACTTGCTTATTTTGACACACAAATTCCAGGCAAAGAAACAATAACGAACTGTATCATAGTCTGGCAACATTCTTGAGATGATCATTGAAAATCTTTTCGTACCTCTGAAGATCATTTGGCCATCATGATGATGTTTTATCTTTGCTAGGTTCACCTATATTTTATCACGACTTGGCAAAAAAAGCAAAACAAAAAAATAATCTGTTTATGAAGCCATCAAGAACGGAGTACGTTTGTCGAGATAACGTACTCACTAAAACTGATTTCCATAATAATCACTTTAGAGCCCAAAAATGCTTTTCAAAGTCTAACCCTGCCAGGGTGCCGGCAGATTGTTGAAATTAATAGACAAAAAGAAAATGGAGCGATTCTATTGGTGGAGGCAGGTGGTTGCAATGGACAAAATAAGCAAGTAACAGACAAACTAAAGGCAGGCCGGGAGGGCCCTATATTTAGTCCATCATTTTCCTCCTTATAGTCTGTAACAATGACCCGTTTCAACTATTAGGAGACCTTTATTTTCTCTTTGTCTTCTTTGTCTACTATTATGTCTATCAATTCAACAATCAGTCTGCTTCCTCCCTAACTTGTCTACAAAATAGTCAATCAAAAAATCTAGCGTGCATACAAACTATGGGAAAAATACAAATCTCCGGATTAATAGAGCTGAAGTAACGCTTGGACGGAGTATGAGCGAATCAATGTTTCCAGTCAGCTGATTAATGTCATTTTTCAATGGAATCTGATCCGGCGTAACGCCTTTGACGCGCTTATTAAAAGAGCAAGCGGAATTGCAATGCGCGGGGCGGCTGTGACATTGGCGGCGCACATTGGATCGAGTCAATGGGAGAGTTCGGACAAAATTTGGAGACTTTGAAAGCTTATAAGTCCGTTGAATCAAAACTTTGAGATTTGGGGAAGTGGTGCTTTTGGTTTTCTAGTAAAATTTTTTTCTCCAAACACCCCTTAAAAGTTAAAATGTGACGAATTAAACATCAAAATTTAGAGTTTTTGTCAAAAATGTCATGTCCGAACTCTCTGATTGACTCGATCCACTGTGCGGCGTCTATAGAGGCGCCCTCGATCGTCGATCGGTGGATAATTAAAATAGACATATGAAGTCGGAGTCGACTCCCGGTTTAATTTTGGTTCCACCGGTCGTTACTGCCATTGCCGCACAGTGAAATAAATTCCTAATAGAAGTCTGACAAGAAATTTTTGACTGAAGTAGCGAATGTTTATGCTTATACCATAGTTTTATGTGGCGCCTCTCGAAGGAAATTTTACGCGGGAACTATCTGAAAAAGCTCTACGTGCCGTATTAACAAAGATATGACCTTTTCAAGTTTCCACATTTTGTCCGAATTTTCCGATCGGCTTGGCCCGGTGAGCGCCGCCGCCGCCGCTGCAATCAAACTAATAAGTACGTCACTTCCAATCCGATTATCGCTTCGTCATCCGTCCGGAACTCCAACACAATATTTTCGAGATTTTCGCGGCCCACGATACGGTTTACCGCTCCGCAGTGGTCTGTTTTGGACTGCCATTACGCCAAAATGAGCCATTTTTTTTTCGGATCATCCATAAAAGCACCTATCTGCACAAAGGTATTATCCGCTACAGACTATATCGTCAAAAAACGCGTATCTCTGATGTCTACGTCGCAAATTTTGCCAAAAATCAGTTCCACCAGATTAACGGATTTCGCAGTTTATGTCGCTAAAATTGCAAAGCCACACAAATGGACTTTATTTTGCAATGGGGACTACAGTAATTGCGCCAAACACGGTGCGGTTGGCGTCAAACTCATATCAGCGCCTGCAAGACAGCAGGAATACTTCATGCATTGCGCCGAACAGTGCGATCGCATGTTAGCGCCTACAAGACTGCATGAATACTTCTCGCATTGCACCAAACGCAATGCGAGAGTTATTATTTGCGATAACTGAAGATGACTCGACACTCGACCGCACTCCCTTCCCTGGCTTGCGCGACGCTAAATTCGCCGCAAAACTTGATCCACGCGTCATTTATTTTGACGGTCCTTGCCCGGTTTTTACCCCAATTAAAGGGTAAATATGTATCTTAATTGCAACGATGCAAAAAATCGGACGATGTTTAGACGATACAGCAATTCTAAAACTTGAATTGCACAAAATTAATTTTTGTTTAGTAAAAAGAAGACAGAACGAATTAAAATATCGCGACGAAATTGTTTGTGGTTTTATTTTAAATTGTTCCGGAAATTTCTCGGAAACTTCTAAAAAAACTGTGTGCAGCTTTTTTTTAAAGAATAAAAACTTGGGAACCGCTTTTTGAAAACGGTGTTCAAAAATGAGACGAAAAAATGTGTGCATAACGTTGCAATCGAAGATACATATATATACATTTTCTTTCGCGTAGACTCGTCGGATTTTAAATCCATTCATCTCTGAAATAACTTGAACATGGTTGTCCTACGATATTTTACGTGTCGTATTTCTCAGTGGTTGGCGGCCGCGTAGCGGCCAAAGGCCTCTAGTTTTTCGTATAATTTTGTTCGCAATTTCACCTAAAGTTTCTGAAAATTTCAAGGAAAAATAATCATAACTTGCCTGAAGAATAAACATTTAAGTGAAAGAAATGTAGCAACTCACGTATGTTCATACGGCGTTCTTCCATAGCACGGCAATATACAGAAGCATCTTTGTGTTTCAAGGAGGTAATTTATAGAAGGAATGTAAATTCACCTCCTCATGGAAGTGTGGCACTTTCTCGGAAAAGGATCATTGTTTGATTTAACCCTCTTCCAAAGGCACCCATCGTTCTCCAGGTGTCAGAGGGGAGGAGAGAATGAAGGTAGTAAGCTGTTTTATAACAAGTTTGAGGGTGACTCGAGGCCGCTTCATCATTATTGCCTAAACCTGCCAAAGGAGACGCAATTTTCTCATGATCGTGGGAGAATAATGGATTCTCTAAGGAATCGCTTCAAAATAAAACAGTTTCGCACCACGCAAATATAAACTTCCGAGAAGTCAAGTGAGAGTAGACTTAATGTCTACATGCGCTCCTTTTAAACTTGAAGGAGATAAAATATAACAATATCCCTCGGTTTTGAGGGTGTTGATAAAAGGATAAAAGACGAATGAAAACAAAATTCAATAAAAAAAGTTTTATATCTCTAATCTTTTAGTTAGTTCAAAGGAAAAGTTTCTTTTTCCTCTTATTCTTATACTGTATTTTGTATAATGGCTGTTACTTATTATTTTTCAGTATATCGCGCTAATTCAAAGTACAGAAAAAGCTGTGCTGATTTCTGATTAGTCCGCGAGTTTTACGCTGTCTTGGAGGCCTTAGGGGTCTGTGTATTAAGATGTGATTAAGTACATAAGATGGTAGCGGAGTATTGGGCGTGATAATGAAATGAAGTGCCACTTTTGGAATGAGACTGAAACACTTTTCATAGATCAAATTTTTTCTTGCTGTTGGACGGATTTAATTAGAATCAACCTAACTACATTGAAGCTCACTCAAGGCCTCGTGTGTTTTATTCTTTTTCACAATAAAACGAAGCAACACTCTACTTTTACATTTCATGGGTAAGCTATAAGCTCTGTGAAACACAGTCCATTTTTGGCGCGTATACGTAGTATACCGCCTTTGCGATCGTTTCGACCCCCCCCTCGATACAATAACCGAGTCCCCTAGTTCCTTACCGAAAAGTGACTACCGCGAACTTCTGAGATTTTCCAAAGCGTGTAAAAAGTTTACTAATCCGTCAATAATAATGATTAAAATTTGTTTCTCATTCTGGGGCTCGCTAGTTTATGTGTAATGAATACCAAGAGTCTACGTTTCTTGGTTTTTTT
>NW_017550922.1:1034004-1066745 GCF_001854935.1 Bemisia tabaci | reverse complement strand
CAGTTGTTGGTTCCTGGTTAGTCCCAGAAGCCCTCCCCTTCAACAAGTTGGAGGAGAGTGCCCGCAACTAACTCAGGTGCTAGACAGTCATCCCAGGAGTTATCTCCTCGGATGTCCTGTCTTTTCTTTTCCAGAGCTTCACAGTCGAAGATGATATGCTCTGCAGTTTCCTCTTCTACCTCACACAGCCTACACTTTGGTTCATCCTTGAAGATACCCATCCTGTGCATGTGTTTCCGCAGGAGATTGTGTCCTGTCAGTAATCCCGACAGTATACCTAGCTGCTCCCTGCTACGATGCAACAGGTTTGCAGTCATTTTCCTTGAGTAGCCTTCCAGCATTTGCTTGGAATGTCTCATGCCTTCGGCATTCTGCCACTCAACACAGTCCATTACTTTGTGTTACTTTTTTTTGCGTCAGATCAACCCAAAGGACTTGGTTACTCAACACAATTTTGTGTTAAATCGATCCAAACCGTAGGCTAGGTTACTCTGAGACATTGGGGCGTGAAGAAAGTGTCCCACCGAACTCATGTACTCTTGTTTTCTTCCCCGTCTCTCACAATCAGAAATTGCAACTTGCGAGTGAGTAGCGTATTGGAGTATTACCACGGATGTGATCCTGGTTAACTGCATCCTGGCAGCTGGCGCATAATTTTCAATGAAGTCGCAGATTTTCAACATGAACATTTGGTCTCTCAAACCCAAAGATTTGGTTGATTTGACACAGGGAAAACTAACACACACAAAATTACCCAACATCTTGTGTTACTTCGTGTTTTAATTCCCATATTTACATAAATTTTGGTTACCCTGTTGTACCTACTGTGCAGTTAACCAATCAGAGAACAGCACAAACAAGGTAATACTCTAAATCAACTAAGGCTAAAATCAACTTAAAAACTCAATTCGCTTACGTATCTAATTGCCACCAGACTAGTTTCGGGAGCTTTCATCCATCTCCCATCTTCAGTGGTTGTTGACTGATTCGGAATTCGTGGTCGCATTGCACGCATGTGGCTGAACTTTGGACTCCAATGCTCGGAACAGGATGTTGTCTAATCCATCCAAATCCTCATTTAAAACGTTCGCGCGGTGTTTAAAAATATATAACTTCTCTGCNTACGTAAGCGAATTGAGTTTTTAAGTTGATTTTAGCCTTAGTTGATTTAATCGGTTCGCTGTTTTTTAGTTTCGTTCATTGTTTTAATTTTAAAGGTAATACTCTCCTTCTACGGCTACTCAGGCCTTAACTCTCCCTTTGAAGGGGCTCTAGGATTGAGATGGCAATCCTCTCTCTATACAGGCGCTCAACCTCTCGCTTTACGGTTTTCCAAGCTCGACTACAGGCTACAACGGCGAAAGCGCGCCACTTAACTGCCCATTCCGGAGCCTCAAAGAAAAATCTCGAAAGGCTCCCAAGCCCCGGTGCATAGCTCGTTACCCCGTAACTGTGGAAACCAGAAAATAATTCAGCCCCGCTTACGAGTTTAACGGCGCTGCTTTTACCTTTTATTCGCCGGAGCCAAGGTTGCCAGGTTGTGCGATAAGCTCCGGGTATTTTACAAGGGTTTCAATCAAGAAAAGTGCTCATCCTTAGCTCCGTCTGGCAATTACCTTAAAGCACTCGCCGAGAGTAACTGTTCGAATCAAAACTCAAATTGAAAGCGGAGGAAAAAAGCCGTATAAGCTCTCAGACGTTGCCAAATTTACCTTTATAAAATACGGGCTTTCTAGGGAAACTTGCGGATATTCTCCTTCAAATTTTTCAGATATTTTTATTCGAAAGTTTATCTGGAATATCTAAAAATTTCAAGGAAAAGTAAGCATAACTACTCTCTATGATACTCAATTAATCGCGAGAAACTTGGCAACATTCGAATGCTGATACGGCGTTTTTCCTTAGCTCGGCAGAGCGACCGTGCGACTGGGAACTACGGCCTCAGGTGCGAGCTACCCCGTCGCCAAATTTCCAAAAAAAGAGAAAAAAACAGTTAACCGATTTTAATGTGCTGAATAACAACGTCATATTAGCGTTTGGACGTTGCCTCCTCTCCTCTGAAAAAATTAACGAGTTTTTTCACCCTCGCAGCCGTGAAAATAGTGCCGATCCTCCTAACATACGATTGCCAGCGGGCTGAGCAGCCGTGAAAATAGTGCCGATCCTCCTAACATACGATTGCCAGCGGGCTGATTTTTGACATTGATAGACAAATAGCTAAAGACAAAGAAGACAGAGAGAAAATTGAGTGATCCTATCGGTAAGTGAGTGATTGTAATGGACACAGGAGGTCAGTATTGGACTAACTGACGGCAACCCGAGAGAGACCCTTTAGTTTTTCCATCATTTTCCCCCGTAGTCTGTTTCAACTAATGAAAAGGAAAGCTCCTTATTCTCTCCGTTTTTTTGTCCATCAAATTCAATAATCAGCCTCCCGATTCCTTCTCCTGGACTGTCATATATTTATTTTTTCGCCAAGTTCGAACACATATCCTCGAGATTTCTCCGGTCATTTCGATTAATTTATGGGTTAAATTTTGTGATAATGTGAATGTAGGCCAATCGCAAGCGTTCAAGAAAATTAGCATGTTATCAAAAGAAATCGGGCAACGCCTAGACGTCCTTACGGCGTTTTTCATTAGCAGGGAAGAATTACGATGGAATTTAAGGGCAGAAATATTATTCCCGCTCCTGCAACGGCGGCGCGGCGCAGGCAAGGTTTCCCACAACTCACACCGAAGTTAGTTTTGTGCATTCAAGCGCGGTTCCCACAGACGCGGAGGGGTGGGAAATCGTGCTATACAGGGTGTCCTAAATAGAATTGCCTATACTTTCATGGTCGATTTTTCAGGTTAAAAAGATACTTTACTAAGCTTATCTCTTGCAACTTTGTAAGGGCTCCTCAACAAGTACGAAGTACAAAGTTTGTGCATTTTCTCATACTGCTGCAACGTAGTTTACCGAAATCACGTGGAATTCGGTCGACGAGTAGCATGGACACATATTTTCCGTCGAAAATGAATGAAACGCATAAATAATTAACATTCTACTACAATTCAGATTTTGCGTCGTTTGGTCGTAACATTGTCGCCCTTTTAAAAAAAATCGATATTTTTTAGCAAAACATCAGAGGGCCTTAAATTGGATCATATATAGTTAGTTAATATATATATATATATATATATATATATATATATATATAGTCGCTTTACAACGCACTCTGACGTTCTACGACACCCAAACGCCACATATGCCTGTCTTCCCAGAGGTTATCGGGCAACTGACACCGCAACATCTCTTCGTCAACGCCCTGCCGCCAACCCTTTACGTCGCCTCTTCCCAGGTGGTACCCAATCCAAAACTTGTTTGGGAAATTGGATCAAATAAGGTAAAAATAAACAGGATTTAATAGGAACGGAAGCAAGTTACATCAAGCTTGAACCGAGAGGAAGAAGTTTGAACTTTTATTCCTCCATGAGACCCACTGTGGAGTACCTCATTTCACATTCAAAAGATTCTTCCTCGACTTCGAATATTTGACCGGAGAAAAGGCATGGCTTCCTGAGCTCAGAATTAAAGCACTGGGTACAGACAGAGTTTTTCTTTGTTGTGGTGTCTCAGAATTTCAATTTACTTGTCATACGTCATGATTGAAGCAGATTTAAGCAATTCGTTGAAATTTTTACCAATTATTGTATATGATTTTGTAAGGCTGAAACGAAAAATTCAAGAAAATTCATCCAACATTTTCCTCTCTAGAAATTCTGAAACACCGCAACCAAAAAATGATCTTTCTGCACCCAACGCCTCAATTACTCATAGCATTTTTTTCCCCAGAATGTGACTCGGTTCATTTGTGTTTAATCCCATCCTTTGCAGAGTTACATGCCTTTATTATACACACAATCGATCAATAAGGTATTCGGATTTTGAATCGGAGCTCCGTGTAATATCGTAAGCCTTAGGCTGTCGTTTCGTCGCTCTAATTTTGAAGTTCAAGCTCGACTTCACGAGACTAATCCAGAGCTTTCAATCCGGTCCGGCAACCATGTGGTGGGGGGCGAAGGGGGGCTCAGCGCCGCGCCGATCAAGTTTGAGTCTGCGGCTTCCCTACTCGTTCGTTCATTCATTCATTCATTTGCCCATTCATTCGCGTCGAGAAGTCCACGATACGTTGCCAGATGGATGGAGCTTATTGGATATCTTCGTGAGATCCAATGTAAATTGGATTACATTTTGCAATAAGGAACCACTATTTCTGGCCCAATATTTACCAATTTTCCCGAAAATTTGTGATGTTTCAAAAGACATTTGGCAACTCCTGAATGCTCATGTAGCGTTGTTCCTTAGCACGGCACTACGGGCACTACAGCAGTATTGTTCAATGAGAACTTTGGTTACCTGAACAGGAAACTTTAATGTGCCAACCCAAGTTCGGTTAGTGGAACTGATGTTTTTGATCCCAATTTGTTTCTAATTTTGAACAATACGCAACATCATATCGTAGTCCGAGGTTTCCCCGGGAAACTCGCTCGGTCCGAGTTCTGAAACGCGAAAAAGTCAAGAACCAACCGTCAATATCTTTACCGGTGAAAGATAAACCCTTGCCTTGCATGCTTTCGTCGAGTGTTCTCTGTACCTTCCGAAACCAAGCACGCTGTTATTTCAACTTTTTCCACCTGAGCAAAACCCAGAAGAACCAGATGAAAGGCAAGAATCCTCCCGGCCGACCCTCTGCATTGTTGTCAAATTGTGCTAAAAATTCATAGCTTTTCCGCCATTTAAACCCATGTAGAATACCGACATTTTACCGTACCATCGACCATTGATATTTCCCCATTTATACCTAAGGTAAAGAATCGACTATTAAGGTACACCCGGATGATCTATCCTCCTCCATAGGTGTCGATCTCTCTCAAAATTGAGTGGAGAATTTGCAGGCGACCGCAATTAAGTAAATTTCATGTAAGATGAAACTACCGAGAGAATTAAGCACGAGAATATCCTTGGTTATTGAATTGAGGTGACAAAATAATCGAATCTGCCATAATACATGTGCTTCAATGGGAAATACCGCTATATGACGTCATAAGGAAGAAAATGTTTTAGTTTTTAATTTATTTTTCTGCGATTCCCCATTTCAGAAAACAAATTATGAAAAATACTGCGAACTCGGCTCACTAAGCACTCTCAGATGGAACAATAAACAAAATTTCGTGCAAATTAATCCATTGCCACGTCAAAGCTCCGCACAACCTGGCGATAGCTAAAGCTACGGAACCTTAGGCGCGTCTGGACGCAGCGTCAAATGCTGCTACCGAGTCGAGGGCGAGAAGACGCTCACATTTTGGAGCACGGCACCTTAGGAGCGGAATCCGTGGATTTTTTCCGCTCTGTCCGCCGTCAATTTCTCGAATTTTTGTTGATCGGACAGTATGCTCTGAGCCGCGAAAATGGCTGTGCGCCTTTTTTTTAGGAGGCTGTGGATTCGATCGACAAAATCGACCGAAAAATAAAAACGTGAATCGATCGACACCAATCGATGGACAAATTACTAAAAAACGGATGTCGATTCGATCGACAAAAAATGTGGATCGATAGACGAGAAATGATTGACAATTAAAAGGAAAACCGGTATCTAGTCAATCGACATGAATCGATCGAAAAACCAAAACGTGAACCAATCGACGTAATTCGATCGATTCACAACTTGGTGGATCGATTCACGGGTTTGTCGTTTAACTCACAGGTTTGTCGATCGACTCATAGGTTTGTCGATCGATTCGCAGGTTTGTCGATCGACTCATAGGTTTGTCGATCGATTCACAGGTTTGTCGATAGACTCACAGGTTTGTCGATCTATCCACGGCTTTTGTCGATTGATTCACGGGTGGGTCGGTCGATCCACGGCTCTTGTCGATCGATTCACGGAATTTTCGATCGATTCGCGGCTTTTGTCGATCAATTCACGGCCTTTGTGATCGATTCGTGGGTTTGTCGAACTAAACACATTCAAAAATCGGTAGGAA
This sequence comes from Bemisia tabaci, assembly GCF_001854935.1. Taxonomy (NCBI): domain Eukaryota; kingdom Metazoa; phylum Arthropoda; class Insecta; order Hemiptera; family Aleyrodidae; genus Bemisia; species Bemisia tabaci. The sequence continues at coordinate 1,060,716 of NW_017550922.1, read as the reverse complement.
AGGCAGCGGACTGAGCGGAATTTCTCGGCGTCTTCGCTCCGATCTGTTCGAGACAGATCGGAGCGTCCTCGCTCGGCGTTTTCCGCAGCGTCTCTTCGCCGCTAAGGTGCCGTCCCCGCGCAAAAATCATTAGACAGATTTATCGGCGTCTGGACGCCGCGTCTAGACGCGCCTAAGGTTCCGTACCTTAAGCGTGAATGATCGAATATCGATACCTCCCCATTTGAAGCTACGGTAAAGCATCGATTATTAAGGTGTGCGTTGCGAACACCCTGTTTATCGATCCTTTCCCATAGATTTAAATGGCAGATCAATCGATTTATCGCAACGCCTCGCCACCGCAACCTGGCAACATTGGCCTCCTCTGATTCGCTCGTTCGAGTGAGCGAGGATACTCACACACACTCGCAACGGCCAACCCTTTCTGAGTCTTGCTCCCAACGTTGTCTTCATGCTGGGAAACTCCTTAATTTCCCTTGGAAATGGACGAATTTAAAGTGAAAATTGGCAACGCCGCGTTTTTCCATCAATTATCCGCGATGAAAAGTGGCGGATAATTCGTTCGCGGTGTGTTGCGTTATTCAAAAGTCGGGCTCTGTCTGAAAAGGAGGACAAACAAGCGTGAGGGGGTCGAGGGGGTCGGGCGGGGGCGGAATAAACTACACGACGGTTATAACTTTTCATTATTCGATTCTTTTCATTTCGTGGAGTGAATTTTTTACTGCGGTATCGATTCGAGTTTTCCGGCCCCACCATCGCCGCTCGATCGAAGGCGTTGGCTCTCGTCGTGGTGATTATTCGCGGGGGCAATGAGTTTATCGCTTTGACCCGTTTAGGGTGTTTCATATTTTTGAATAGTTGTCGGGGTTAAATGCAATTTTTATTCGTCAAATCCGCGCGATATCGTGGATAGAAATTTGTTTAAGACTGATGGAGCGGTCGCTACGGTCTGAAATTTCTCATAGAGGGCGAAACAAGCGAATTTAAAAGTGTAAAGCTCTGAAATTAGCAAGAAATTTCCTGAAATTATCATAACATCTAATGTCGCTTTTCTTTTTTGTCTGTTGCAGGTATGTCACTGTTTCTGTATTCGCTGAATCCGTAAAGGAAAGAACTCACTATCAGTGTCAAATCGTAAGTTACGAGCAATGATCATTGGTCAAGTCCCACCGTTTTCGAGTACACAGTTAAAAATTTCCGTGTTTAATATCACTTTGTGTTACTTTTTTGCGTTAGTTCTACCCAAAGGACTAGATTTCTCAATACAATTTTGTGTTAAATCGACCCCAACCGTAGGGTACTCTAAAACATCGAATCGTGAAGAAAGTGTCCTGCCGAACTTATTTACTCTTGTTTTCCTCCTCTAGATCAGAGGTTGCAACTTGCGAGAGGCTAGCGCATTGGATTATCACCGATATAACCCTAGTTCGATCATGGCGGCTGGCAACTAATTTTCAACAAGGTCGCAGATTTTTTACTTAAAAATTTGGTCGCTTCAACACAAAGCTTTAGTGCATTTGACACAAAGAAAACTAACACACAAAACAAATCAACCAACAGCTTGTGTTACTTCGTGTTTTACTTCCGATATTAACACGAGATTTTGGTTACTTTTCTTTACTGTGTAGAGTCGAATTTGCCCTCATTACCGCTTGTGTTACTTCGTGTTTTACTTCCGATATTAACACAAGATTTTGGTTACTTTTCCTTACTGTGTAGAACCGAATTTACCCTCTTTACCGATTGTATTACTTCGTGTTTTACTTCGGATATTAACACAAGATTTTGGCTACTTTTCCTTATTGTGTAGAGTCGAATTTACCCTCATTACCGCTAGCGGAATAATGGAGAAATTTCAAGTCCAGTCCTCGCCCACGAGTGAAACAATACCTTAGTTGGGTTTGGTTTGGAAATGCAACTAAACTAACTGCCAGGCAAAGCGGAGTGTATCGCCCGCATTTGAAGGCACTACAAGCCGAGATTTTGCTACTGAAATTCTTCAGGGGAATCTAAACCGTGTCGGTGCGAATATTGCAATTTGACGAGTTGATACCCATGACACTCAGCAATGGAGATGTTGCATGTGTGAGGGATTTGCGATTTGACCATTGATTCCTATGTAAAAGTTCGCGAGAAATACGATGGTGCCACTGGTTTTCTCCGGAATCAACTCCCAAGCTAAAAAAAGCTCTCAAAGTGAGGCCAAAATGGAGGGATATCCCACCCTACCCTGAGAGTCCACGTCTACATCAACACAAACTCTCCATACATAGATAGGGAGCAAATACATTGGCAGGGCTGCCACTTTATTTGGGGACTCCAAAACTGAAAACACGGCATCACTGCTAATGTATTTTCTCCCTATCTTTCCATGGAGAGTTTGTCTTGATGTAGAAGTGGACTCTCAGGATAGCGTGGGATACCCCCTTCATTTTGGCCTCAACTTGAGAGCTTTTTTTTTGAGCTTGGGAGATGATTTCAGAGAAAACCAGTGGCACCATCGTGTTTCTCGCGAACTTTTACATAGGAATTAATGGTCAGATCGCAAATCCCTCACACATGCAACATCTCCATTGCTGAGTGTCATGGGTATCAACTCGTCAAATTGCAATATTCGCACCGACACGGTTCAGATTCCAGTAAAGAATTTCAGTTGCAAAATCGCGGCTTTTAGTGCCTTGGGAGATGATTTTAGAGAAAACCAGTGGCACCATCGTGTTTCTCGCGAACTTTTACATAAGAATCAACAGTCAAATCGCAAATCCCTCACACATGCAACATCTACATTCCCGGCCATTGCTCACTGCTCGCGACATATTGGCAACGCGGCGGCAATTCTCAATCTAACGCAGGAATAAGAATATTTCCCCGGCGAAAGAACAAGATCAGAGCCGCGCATTTCATCGCGGAGCGGGGATGGGGAGGGAGGCCCTCGAGAAAGCGGGAGCCGGGAGCAGCGGCGCGATAACGGGCCGGAAAAACTGATTCAGTTTGCTTAAGCCGCGCTAATTCCGGGCGGGACCCGCGTCAGCGGATTTTTGCGGAACGGGGTGAGACGCAACGCAACGAGAGCCGCCGCTGGTGGTGGTGGTGGGACAGGAGACAAAGGCCCCGGTCAGAGGCACTAAAAACACGGCTCATCTTTTAAGGCGAGAGATTTCTGTTTGATTTACCGTGATACTCCTCCACCTTCGGCCTCCCGACCTCGAGCCCGCCCCCGCGACGACGCAGCCCGCACAGCGATGCCAAGTGTGTCTCCAAACGGGGGTGCGTGTCACCATGCGGACCTTTTCCTAGGCAATCAATTAATTTTCTCGTTGGACCAAGGAGATTTGCAAAAATAATGGGATTAAACAATTTTTTTTAAAAAAAAAAGAACCAAACGCAGGGCCATGGTGACCCATATGCAAACGGCAAATAGCTTCCACCTCCCCCGCATCTACTCAATATGCACATAGGGATGTGAATGCACCGTGAGTACGGAGAGCTTTTCGTCGCAACAGATGAATGAGGAGCGAGAGGTTCGTATTCCAAGCCGTTTCATAAACATCCTCTCTCTTAAGGAGGTCCCATTTGGTCATTTTTGGCCCACTTGGCCTCCATTAAGGGAGGCTTTTTCCTGCCATACATTCATTTTCTGGAAAATTAACTGTTCCTAGGAAAATTTTGTTCTCTATAAAGAAAATTTTAATATTCCGCTAAATTGGTGAGTGGTAAGCAAATATGGCGGCTAGAAGTAGTTCCATCTTCTTACAATATGCTTGGTAAATCCAAACACAGGGGTGCAGAATCTTTCGAGCCTCAAGACAAGACTCAAAGACTTGTGATAGTCTAAGTCTTCTTTTTCACGCGCTTGCCCGCGCCGGTTCTCAACATTTTTTCCATCAACTTTCCAATGAATCCTACCGATTTCATAAGCGATGGTCTGTTTCTTCCGTTTTCCTTTGACTTATAACGTTTGACCCTTAAAATGTGTCTCTCCTTCCATATTTGGGGGGATTTTCCTCATTTTCGTGCGCCCTGTCGGACGCGTGATCGATTAATTTCTGCAGCCCGGTCCAAATGTTCAATAGGACATTTCAATTTTCCTCTCCATAGCTATTTTAGTTCCCTTATTCTCTCCCATGCCGGAACTCCGGGCCTCGTCCGGATTTTTCTAGAATCTCTTGAATTTTGTAAAAATTTTCTGGATTTTCCAAATTCTACCAGAACTTTCCCGCCAGCCTGGTGGCGCTTCACAGTAACACCATATTTTCCAACCACATTCACAGTAAACCCAACCGTTTTCCCCGGCACCGACCCGTCTTCCCGCGGTCCGACAACGCGGCCCGCGAAGCGTGCTTTCATAACGCACTTGACAGAAAATGAGGGCTGTGTTGAATGAGCCGTGGAAGGCCCACTCAAGCCCCCCACCCCCTCCCCCCGCTCTCCCCCTCGGGCCCCTCGAGGAACTCTTCACTCAACTTTAGCGTGCTCGCGGCTCCAATTCCGTAGCTGCTAATTAGCACGAACCCTTTCCTCTTTCCTCGACAAACTATCTCGCAAAACAAAGAGTTTGCTTTCTTCTATTGACTCAAGATCCTCGGCTCCCGCGGATTCCGGCTTATTTAAATTGAAAATAAACCGAGTCGGGACCAACGCCCTCGCCTCCCCGATGAGCCGCGGAAACCGTAAGAGAGCGTGGATTTTAGGGCTCATGTGGTTGTGGAGATGTGTGGTTTTCGGATGGAGGGCGATGGTATCGGGAGGTGTAGCGCCACCGCCTCGAAAAACCCGAGTATTGAACCCGAAATGGGGAATTAGACTTCGGGAAGTCTCGAGCGTTCCAGGTTCCGGATCAGCGTTTCTTCGTCTTGATTTTGTTTACAGGGTGACGGGGGAGTAAGATTTCTGGTTTCGGTCTTTTGGATCGGAGGAAGACTTAAAGTGTTGGTGCACTGGAAAAAAAAAAACACATTGAATCTAGAGTCCAGACTCTTAAAAACATCGACAAGAAAAAATACTCTTGATTCAATCAGATTTAAGCTTATATCAAGAACCAAGCCTCTTAATTTGAGCGGATTTCCTTTTGATCTAAGCTTAAATCTGATTGAATCAAGAGTATTTTTCTTGTTAATGTTTTTCAAGAGTCTGGACTCTAGATTCAATGTGGTTTTTTTCCATAGTGTGTTGCTTCAGTCGGAAAAAATCTGGATGATCGAGAAAAGCTAGGGAGACATATATGGGGGGGGGGGGTCTAAGTACACCAGGGAAAATCACGGAAAAAATGAAAAAATGACCTTGAATTCAGCATGGATAAAGAGTAATCATTGCCTTTACAATGGAGATGGTGGACTCCAGGTCTAACTTATTTTTCTAATCGTTGATACCACTAAATTGCTACTTCTGTGGTAACGAATTATTTCGGTCCTCGGAACGATGCAGCATTGTCACAAGAACCGAGTTTCATCGACGATGAAACTTCCAAACCACGCACCTCGTTTCCGGCGTTTAAAAGTCTTCTCAGTTATCTTATACTTTAAATGAGAACAAATCAAAATCATTTCTTGAACTTTTTTCCGAATTTTCCTCGCACGAAGAAGGAATTTCCAGGAGGTTTTTAAGAATTGACGTTGAGTTGTTCTTTTTTTGAAAAATGAAGTATGGCAAGAAGTCTGCAACTTTGCAAACCGAAATTCTTAGTTTGAGAGTTTCACCGTAGATTTATTACCACAGAGGTAAAACTCAATGGCCCGATTATCATCCGACTTAATTATGACTTTTGCCACTATTGTAGAAGAATAATATTTTCTTCGCTTGGGAGCGTAGTAATTCGGATGAAAACGGTTTCGAAAGAATTTCTACCACTAAAAAGTCTGGTTTTTACCTCAGAGGACAACCACGGAAATCTCTGCGCACAATCCTGAAACACCCTGTATTCCTTGTCGTCCAGATTTCACTGTTCCGTCCCCGTCTGCGTTCAGAGCTAAGAAAAATAATGTCGAAACGGAAATCTAGAATTTAAATCACCCGCAAATAAACAAACCAAGAGACTTACAACGAAGAACAAACAACGCGGTCGAGCAAATCACTGTTTACGTCTGTCCTCGCACCCGTTCAAAGTCTCTTCGAAAAAACTGTATTTTCTGATATTCCCTTGCTTGGAAATAGATTAACATTTTTTTGGTTTTTTTTTTCAATCTTTGTACAATGGGGGCGAATACATAATGAAGTTTCGGAGAGACGTTTGAAATTTCACGATTTTTCCGATTTTATGGTTAAAATGTCGCTCAAATCGACATTTTAGGTTTCCATTCAACGCAGCCAGAAATTTTGCGTAAAACCTCTCTGTATATGTATGAAAATTAAGTATCTCACAAGAATATTCTCAGTTGCACATTTTCAATGATGTAAAATTACTCTCATCATTTGAAGCGGGTAGAAACATTCATTTTCTTGTATTTTTTGTGATAAGATGATGCAAACGAAAAGTACCATTTGAGTGGATGTTAGAGCAAGCTGAATCTCTCCCGCCCTAAAGTTGTCTTTGAAACAAGTTGAATTACTGCTAGGTCAAGCAGAACTCCTTTGAAAGTACAAGAATTATCCACTGTTTTAAAGTAAATATGTTTTTATTTATCTAAACGGAAATTTTCCTTCTCTGATAGTTATTCAACAGTCTGTTTAAAGCTTACTGTATCTGTATTTAAAATACTTGAAAAAAGAGTTTGTAAGCTATTCCGACTGAATTCTGTGCTTCACGGAAAAAATTAAATGTTGCTCCAGCATTTATGATGTTAAAAAAATGTGCGAGAAGATTCAAATGCTGTTTTTACATTTAAAAAATGCTAACTTAACTACGGCCACGGTTAAATTAACGTATTCAAAAGTAAAGTCAGCATTTTTTAATGTAAAATCAGCATTTGAAACATCTCGCACAGTTTTCCAGGATTATAAATGCTAAATCAACATTTTTTTTTTTCCGTTCACCTTCCGCCCTGTGTTTAAAAAAGCGCCCTCAAAAAGACCAAAAATAATAGCCAAGAAAAACGAAACAGGGAGATGGAAAAAACATATAGATTTAATCATATAAATAACCCACGAATGAAACGCAGACGAACGTTTAGGCTATTATGCAGTCAGTTAACAGAATGAGTTTTCACATCATTGGAGGAAGAGCGTCAAATCGGACGCGACCTCTGGGACCAACAATTCGTAGAGGGCGAAAACATCCGCATAGCAAGTCGCATTCGCGCGTATGCTTCGCTCCGGTGATGCGCCTTCAATTCCACGCGACGCAATACCACGCATGGGTGTTCGAATAGTTGCTCGCTCGAAATCGCGCATAGATACCATCGAAACGGAGAGTTTAACGCTGTGTAAAGAGTATGGAAAATCATTTAGCGTCTGTCTTTTGTTTAATGTACTGTATTTATTTTTTAATTTTTCCCCCTTATTTAATTGATTTGAGAGTTTTGAATACGTTCGAATCAATTCGAAGCGATAACCTTGGTTTATTTTGCCGATCTTTTCTTTTCGCATGAAATTTTTGTCGTTCCGGAGCTTTACTTCTTAGCCACTTTACAGCTCAAAAGTCAATACGGCATCGTATTAATTTAAGTTTTTTCGAATTAATTTTATGAAAAAATGTATTAAAATTGTATACGTGCAATTATAAACTAAAAAATGACAAAAATCGATAAATACTGTAATTTTTGGGCGGATTTAACCAAAATCAGCCTAATAACATTAAACGTCACCTGATTTTCTCACTTTTTTTTATTTGTTTACCGAATTATAAATACCATTCTAACTTGCAAATATGAGTGGTTATTATTGATAAGAGTAGAAAAGATCATGAAAAATACCAAAACGTCATTTTATATAGTTTTTTATCACCAAATTAAACACGAGAGAAAATCAAGGAACCTATTTAGTTAGGCTTATTCTCGTCTGAATTCATGCAATTATTTCCATTAAAGTTTGACTACAAAGCACACTAGTAATGTAGCTTTATCTCATTGCTTAAACTATTGCGTGCGCTCATATTTTCCTGATCACCTGTTACTTAACCTTCCCCTTTCCTTCCTCTTTGTAAGAAAAAAGGCAGGATTTCCCGAGAATTCTTTCAAAGTAAGAACCTGAATCATTAGAAAAACATAATGATTGTTCCGATAGTTGCAAAAAGTTTGTGTCGGTAACGAAGCGCAACTCACGGAATGCCGTTACAGAGTAGAGCAAAACATGAATAATAAATCACTGCTAGTAACAGGGTGCCATCTTTCCCCTTTCGAGCCGGGATTTATGTCGGACGAGGTATGTCACGATACAGGGTAAAAGCGAGCATTTTATGATCGTTTAATAACGTGTCATTTGTCCGCTGTGCGCTTGCCGAAATTAACTCTGCTTTTTGTTTACCAGAATAATTCAGTTGATTTTTGCGCCCTTTTTTTCGCGGAAAAATCTCGGGAACATTGTTAAGCACGTGTTGGCTGTTCTCGCAGCCGAATAAAAATTTATTACGGAAAAATGTGAGAATGAATGTAGCAGGTTTTGCTTTTAACGCGTGAATTACCTATGGAAACATTCCTAGCGCTCATGCAGAATACACCCCTGAGGTCCCCTTTATCGGCTTACTAGTCAGTCAAAGGAAATTTCGCACAACATTTTCTATTGCTAAACCTGAAAGACCTTAATGAGCTAGGTTCGTAGAATTTTTCATAAGTTTTTTTCTGATATGGGAAATAGTAGAAAAACAGATTTGGAATTGAGAAAATCTGGCGCCTTGTGACGTCATCAGGCAGCGTTTCCCTTGCATGTATTGTATGTATGTTATGTGTATGTATGTTTCCCTCTTTCACATGTATTTTAACAGAGGTCATTTGGTCATACCTCCTCTAATTTAAAAACCAATGGTATTCTCATGCTCAGTTCACTTTGTAATTTCCTCTTAATTTTGAAATTTCCCTTTCCGACACCTGCAAATTCTCCGTTGAGATAATTTTGAGCGCCTCTTAGCTGAGAATAATGCATCCTACGTCCTGCAAATGGACCTCTCTCGGTCGACAGGACCGAACATAGCTTCTACAAACCGAAGATTTAGTTCAAGTAGCCGAAGTCTCTATTCAACAGACCGAACAACTTTGATAAATGTGAAACACGTTCAATTTGCACCATATTCTCTCTGTTTGTCCAGCCGAACCTCAAATCTTCAAACTCAAATTCAGTTGTGTCGAAACAAGGGAGCTGTTCGCCTGAGAAAAACTCAGCATTCTCAATCAAGAAGTTCTAGTTCAACTAGTTTTATCGGGCCGCATGATCGAGGTTTCATTGATCATGCGGCCATTCATGGCCATTTCATTGAGGTACCTCTGATCAGTGTCTTGAGCCGGGACCATAAGATTTTTGACTCGTGCTGTGCCTAATACGTACCAATGGCACCCAAGGATCAAAACGCGATTCTGTACACTGGAAAAAAAAAAAACATTGGATCTAGAGTTTAGACTCTTAAAAACATCGACAAGAGATAAAGTACTCTGGATTCAATCAGAATCTAGCTTAAATCAAGAACCAAGCCTCTTAATTTAAGCGGATTCCGTTTTGATTCAAGCAAAAATCCGATTGAATCAAGAGTATTTTTTCTTGTCAATGTTTTCAAGAGTCTGGACTCTACATCCAATGTGTTTTTTTTCCAGTGTGGCTATAGCGCAACTGAACCATTACCGTGTAAGTGTTCAATGTGTACATGTGTATAATTGTTTATGGTCTTTAAGTTTCCCGGAAAATTAGGTATCATCCGGAAATTTTCCGGAATCGGGAAAGTTCCGACATAGCTCCTCAGTACTCCCTCCGCGGATTTTTCTTCAGACTTTTCCTTGGATTTTCCCTCGACCCGACAACGCGCTCTTGACGTTGATGGCGATGCCATCATGCACGCTCCGTCGCAGCGGCTGCTGACATGGAAATGTAAAATGTAAAAAATAATCGCGTCACACATGAGTGGCGAGCGGTGTGACGGTGGCGGTACCGGGGCACCGGTTAACGAAGCGCCGATAACGCTGTTTGGCGCCGGTCGCCATGGCAACCGCCGCGCCGCGGTATAAACTCAACAGCCCCGGCTAATCTCGCACACACACCGTGTACTGCGGGTTGCGTGCGGGACACGAGGAAGGCGCCACTGCGGCATTTTCTCGTCAGGTCTGCCCCGTCCCCGGCGTCCTCTGGGTATTTCCACTTCTCCGAGCGGCTAATGTCGCCGAGCTTTTTCTCCGCGTTTTTGCACTCTCTCTCTAATGGAAAGGAGGATGTCTCCAAATGTCTTTGAGCCCTGTTCTTTGTCGTTCCTTAAATAGATCCTTTCCTCGGGGAGATCCTGCATGCATGGTTTACATTGTCATTAAAGGAGGTCTTCAAGTTTCGTTTTGTGAAGGACAATTTTTACGAACTGCTAGTCAAATTCAACTTAATAGCTTTGAATATTGAACTTTCTAAGGATAAGTAAGATCCCTCCAAGAGAAAGTGTACAATTTTAAGGAGATTCGTAAATCCCACATCAATATCTTGTGAAAAGCGCATTATTTCTTTGGTTGCATCAAGTATTTTTTGTAGAGATGATTGTCAACGAATTAAGTTAAAGTCGTTTTTGGAGGCTGCCCAAGAACACGTCAAATCTTCAAAAATTGTAAAATTTGACAGATAATTTTGTAATTTCGCGAACGGATCAATTTCCAAAGCAGCACTCTTGAATTTGAATGGAATTTTGTAAACATTGCCTTTTTTTGTGCCTTATCTAAAGCCTTTCTAAACTTTCTTATCGCACTCGAAGGCACACAGCTTCGTAAAGAGAAGAATGGGAGGTGAAGCTTGGGAATGACTTTAATATGTGTCTCCACTTTACTCGTATTTAAATTCGTATGGATTTCTGAATAGAATAGTAGTGCGAGTATCAAAATCATCATCTGGAGTTACATTAACCTTAATACATACGAGGCAAGTTTCTCGGACAGCACATGACGCATATCCTTGAATCGATAACTATTCTCGCACGAAGGATGCGTTGTGGCCTACCTCGAAAATTGAAGGCGCAATAACGATATGCGTACTCTCCGTACCATTTCCTTATCCGCTCTGCCCCCTCGAAATTTTCAGTTGGGAAGACTTGTCATTATCTAAATAGGCCGAAAAAAGTTGATTCTTTTCTCTATAAATTCTGCCGTCAATTTAATGGAACTTGATATTGCCCACGCTGTTAATATTCGAGGAGTAAAATTTAGTGCCGGGGTCTACACAGCTCCCGAAACCCCCAAGTGATGCGAATGCGAAGTGAAATTAGCACCATAAAAGCGTATTCCAGGATTAGTAGTATCATTCATTGGCGGATCCAGCAAATTGACAACATTGTCATTTCTCCATTTAAACCTGTGGAGATTTATCGATTTTTGGAGGAGCTAGGTGCTCCGACAAGAATCGATTATTTAGCATAGGTTTAAATGGAGGTAATCCGATGTTGCGAAATTGCTGGATCCGCCTCTGGTATCATTACGACGCCGTATTAGTATCATGAGAGGTTTTGGGCGCTCTAAAGACTTTGGCCCAGGATTTCACTCCAAAATGTTTAACAGTGCAGGTCTCTCACCGAGACTCCATTCTCGATGTCCAACACAATCGAAAACAAAAGATAAAAAATTCCGCGGCCGAAGCTCGGACGGCCGTATAAACTTCCCGGGATCACGAACAAGATTGGGCCGGTGCTCCCGCGCTACGGAAGAGATCAGTAACTCCATTCCGGACATGAGCCCCGGTTAACCTGTCCTCTTATGCGCCTCGGGGCCCAGTCTAATATGGAGTTACTGCTGTCTTCCGTAGCACGGCAGGGTGGATACCCGGGACGAGGGAGGCGAGAGAATTCGAATCCCTCAAAGTAACCGCCTCGGTTTCGCGTTTCCTCCGGAGTATACGGAGATGGGCAGCAGCGTTGCCGCCTCATTCGTGAATACCCGGATTTCGAGCAGTAATAAATCGATTAATGCGTAATTTAGTTGCCAAAACCGGCAACGCTGACGGGGAGCGAATAAATAAATGAAGCCAGCCGGGAAGGAATCGGCGTGAAATTCGATTGGCAGGGTCAAAATTCAATGCAAATCGATGGCGAACGATCGAATGCGCCCGTCAGCTGTGCTAAGCAGGAACCGCGTAACTGCAATGGGGGACCTCTGTGGGATCCGCGGTTTTTGCTCAGCACGGCGATAGTGACGTCATCCCACGGAATTGAGCCGGAACTAGGCTGCCAAACCTGCCGGAAAAGAGACGCGGTGTATTGTCATTTCGCCCGTATATCAAGGTGTCCTCCAGCGGGCTGATTATTCAAATTGATGGACAAAGCGATAGAAAAAGATGATAAAGGGAAAATCGAGCGATACTATTGGTTCGTATGGGCGGTTGTTTTAGACCAAGAGGGAAAATGATGGAATAATCTCGAAGGTTGCTGTTAGTTAGACTATTACCCGCCTTTTTGACCATCGTAACAACCCGCCTCCACCATTTAGATTGCTTAATTTTCTTTCTGTCTCCTTCGTCTATAGCTTTGTCTATCAATTATAGTAATGAGCCCGGTGGCCCTTACGCGGTCCAGTTCTCTAGGAATCGGGTAATCGACGAGTCATTCTCTAGTAAGTGACTAATGAAATTTTTCAACAGTGAGCGCGCATTTGTTAGTCGTTATTAAAAGTCAAATTTTTACTATTTAAACCTAACTTAGTACGCATTTCAAAGATGGAATCCTTCTTAGACATAGCACCGTTCGTCCGATTAAAATATTCTTTTCTTTTTTGTGCTTGTTCCTGTAAGGACCCATACATGCACAATGCAGTGCACCAACACACTCAAATTACTTGGGCAAGTGTATGGTATGGTAAGCCTTGGTGGATCTGAATAGAGAGAATGTGGACACAGAGCTATATGAAGATCTTTAGGGCCCAGAAAAATAGCGACGTCTTTGAATAGATAGGAGCCGGCTCCAACTTTTTTCAAAAGTTTTAAAAGCTTCACTCATCACTCACCTCACAATCTATGTTTAAAATATTTTATAAAAAATTTTCAAAGCTGGTTTCAAAACTGAACGCCTTATTTTTCAATGTGAGTAAATACGGTGATGCAAACGTGATTATTTGTCTTTTGAATCGTCTGCACATAACATCCGCCATTTTAATTATCCTCTAAGAGCTCCGTGGCGCCTAAGACGGCTGAGTCGTGCATAAACGGGCCACACCCCCCCCCCCCCCCCCGGTGTCTATATACTCCCCCTTTAAAGGGGCTCAGTATTGGTTGAGGCAGACCAATTTTCAATTTTGATAAGTGTCTCATAATCGCATCGATAATTTGCCTGATCACAAAGTAGGAAGGCCCGTTTCGAAATTATCGTTATGACGGTTAAAAACTCGTAGAATGTACGCTGCCCGAGGGACGAATTTTCGGGGGGTCGCAGCTCACCGGCTTGACAACAGGGACCGGAAGGGTGGGTAGAGCGAGCCAGGTATCCCTCGGGACGGGAATCAATTGATCGCGGCGCAGAGCGAGCAACATTTGTTGGTCCATCGGCCAATCAATCTGATCAATCAGGCTGTCGAGGGGCGCGGGGAGGGGGAGGGGTCCGTGTGGCGTTGACCCATTCAACTCTTCATCGGCCGCTTGTGCATTTTTGATGGCGCCTCGACGCACCGTCGACGGATCGTCGGTGAGGTTCGGTGCCGGGGGTGCGGTGGTCGGTGAAATTCGGCAGCCGCGAGCGAGGAATCGAGTCCGCGCTGGGGTCGCAACTTTATGGCCGTCCAACCCCCTCCTCCCTCCAGCTCCCTCCGGGCTGATTCGCTGACCACAGGAAGTTAGGAAATTGGCTCCGCGGTGGAGTCTCTGCGCCTCGCCTTTGCCTCGGGAGGAAAAATGCGCTCGATTCAAAGGACCGCCCGCAAGGTAACGCAACGCTCAAGGAGGTGGCTGAGAGTTTGCTTTGCGTCGCAGGGGACGAGGGAGTGCAGCAGAGCGTTGAGAATCGAAATCTGTTGACGTTATTTACGAAATATGAAATAAATAAATAATTTTCCTCGTTTAATTTTCGTCGCTCGACCACAATGCTGTTTTTTGTCTACTATGAAAGGCAATATTGAACAAAATTGCAAACGATTTTTAACTTCTTTCGCCTACATTCAGTTATCTCGCATTTCAATTATTTCTTATTTCGATTATGTTTCCTTACCTTTGAATCCCTAACTCGTCACAAACGTTCGCCGTTATAAGCGGCGCGGCACATCGCGAGTGCACTCCTCGCGCCATCGCGCCTTCAATTTTTCAGATGCAACACGGACATCCATTAAGCACTAATAGTTGTATCGCTGCGCCGTCATCTCCTCATAAGTTCCCTGCCACATAAATCTCCATCTAATCATTTTGAATCAAGTGAACATTTTTAGAATTTTTCGACCTTGTTTTTCCCGCAGAAAAATCTTGACCCAGCTTTACTCCACCATCCCGTTGCATACAGTTTGGACCACATTTTTAGTGTTTTCTTTTCTTGTCCATATTTCTATCTTACCCCCTTTATTATTTTTTTTTGAAAGGGGGCACTTTCCCTTCCCCTCGCGGTGCCCACCCCGATGCAGGATGATAAGCGAGTGGTTGCCATGCCATCGGCGGGGCAGTGACCCCCGGGTGTTGCTCGGCCCGGCAACCCCCATCCCTGGAGCCGACCTTTCTGAAATCTGCTACTTAGCGGGAGTTGTGATTAATAATAAGACGAGAGCAATAACTTTCCCCGCGGTCGGGAATCGACTCCGACTCCGACTCGGGCAAGTGCCGAGAACTTTTCTTCCCAGTCGGCAACTTGTTTATCTTCGACTCCGACCTTTCGCCCAGGCCCTGCATCGCCGCACACTGGTCCCAGTCAATAGGGGATACACATTTTTATAGAGCAGCCCGAGACAAGGGTAACAGTAGAAAAACAAGGGGAAAACGGGAAACAAGGCTAAAATACACAATTTAAAAAAAAAAAAACCTGGGCACACTAGTCCCAGTCAGTAGGAGATACAAATTTTTATAGAGCAGCCCGAGACAATGGTGACGTCACCAGGCGCTGCATTTTCTCACCTTTAAATCTATTTTTATACCATTTCCCTTATCAGAAAAAAAATCTAAAAAACACTGTGAAATTAGCTCTCTAAGCAAGCACTTCCAGATGAAGCAATAAAAAATTTGCATGCAAATTCTTCATTCGAGAAGTTTGACATGACATTTTTTACTGAAACTGGAAATTTTGATGTTTAACTTGTCACATTTTAAAATTAAGGGGTGTGTCTGAAAGAAAATTTCACAAGAAAACCAATAAAACCACTTTTAAAACCTTATAGATTTGTATGAACGGAGTTATAAGCTTTTAAAGTTTCCAAATTTTGTCCGACATCTCCTATTGACAGTAGAAAAACAAGGGGGAAAACGGGAAACTAGGCTAAAGTACACAATTTAAAAAAAACCGAGACGTTTCGACTCACAACTGAGTCATTTTCGTTCGGAAATATTTCAATAAAAAGTTTTTAAAAACGATGAAGAACCTGAGCCCTACATAAAAAATGACATGAAAATGACTCAGTTTTGAGTTGAAACGTCTCGGTTTTTTTAATCGCGTATTTTAACCTTGTTTCCCGGTTTTCCCCCTTGTTTTCCTACTGTCAATGAAAGATGTCGGACAAAATTTGGAAACTCCAAAAGCTTATAACTCCGTTTTTACAAAACTTCAAGGTTTTTAAAGTGGTTTCATCGGTTTCCTCGTGAACTTTTCTTTCAGGAACACCCCATAAAATTTAAAATGTGACGAAATAAACATCAAAATTTAAAGTTTTAGTCAAAAATGTCATATCCGACCTCTCTAATAAAAAATTTGCATGCAAATGTTTTATTCCGTCATCTGAAAGTGCTTAAAGAGCTAATTTTGCAGTATTTTTTATAATTTTTTTTCTGATATGGGATTCAGTACAAAAATAGATTTGAAAGTGAGAAAATGCATCGCCTAGTGACGTCATCTAGCGACTTTCCCATTTAAACACACGTATTTTAGCAGATTAGATCATTTTGCCATATCCTCATAATTAATTGTTCAATTCATGAACCAAGGGTATCCTTGTGTTCAGTTCACCTAGTAGCTTCCCTTTAAACACGATATTCATCAAATTTCAGGCACCTGCGAATTCTCTATTGATTCGATCCACTGTGCGCCGTTTACCTTCCAGTCGGCTCCTGTCTAATTTCGCTCTTCCCTCTTTTATTTTTGATCTCGCCCTGCTTGGCCGGGGTCGTCGAGTGGAAGGGGGGCATTGGCTCGCTGTTTTCCGAGTATTCAAGGGGTGTTTTATTCGAGGCTTTATTATTGGCGGTGATCGTCCGTTGATTCTGTTCGAGATCAAAGTGCTTCGGAAACCCTTTTCGAAGTTGAAGCTCTGCTCTCTGATCGTCCTGCCGCAAAGGTAGAGAAGCTAAATGAACCGATTTTGTAATAAAGAACTACTATTTTTACCATATTCTATCCTAATTCTTTCGCAGAATAAAAAGCTTCTTCTCGGAAATACCTGCTGAATTTAACTTAAGATTCCCTAAATTACGTTACGCTGTAGGGACGGGGGCGGGCGGAGGGTGGAAAACGCTCCGCCGTTTTGTTTATACGTGTTAAAGGATATTGACCTACGTCACCAAAGTGTCACAGGGGGGAGGGGGAAGGGGAAGGGGGTCAAAAGTGCCGAAAAAAACGTTACGAAATTTAGGAACCCTTAAATGATTCACAGCTTTCAATTTTCTGTCAAAGTATACTGTATACAGGGTTTCCACAGTCAGCTAATACCGACAAATGCCAAGAAAATGGACGAAAGTGTCGGGGAAAATTGTTAGGTCATCTTAATTTGCTTTCTAGAATGGTGTCATTGTTTCGAACAACAAATTCCGCCTGAAAACTGTTTCAAATTATGTCCTATTAACCAGGGCCGGATTTACCTACTTGCCGCCCATGAGCCGCCTGTATTTTGCCGCCCCCTTCTCATTTGTTTTGAAACATCAATAAAAACCATCAAGTGAACGTGCCGGAGGGGTAGGGGTGCCAAAACCGCGTTTACTCGTGTTGGACACATTTTTTAGGAAAGACCTGTTAACTAGACTAGCAAAAGTTCACGGAAATTTGCGCGAAAGTTAAGTTCCGTAAACCTATCTTTGTGTGGACAAGGCCTTTCATTTGTAATAAAGGAACGAAAAAACTATGAAAAGGAAACAAATATATGGTTTAATGATTTTAACTTCCGCCACCGCGTCGCGCAGACTGCACTGTGTTTGGCGCAATGCGTAAAGAATTCCTACAGTCTTGTAAACGCTATGCGTTTCACGCCGACCGCTGCTGAACGCACTGTGTTTGACGCAATGCGAGAAGTATTCGTGCAGTCTTGTAGGCGCTATACGTTTCACGGTGACCGCACTGTGCTTGGCGCAATGCGTGAAGTATTCATGCATTCTTGAAGGCGCTATGCGTTTCACGCTGACCGCAGTGACCGCACTGTGTTTGATGCAATGCGTGAAGTATTCATGCAGTCTTGTAGGCGCTAATATGTGTCACATGCCGACCGCCGCGCCGAGGGTTTCTCCTTTTCATCTCAAGTCCTCGCCATCATTCCTCTCTAAGCCACGCCGTTCCAGACCAAATTGCGTGTTTGGTTACTCTATTAACTCGACTAATTAAAGGTGCTGTCCTGTATCACTGATAGACTAGACGACAAAATTAGAAATTACTACTCTCTCGGAAGATGAGAGATTGTTTCGCCTTTTCTCGTTCGTAATTTTTTCTCTAAATCCGATTTTTTTTATATACCTACATTTAAAAAAACTGCAAAGTTTGCTGCCCCCTAGATTTGCCGCCATGTGGCCACCCCCTAAATCCGGCCCTGTTATTAACCATCTGGCATAACCTAAATTGTTGGGGGATTTTACCAAAATGTGTCGAGGAAATTTTATGAATCTGGTGTCCGCATCGATTCTAATTGCGTATCGTCCATTTTTTGTTTCAGGTCCGAACGTTATTTGTTAGCGGTTTGCCGATGGACGCAAAGCCCAGAGAGCTTTACCTGCTTTTTCGGGCGTACGAAGGATATGAAGGTTCTCTGCTCAAAGTAACTAGTAAAAATGGAAAAACAGCATCGGTAAGTTTGCCGTTTTCTCAGTTCGTGAACGTTTCTCATTAATCGACGATCAGATACAAAAGCAATTCCATAAACTTGCATCACTAAAAATTCACAGAGCAGTCAGAAGTTGGTTCGGAAGATTTTTCTCCCTGATTTCTAAGAAAATGTTCAAGTAATTTTTATTTATGTGAAAAGTATAAAAGTAGCAAAATTTCATTCCCTGTATGCTGGAAGTTTTTTTTCCAATAAAGAGGTTGATAAGGATCTATGCATCAAAAAGTGTTGAAGTCACTCTACACGAGGTCTTGTTAGAGTTCACGGGAAAAAAGTTTTAGGAGTTATCCCCTAAAATTGTGGCGCTGCCCCAATTTGTTGGATGATATAGTATGTGATACCGCAACATTTGAGTTAGTAACCTAATTTATTGGGGTCCTACCCCAATGAATTGGACTACATTTTGCAATTTGGAACTATAAATTCTAGGCCGGTTTAAAAACAACGTATTTGCCATTAGTTTCGCTATGCACATAAGTGTTTTTCCAGAAGAGCCAGAATTTATAGTTCCAAATTGCACAATGCAGTCCAATTGGAAATGTCCAAGTTGGGACTTAACGTTTACCTCTTTCTCCGCGTTTTGTTCGATTTTCAATCAATATGTTACTAAAAGGTTCAAATGACTTTCACTTTTTCATTTGTTTATTTTCTTTTAGTTAATTTTTTTTTTTTTTCGTTCTCTTCCACTCATCTTTTTCCCTTTTTCAGCCTGTTGGGTTTGTCACATTTCACACACGTGCCGGCGCGGAAGCTGCCAAACAAGATTTACAGGTAAGATCTCTCCCGGGTGCACATTCTCACTCACACATTCACACACACTCACTCAAGACGTATCTCAAAGCCGTGTCTACACTAGAGCCCCTTTTCCGAAAAAGATACCACAATTTTAGCTCCGCACAGTAGGAAAGTTGCAATTGATGAGAGAGTCACCGAAACTTAATCGAAATGCTTGAATAAAAAGCACTGAAAGTCAATTACAATTTGTTATTTTTTTCCAAGGTTTCAATATATTTTCAATTTCACTATATTATTGTTACATTGTGTCTAAAACCAGTGCATCTTGAGTCTTTAATTACCGAACAAATAAATGCACGAAGTGCCTCGGCCACTAAGCGGCCCGACCGAAACCACAGCTGGAATTGAAGAAGGAGCTAAAATAAGTGAAGTAGTTGCACCGAGTACCTAGTGTAGATTAGGCTTACACGTGGCCTACAGTACTCACTGTAGTGGCGGCTCGTAGATGGGGCTTGGGTAAATATTGCTGCGATTTTTAAAAACTGAAGAATGACAATAAGTGAATAAAATAAGCAGTGTTAAAACTCCTTGAAATTCTGTGCTTTTTTTCCATCTTCAACACAGTTATTCGAGTGCCACTAATGATGCTCTGTTAATTGTATACTATATGAAATTAATAGTACCTACATACCACTTGGATTACGCAAGTAAAAACTCAAACCACGTCGAGCTTTGTTGTTTAGTGCGATTTTAGAGGTTTAATTAGGTAAAGCTTTAGATAAATGTCCAATGTATAGCATTTCTGAAAGGTTCGCTGTTTTCAACTACGAATTAGGTATTTACAGTGGCGTGGCGCGCTTTGCGATGTATTGATTGATCTTCCATTTAAACCTATGGAAATGACCGATGGACAGGGTGTTCGCAACGAACACCTTAATAATCTATTCTTAACCATAGCTTCAAATGGGGAAATATCGATAATATTGATCACTCTCGCCTCACTGTCTTTAATGTGGTTTTGGTTTTGTAAAACATTGCTGCCGTCATGGTCCAATTCCATCACCCATCCCTTCGGCAACATAAATCTTCTCATGGTTGCATATTAACGCTAAAAAATCATAGCGGTACACTTTTAAGCAACTGAAGAAAAGCTTCAATATAATATCACCACAATTTTTGTAAGCTCCGACTTCTTTTTTTCTTTAAATGTCAGAAAATGTATGAATTCCCGTGCAATGAAGTTCCGCACTGGCAAAGAAAAGAATTCCAGGTCCTAAGCCTATTATTTTGTAACATGGTAACACTGAACCTGCTTCAAGCACGGACCATTTCTAACCTCACTCCAAGCTCAATCATCCACTCATTATGCACTCTCCTCTTTACTAAAATCAAATACCCAACAACCCAGCGCTAGTCGATCGTTTAAATATTTTCAGAAATAGCCCTGCTGGGCGAAATGTGTGCTTTTTGTCCCAAAAATCGCATCTCCCAATAAGACTTGTATTATGTGGGTCCATCAATTTGTTTCAATTTACAAATCAGGTCATTTCACTCAATTTAGTGGAACTTTCAATTCTTGGGACGACTTTGTCACGATTAATTTGTTTCCGGACGTGTGAAGCTGTGAGAGTAGTTAATGGATTCCGGATGGAAATGAGATAAAAATTGAATGAGTTCGATCACTCCAGTCCTTACTCGTAAATACTTTATACTTCATTAATAATCATCAGAGACTAGTTAATTGTCAAGATGCTCGTTTCTCATTTCATGAAGATAAATTTAATTTGTCCTTTTAATAGCTAGCGCTCGGTTTTAGAATAGTTTGTTACCTTTCTTAACGCAGATAGGAGAGTTTGGTAACGCTAACATTCATTTTCTGTGATGTTCAACGTTCTAAGTGGTTGCGATATGGTTGGCGAGACAACAGGAGAAAAATTCTCTTGACAAATGTAACATGTGACTGATCACGGGAAAAAGGACCTTTGTGCTGGGCGGGATTTTAAATTTTTTCAAGAAAAAAGATTTGATCAGAATTGGGTCAAAGAATCATAATCTTCGATGGAGATCACTTTTTAGTAACCTATCTAAAAAATTGTGAACAGTTTTGTTCCTTTATAGCTATCATTAAATGGTTTAAAGTTGCGTTACATACTCCGACATTCCCAAACTTACTCTTGGGTAGTTGGAGTTAAAGGGGGCTGTCTCCCAGGAACCTATTTGGTCCCTTTCAAAAATGTTAGAGATTTCGGCAAGGGCGGGACATTTTGTTTTTCATCTTGGAAATCACACCTCAATCAATTTTTCTGTAAGAAATTCTCAAAATTGTCGCTGAGTCGTCTCAATTTAAAAAAAAATTCCGGAGGACCAACGGTGGGAAAATCATCCAGACCCCCCATAATGGAATGCCCTTTTGTGCCGCCTAGATCCTCCCTAATTTTGTTCCTTCTATGCTTTCTCTCCCGAAAAAGAGAATCCCAGTTCCGCCCATGAACACAGAGATTGAAACTTTGGATAACTTATTTCCCTGCAACTGCTAACTTAAACATGCTATTCACTGGAAAAAAAACCACATTGGATCTAGAGTCGAGACTCTTGAAAACATTGACAAGAAAAAATTCTCTTGATTCAATCGGATTTTTGCTTGAATCAAAACGAAATCCGCTCGAATTAAGAGGCTTGGTTCTTGATTTAAGCTAGATTCTGATTGAATCAAGAGTACTTTTCCTTGTCGATGTTTTTAAGAATCTGGACTCTAGATCCAATTTGTTTTTTTCCAGTGTTATCTTGTTCGAGTTCAACATTTTCATTTTTTCAAAACCCATCTGAACTTCGAGTTTTTGGCGCACCAAGCTCCCTCTTTCCGTAGACGGTCACATAGCGTTTGCACACTCTCCTATCCGTGTGAGTGTGGATCATGTGAATGTTTTTCCCTGGCGGGAAGGTGGGGACGAAACAGTAATGTGGGTGTGTGTGGTTTTCAGCAAGGAGTACGGTTTGACCCAGACATGCCGCAGACGATCCGTCTGGAATTCGCGAAGAGTAACACGAAGGTTAGCAAGCCCAAACAATCAGCCGCCACTAGTCTCTCCAACTCGCACGCAGCTCTCATGCACCCTCTCACTGGACGTAAGTATCGCACTCGCACCTAACCTCACTTCTCACTTCTAGATAGAGGCCCCAGACCCGACCTCACTCGCGGCCCAAGTCGCCGCCATCCTAGTGTTTTTCAGCGTTGCCAGATCGTGTGAAATAACGTGGATATATTACACTTAGTTAAGCATATGCAAAAAATTCGCTGAATTTTCGGCACAATCTGGTAACAATGATGTTATTGCGCCGCGGCGCAGCGCGTAAGCTTGGAAAACGTCATTTTGGTTCGCATTACGAAAAAGTTTGAATTTACATCTTTTTTTCCTATCAAGTAGCTTAAACTACGATCCTGAACTAATGCGATAAACGGAGCGTAGATATCGGAAGAGTCGTGAGTTTAGAGTTCCGGCATAGGCCCTACAAAACATGTTGCGAAAAGAGTAAAAGGCACGTTCCTAATTATGTAAATCTATATTCAAACTAAATTTTGCAATCAGAAACTACTATTGAGCTGAAGCTCGTTTTAGAAACAACGTATGTGCCATTACTTTCTCTATGCAGATAGGTGATGGGTACAAGCCAGAAATTGTGGTTCATTTTTGCAAAATTTAGTCCATATGCCAGATCCCCCTAGCAATAAATCCGTGACTTATTGTAGCACAACCCGAATTGGACTTCATTCCGGAATAAAGAACTACCATTTCCGGCCCACCCAAAAAGCATCGGCTTACATAAAGAAACTAAAAGTATACATCGATGGCAAAAGTGCGAAACCACGTATCGCGGTGTTTCAAAATTCCCGCTCCTATTATATTTTTTGAAGAAAAACCAGACAACTTAACAGCTTGAAATTTGTATAGAATTTTCTGCAAACGGAAGAAAAATCAAGGAAGTTTTTAATAAATTACGTTCGCTAGTTTTCCAAAAAATAAATGAAATACTGTAGGAATTTTGCATCGTTGCAAACAAAGATACGCAGTTTCGCCTTTCGGCCACCGATATGTTGTTTCTGAGATGAGCCAGGAATTGTAGTTCCTTTTACGTAACACAGTCCAATCATCGTAGCCCTACCTCTGCAATTCCCCCATCATTTGGTTTATCAAAGAACACAAACTTAGAAAATTTCACTCTCTTTCTCCTCACTCTCCTAGTGCTCTTTGTGTACAAATTTGATCTTAACGGCGGTCCAGACCTAGCAGAAAGATACTTAGTTGCACCTTTATCGAATCTTCGCTGTAAATTAAGAGTTGTGTGTGTTGAGCAGTGGCGTAGCGAAGATAAGCTTCCTCTTCACGATTTACACGAACGCACCGTCAGAATTTATAAAAGCGCAAGATGAGATGTACTGGTTGTGAAAATAAGTGAACTGTCTCGAATATTTTGCCGACGGCAGCGAATTTGGGAACGGTAATATGATCAAACTACTGCACCGAGAACGCTGAGTTATACCTGGGCGCTAAAACAAGATAAACTTAAAAACTGAAAGGAAGTTGGTGTAGGACATGTTTTAACATCTCCTGCCGCAATGCTCACAATCAAATGTGATCCGTATTGAAAGTGGAAGGTCTTAGTAATTATAAAGTTTTTTCAAAGCTTTAACCTTTAGATACCCAGGTCGGGTCATATTGACGTGAGGCTTGCTAAAAAATACACACCCCGCGGCCGCGGGTCGTATGGGGTCGGCACACATACAAGCTCTAGATGTAGGTCCACAAGCACATCGTAAAAAAGAATCAGACATCAAATTGAAAAAAATCGATTGTCCGGGAATTTTTTCTCAACTACCTCCAGAAATCCTACGCCGGGTTTAATTGACAATTTTCACTTTGATAGTAAGTTTACTGGTCTTTATTTTTATGTTAGTCAGAACTAAGTCTATTATTAGTCGAGAAAAGTATTCAACTTTTGAAAGTGGTATAGATTCACAAATGCATCTTTATCGTACATCTTAAAGAAGAATCAGACATTAAATTTAAAAAAAAAGATAAAATAGTGTTAACTAAGCTAATGATAGGAGAAACCAAATCCGGCCTCGTATTCCAACTCTCAAATCTGAGCGAATCCATATCGCGGCGTAGATCGGAGCATTGCTAGTTCACGCCTCGCGCCATCGCGCCTTCAATTTTCCAGATACCGCACGGCCATCCACCAAGCACGAATAGTCGCATCCCCGCGCCGTCAACGCGCGTCTCCCTCCGCGGCTGTTCTCGGCATCGCCGTAGATCCACCTCAAGTTAGCGAGGCGCACAAAGAGAAAAGGAGGGAAAAAGTTTGTGTTGGGCATATTTTTCTACCTTCCCCACGAACACGCACAAATAAATATGATCCAATTGAACAATTAAAAAGACCCCGGAACTTATCAATTGTGAACTTATCGGACCCGACGACGCGACGGTTCCCGGGTCGCCAAGACAAATAAAAGTCACGGCTCCCGGCGACGAAGTCTTAACGAGGGCGCGGACAACTTATGGTTACATACCTCACTTCAAAGTGTGTCCTCCCTCGCCCCCCCTCCCCCGCCGCAGCCCGAGTCAGCGCGGAAAAGAACTCGAAAACACTGATTAAACGCGGGACAAACCCAATTATTTCAGCCGTGCCCTTTTCATTATTATAACTTCCACGTAGGTTAATCATAAGGCAGGGGTGGGAGGAGCCCCAGCGCACTCCCCGCCCCTCCGCTCTCCTCCCCCTCGTCGCTTTGTAACTATTCTTTTGCAGCTGTTTTTGATGTAATTAAAACGGCGAGGCTACCACTCTGTCGTGTAGGGGAGAAACGGCGCATGAGCGTTCGAATGTTGCCATATTCTCTCAAACCACATCATGCTTTTTTTTTCAAAAAAAATCGTACTTTAAACTGCAAACTTGAAACCGCCATATTTCCGGTGCTACATTTTTGGGCGTTTTAAGTCCCAAACTGTTCGTTGAACACTCCTCTATTCTCTAGCAGCACACTGGAAAAAAAACACACTGGATCTAGAGTCCAGACTCTTGAAAACATTGGCAAGAAAAAATACTCTTGATTCAATCGGATTTTTGCTTGAATCAAAACGAAATCCGCTTAAATTAAGAGGCTTGGTTCTTGATTTAAGCTAGATTCCGATTGAATCAAGAGTACTTTTTCTTGTCGATGTTTTTAAGAGTTTGGACTCTAGATCCAATGTGGTTTTTTTCCAGTGTATGCATAACTTTTCTCAAGAATGTATCCTTATCTGGAAAAGTTTGGCAACATCCGAGAGTTCATAGGGCGTTTTTTTGTTTAGGTATGCGCTGGTGTTGCAGGGAGTTTTTAACTTGGCGGAGAGTCGGGTTCTTTTTCAAATTAGAGAAAATGTAGGTTAATCAATAAGTAATCAATAAACACAATTAAGAGAAAATTACCATGATTGTGGAGAAAATTACGGTCGTTCGTTATGAATTCATTGAAATTGAAACTTCGCGAGCTCGAAAAACAGCAAATTTTCTCTCTATGAAATGTCTTTTTCGTCCCTTTTTAAACTGAACTTCTTCCCAAGCCTTAGCATTGCTTCATTTTTTCAAAGAAAATTCTTCACTCTAAAGTTAAAGAGTTTTAACTAAAGGTTAAATAATTTTCACGACTAAAAATAAATAAAGCCAAAGTTTGTAAGTCCATAATCCTAGACATAGCGTGCCTGGCAGATTCACTGTCTGTCTACCCTGTAAAATAAACAAAACTAAAAACCAAAATGAAAATCAACCGAAATACACCCGTATGAGCTTTTAAGTAGCCTGACTAAGCTTCCCCGTACACGACACGATGTTTTTCGAAGCCTTTGCGGGTCGAGTCCAACACCAACTCCAAATTTTAGGGCTTCCCTGTTTGAGCACTCATCTGCGACCTAAAGATCCCGCTCTCGCCCTCTCATTAAGCATAATCCCGTCATAGCGTGTTATACTATCTTCCCGCCTCTAGCTCACGGTGGCGATGAGGGGTCCGTAAGGGTAGCGTTCTTTACGTTACGTAAGTCTGGCTCGTCGAAGCACGCATTGTAATGTACGACCGTTAGTGTAGCGATAGGGCCAGAAAAATAAGTTTCCGTCGAAGAAATGTGAGCCGCGTTTCATTGCGTTTTTCGCGTCCATTTTTATGGACTCACATGGGGGTAATATTCGCCTTCTTTTCGGAAACTAGGCAAAAACAGATCCTCCGATGTTAAAACAGTCGCATCCTCTCATGTGCGTGACTATACATTTGGTTCCCCTCACTTCCCTTTTCAGTTTCTCACGTGTGCACTTTCTCTCCTCTCATAGTGTCACAAACAGTGGCGATTCTTCAAAGTTGGCGACAGTGTTTTTCCTCCATTTAAATGTATGTAAAACAATCGACGTGGTGAGGCTGATTGCCTTACTTAAAATCGATACTTTTGACAGGTGTAAATGGAAGAAAACAGTGTTGTCAACTTTTAAGAATCGCCACTTGTCGCAAAACGTATAGACCCTTTCCCTTTTTTGTATCAAAATCGGTCCAGCGAATTCAGCGGTCGAGATGTTTGTCTGAAGCTAGCACCGCTTACCTCATTTTCATATCATCGTTGGCTTTGAAATTTTACCTTTGCTGGACTTCTCAAATAGTTGAGCCTCATTTTACGAATGAGGCTGGTAGTTGAAACCAAAATGAACCAACCCGTGTGTTACC
>NW_017550922.1:1001913-1033992 GCF_001854935.1 Bemisia tabaci | reverse complement strand
CCCGCCACCCCATCCTCGCTTACCCACGAGAGAGCCGTTTTTACGCATTTTTGAGACCAAAAACGGCTCGACTTAAATTATGTGTGTTACCCATTTTTCACTTTTCTTTAAGATATGGCATCTTTCTGAGACCGAATGTAAAATACGTGACGTTCCTGACTAATTTATATCGATGGCTGAATTCCCAATCCACGTTTCTCAATTAAGAGGTTTTGAGGACAATAATTTTAGTGCACTTAGTGCAATTTTTTTTTTTTTTTTTTGAAAAAAAATCGAATTATCAATATTTCCTCTAAAGCCAGTCCTAAAATATATTCTGAGGAAAATTCATTACTACCATCTAATTTTTAAGCACCAAAAAGTGAATTCAAAATGTCTAAAGACCAATTGGATTACATTATGCAATAAGGAACCACTATCTCTGGCTCTTCCATAAAATCACGTATCTACATAGGGAAATCAGTGGCAAATATGTTGTTTCTAAAATGAGCCAGAAATAGTGGTTCCTTATTGCAAAATGTAATCCAGTTGAGCTTCAATTTGCCTTCAAGAACCAAAATTTCCGGTTGTGTTCAAAACCAAAATATGTACCATTAATTTCCTTTCATCTCTAAATTAGTTTTTTGTTATTTTTCAATTGAACTGCATTTTGCAATTTGGAACTATGAATTCTGGCTCTTTTGGAAAAACACTTATGTGCATAGGGAAACTAATGGCACATACGTTGTTTTTAAATCGGGCTAGAATTTATAGTTCTAAATTGCAAAATTTAGTGCAATTTTTGTTTGATTTTTCACTGTTGAGTGTTGAATTTCGAAGGTGTTTAAACCTGAATTTTGTAAATTGTTGCAGATCTCGGAACCCCGTTTTTCCCGGCCGGAACGCCGGAACTGTGGCCCCACCCTCTGGCGTACGCTGCACCGGCCGAGCTGCCCGGGGCGGCCCTCCAACACGCCACCCTCGTCCACCCTGCGCTTCACCCCCAAGTTCCAGTACGTTCTTATCTTTGACTATCTCCCGCTGACAAACAGGACCCGCCACCTTTTAATGTAAATACCTCTCTCCGATTTGCAACGTTATTTATAGTCTCACTGTCTCGCCCTACCTGCACTTCATTTTCCAATCAGGAACTATAATTTCTGACTCGTCCGAAAAAACACGTATGTGCATAGGAAAAAAAAACTGTACATACGTTGTTTCTGAAACGAGCCAGCGATTAATGTTCCTAGTTGTAGAATGGAGTAACCGCAGAGGGAGAGTATTGCCATTTTTCTGCCGCTTTCTGATTGGTCCACCGTCTTTAAACGTTTTTAGTAGGGTCTCTCAGAGTTCAATGAAAACAAACCCGACCTATTGGAATTTGCATTTTCCTGGGAGAAATTAAATGCGAAACCAGGAATTTTTTGTGGTAACTCATCCAGAAAGGTCAAATAGCACTCTCCAGATGGGGTCCGGGGAACCTCATCAGAATTAAAGGAGGATCCAGAATGAGGGAGGTCTCCCTGAAAAATTTTGAAAATTGAGATGTCCCATGAGCAATTTGGAGCTATTTTCACTCATATGTCAGTTGAAATACAATTTCGACAATGACAGATGTATCGCGCTCTCTTTTCAGAGGATCCCTCACATTTTGTGAAGGGGGCTGTGTAGGTTTCTAGGGGACATCCCCCCGACCCCCTAGTTCCACCCATATTGATGCATCTAGGGGAGTGAACTTCTCAACAAAAAGATCTACTAAAGTTTATTTCGAACTCATTTAAGAGATGGATATTTAAAGTTCTCATTGCGTCTAGAACTCTGTTGTTTTTTGTTTGCACAGAGAGGGCCTCAAGGGCTGTATGAAAGGCTAAAATTCCCAGGGCAATCAGAAAGTCGCACAGTTTTTCTAAGTTAAAAGGATTCAAATGACAATACTCTCTCTGTATAGGTGCTCTAATTGTAACCGTTGCACGTTTAGCCCAAAGACCTCTGCTCTGCTCTAGGCCAACAGGTGTCCTCCCTTTCGCTCTCTTCTCAAAATAAAGAACTTAAAATTCATCATGAAAGACTCAGATGCGTGTTTTTAAAAAAATTCAGGGGAAAAACTCCAAGGGAGTAATGATTTTGATGTGTCCGAGAAAACCTGGAAATGAAGAAATTTGAGGATGATAAACCAGACACCCTACAAAAAACCAGAAAAAAGTCGAAAAATCGTTCAATATTAATCATTTGGACTTAATTTTACTCATAATACAAGTGAAAAATTTCATCCACTATGTATAAAGATTCCTCCAGTCCTCTCAAAAGCAGACAGGTGCAGCCAAAAATTACTGCCCTTCTAAGGAAGTGCCACACCAACCAAAAAACCAAGGTCCTGGCCACGGATCATCAGATAGTGATAATTCCAGTCTGTAATTTGCTATATCGGTTTCCTTGTAACTTGTCTAGTGGCCCAGAGGTTTTCAGCTAAATGTGTTGCGTTTATATTCAGTGGTGTATCCTCTCAGGTGTCACAATGGTGGTGTGACTAGTAATTATTTGCATCCTTTTCCTTAACCCTTGGTAACTAGGAACGCTTTATAGCTAATGAAGCTTCGGAATGGTAGCTTGAGGATCTATCTGAACTGCCTGTCTTTCTATTAAACTCTGTTAAATAATTTATTCTTTCTCCAATGCCTTTTGTGCTCTTCAACAGAAGAGGATACGCCACTGCATACATTTCACTCTTTTTTCACTCCACTCTTTGTCTTCTGATTTTCTCGATCGACTCTCCATTTTCTTTTTCTTCCTAATAGGAGAAATGTGCTAATATATTGCTTTTTGAAAAATATGGTCGATGTCATCATCCAAATCGTCAGTACACACTCTGAGTTCGGTCTCATGAAAGACTAACAGGGAGTAATTTTATCTGATAACAAATGATGCGTGAGTGATGTCGTGTCCCACGTTTTTCAAAGAGCAATATCTCATTAATTCTGAATGTAAAAACTCAGCACTATGGTACATCCATTAAAACATAATTTTAAGATTTTCAAATTCTCAATCTCCAATTACAATTTTATTAAATTTATGAAAATATTGAGAAAATTATGAATTGAACCTTCAATTTCTACAGAGTTTCTAGTTTTATGTTCTTACTGTTTTGAAAAATATTGTTTGGTAGCTTTGAAAGTCTACTTTTGAGTAACGAAGGTACAAGAGAGAAAAACTAAAAGTTTCCCGGGAAAGTCTAAAATTTGTTGGTATTTTGGAATTTACCGCAGTTAAACTTTCTGAAATTGAAAGAAAAAAAGCTCAACTTATATGACTTTGAGGACCAACTTTGAGGATACAACTTATACGACCCAAACGACTTTGAGGAAGCTGAATAGATGCTTGAACCATTTTTTTTCAAACATACGGAATTTGATACTAAAGACATCTTTTTGCCTCTTGATCATTATATTTTTGTGAAAAAGTGAAACAATTGAGGACATTCTGGAATCTCCAGAAAAGTATCCATTTGAAGATTCAAATCATGTACTATGCAGTTTGAGAAAATCTTCTCTTTCATGAGGCAATGTTTTCTCAATTCAAACTCAACCAAATGCAAGTACCTATCATCCTTCGCAATACTTGTCATGAAATTAGTTGGTCATTCGAAAAAGTTCACTTCTTCTGCATTTATTCATTTACTTACCCTGCAATCATTTCTTTTACGCTGTTTTGTCTAACTATTTTCATCTTATTTCTCGCGTTGGTTGCAAATTCCCCTTTGCCTTGGTGGCTCAAAATTTGTTTTGAAATATACCTTGTTACTTCCATAAATTCTGAATGGCCTTGCTTCATCCAAGAATTTGAGCCTAAAGAAAATATTTAATATCCCTCCCCTTTCCCCGTTTGTCCTTTTAAAATCTGTTTGTCTTGCAGCGTATATTACTGATTAGGTACTGTATACTGTCCATTTGTCCGTAGATATAGGTACTCGTAAGTATAATTCAATTTTTTGGAACAGTATTAATGCTATGTTATCAGATATTTTGTTTATATTTTAAATCTACTTAGGTACAGATAGAAGGAAGTTTCTAAAGAAAAGTCAAGTTAAAAGTCATTTTCTCTGTGATCTAAATTTGCCATTATAGCCACATTGCGTGAAGACTTCAAAATAAAATGGAAGATTTTTTTTACAAAAACTTTTAACAAAGCCTAAAGTCATTTTTTTGGAGCAAAATGAGTCGCGAATTTTTTCATGCATTTATTGCTGTGCACTACATTTGCTGCGTTAAATTATGAAAAAGAATTTTATTATCCCAGAAAAACTTTGAATGTGCATAGGTACTGTTTTCATTGAACGTGGTGTCTAGGACCAAACAAAAACCAGAATTCTTCAGGGAATCAAAAATTTCAGGGAAAACCAGGGTAAAATCAGGGAATCTGTTTTAGAAACCAAGAATATCTTCTTCTACTGCTTAAAGACCATTTTTTTTTTTCAAATTTTGCGGACATTTTAAGTACCCTCCGTCACTAAAGTTCAAAATATTGACCTAAGTCTCCATTATTGAACTTTCATTGAACAGATAATGTAAAAATCAAGAACGCTTTTGGAATTAAAAATTTGAATGTGCGCTAAAGAATTGGCTGACATATGAAAAAAATTTATATTTATATCCGGAACTCCTCAGATTTATATGGTTTTTCCAACAATTTCGGTTAGAAAACTTTGGTTTCTTATCAGGGAATATGCATAATTGCACAGTCAAAAGTCTCGACACGATGTCATAGAAGCGCTCATCAGAACGACTAGATCAATGAAAAATGTAGTTTATCTACGTAAAATAACTCTCAGTTTTGATGAATGATCGAAATCAAAATTTTTAACGGAGGATGTTGTATTTGCAGCATCACATGTCCATGCCGCATCACCCAACCGCAGCTCTCACAGCTATGCACACCTCGCTGCCTCATTTCTTGCCATCGCCCACCCTAGCCTCCCCAGTGGGATCCTCATCAAGCTCTCAACCTGGAGTGACTGTTAGTGCAGCGCCGTGTTCAACATTGTTCGTGGCCAATCTACCCCAGTACATGTCTGAATATGAGCTTAAAGAAATTATAAACAGGTGAGTTTTTGTTATGACCCTCTGCTGCTCACAGTTGTGCCCCCTGGGTCATAGGCATCTTTTGCAAAGACGGTAAAAGGTTTAAAAAATGGTGAAAAACTGTAAATTTTGAGAAGGGATAAATTTTAAATTGTAAAAACATTTGATATTTGGAAATAAGAAGCCCCCACCTTGTTTAAGTGAGTAATAATTGAATTTTCCATAATTTTTTCGAGTGATTTCTTTTAAGATGTAACCTTGAACCAGTAAATGTCAATACCTGCAAAACCTTAAACTCATGTAAGTTTTAAAGTAAACTAGGAAAATTCTTAATTAATGAGAAGGCAAAAATTAGGTAAAATTAAATTACCTATTTTATTTTGAAATTCTTGTGAAAAGGGTTTTCTTGTTCCTGAATACTTGTCACAAATGTGTCCCATGTAATATTCCCCTTCTCTTGAAGTTTTTGTTTTTCTTATGGTCCTTTCATAAACTTTCTAATCTCAAAAGTATCTGAGACTGCGGCAGTATTCGGTAAATTCCAGAAAAAAACAAATTTTAAAATCGGGGCGTATATCTTTGCTGCAGATTCTGTTTTCATAATTTTAAAAACAAAGGCAAATTTTGATTAGGTGTCGGTGTTCTTCAGTTTAATTCTCTCATTAAGTGAAAGCACAACTAAAAACTGATAGCATTTCATTTCAATGGGAATACAATTGAAGCTACTTGAACGTTGATAAAATGATGTCTCTCAGTTTCAACGTTCAATATTTAGATTATGAAAGATGAATAGTATTTAGAGTTAATAAGAACAAAGATGCCCAGTAAAAGGGTTTTTACTTCACAACGCAATTTTTTTTAATGTGGTATAAATAATGGTGTGACATCGTTTTGGCAGCCTCTCCAACTCCACAAAACCGCTTGCCGGATTGAAACCCACCATTTCAATGGACATTTCTTTAGGGAGATTTCTAAATTTCTAAAAATTTGTGCCTTCAACTAAAATTTTTGAACATTCTAATAGTGTCAACACAATGTTCTAACATTCTGGCACTCACAAATAGAGAAGAAAAGGAAAAAAACTCAGTCTATGTCCTGTTAATTTTCAAGGTCTCAGTTCACATTTAATTTACATTCGTCCGAAAAAAATGTTGTGGAATGAATTTTGAAATTTGAAAGCTTTATTACCTTAGTTGCATTCTGAAGGTTTTATATTTGTTTCTTAATCACATCCGTCAGTTTTATTTGCTAACAAAAATTTCATATTTTTTTCAGGGAACAATCAGGAACGAAGAAACTGGACAATCTTAATCACTACACACTTGCGCACTCTCAGATAAACTCTACTTGACACAATACCCATCTCGTTATCCATGTTGCTTGTTAAAGCTGGGAGATTTGTTCTATATCATACAAATCATTTGAGTGATGTTTATAAAATTGCAGTTTGTATATTTCGTTTTCTGAAGAAGGGATCACATTTTTAAATACTTGACTAAAACTTACGAATAGTTTTAGTTTAATTTTTACATGAACT
The DNA here is from genome assembly GCF_001854935.1 of Bemisia tabaci. Lineage (NCBI taxonomy): Eukaryota > Metazoa > Arthropoda > Insecta > Hemiptera > Aleyrodidae > Bemisia > Bemisia tabaci. Next base: position 1,027,401 of record NW_017550922.1, on the reverse strand, counting down.
TGTTATTGAACTTAATTTTTTTTCTTTTTTCATTGAAGCGCAGTCGTACAATCCTCCCCTTCAAAATCCCACACCATTACTTAAACCTATGAATCTCCAACATTCATTTATCGTATTTATCTGATTCATTTTGAGCTGTACTTTATTTATACTAAAATTTTATTTCTTCGGGTTATCCGTCATGGGCGCCTCAGAACACTGGACAAGTTTTCAAAACTCCTAATTAATAGTTTGGCGATGGAAGTCACTCCTTAAACTACACAAAAATAAAAATGCATCATAATTGATGAAATTATTTACCCCTGCAGAACGTGCAGCCAGTGTACAAGATTCATGTTTTAAATACTGTGTTTTATTTTCTATGTTTTTATTTTGTGCATGTTCAACATCACATGTGAATTTATCTGAAAATTATATTTTCTTTTGTACGATGTAAAATGCTCAAATTGTGAAGGACAGAAACCGAAGATCATCATAGATTGTCAAGTTCAAAAGTGTTTCTACACAAAGATTGTGGTAGAAATCATGTCCATCTCTTGATGCTTGGCAAATTAATTGTATGTTGTTATGTTCCTTTCAACTGAAAGAGTGTGCGTTTTCTGTCAACTTTTTTTCTAAAAGAAAGAAAAGAAAAATTATCGGTGGGAAGGGATGATATTTTATACTCCAGCTATTTTTATCTCTTACTTTTTGATTGATAGAAGAGTTACAAAATGTATGCAACACAATGAAAGACATTTATCCTTCTTTGACTTTTTAACTGAACTCATAAATCAGCTGAAACAAGTGTACTGAAGTTTTGAAAAGAAAAATCTTAAGTTGCGCAGGCACCTTGGGGCATTCAAGTTTGAAGTAACATTCTCATGGGAAGCACGATTAATTCCGCATCACCTACATTGCGTAAAAGGAGCAATTAAACTTCATAAAACTACATGCTTTTGGGGAGAAAAATATTTTGGGCAACTTACTTTATGTTGAAAGCCTGATGAAAACTGTCGGTAAAGAAGCTCTGGCCAGGAAAACGTTTTATAAAAAAGGGATGGTGAGTCGTTGGAAATCTGAAATATTGTTAAATTGTGCTTGAATGCTTCGCTAAACAAACTTATATGTAATCAATACCTTGTTAAAATACTTTTTTAGCTGATTTGGAACAAAAATGTCATGAATGTGCCTTAGACCGCTAAGTTTCTATCACCAGAAATTGAAAACGCCTCTACAGAGGGCCCTTGTTGCCACCGTGTTTTTTATAATTTTTGATCCATCACACACAGAATTAGAAGGAACATTTTTTTAAAAAAAAGATTCGGATGAAGCAAAATAATGGAGAATGGTAATTTTTTCAGAAATTGCAAAACTAGTCAGGTTTCGAAGATGCGACTCATCGAAAAGTCTTAAAGTTCAAGGAGGATGGATGAAAAAAGGGTATGAAAATGAAACTAGTAAATAACAATATGAAGGCTTGGTTATCCAAAACCATATAGCTTGGTTACAAGCCAGGCTTAGTCATCCACAATAACCGAACGGTGTAAGTCCTGGATAGTACCTGTGCTCTAATGATATTCATCATGCCCGGTTTTTAAAGTTTATAATTTATCTGCTTGTGTTATGCTTATTTGTTTTACTACAGCCACAAAAATCTCGGATGAAGCTGTGGCCTTTTTTTGTTAAATTTTACATTCATCCTTAAAAATCTTTACTTACCAGAGAGTCTTAACATTCAGTATAATTTTTCCTACCCCTCGTACAATTACCCTTAGAGCTGCTGAGAAAATTTGTCATCATAAACCAAAGATAGTATTACTTTCTGATACCAATATGTCCTCAAAGATAAACCCTAGAAAAGTTACTAAACAATTTTTAGTCCTATTTTTTTAATGTATTAATGTATTAGTTTAACCCACTTATTAATTTTTTAGTTCATAATGCTAGTCATTCTTATTCTTGCATAATTCTTGTAATTTCAGTAATTTATTTTTTTATAACTTACTGTCGATAACTTATTTTTTTATTTTATTCATTTCCTCCGTTTGAATTTTCCCCCAAGCTCGAATCACCCAATTTTCCTCTCCTTCGAAAGCAAGTAAGCAATATTACATTCTTAGATCTTTCTCAATTATCTAACCGCAGTAATATAGTTAAGCGTTGATAAGGATCGGTTTAACAGATGAAAAAAAAAAAGAAGAAAAAAACAAGTTAATACTCATGTGACTTTTTTTTGTAAGGGAATCCTCCCTTTCAAGCCTATGGAATTATTCCGGAGTAACATATCATATCAAATCATATCAAAGCCATAAAGTGCTTTTAATTTGTTGATTCAAGGAAATTTGTTGAGTTATTGGATTTCTTTTAAGTAAATAAGAGTAGATTAATTATGTAACGTATGAGCTATTGATTTATTACCTTCATTCATGCTGTGTAATTTGTACATTATTGTAAACCGTTAAAAGATCTATCTAAAATTTTAAGAAATAGTATTATTATGTATATGTTTATCGTGGTAGGCTTAGCTTAATTCTGTGACGCATTCGGTCTGACTGATTGTGAGCTCATCATGTGATTTGTATCCACTTTTGATTCAGAATTTTAACATAGTGTAATTAATTGTCGATTATTCACTCAAGTTCTTTTTTGAAGATACAAAATACATCTCGAGCTCAACTAAACTTCTACACATTTTTCAATTGGTTTCTTGTCTACCAGTTTTTTTCCGTAACCATGTAGTTTTAATCCGTTTATTTAGGCTTGGTGTAAAAACTGAACTCTGTATAAGCCCGTCTATTCATTATCTCTAATTAGCTTGGCTTGGCATTGTAAATATTTGTGTATATTCTCTTGTTTTTTTTCTTTTTTTAGCTAAATATGTGTTACTATATTGTTAACAATATTTTCTACTGATTTTAATCAAAGGCTGATAACCCGTCTCTTAAAATATTTCAACTGGGAATTCTACCCGAAAAGTTTCAAGCGATCTCTTGGCAGGCTCCAAAAATGTTGGTGGTTTTATAAAGTCAAACTCGTCAGTTTCCTCATTCCTTTTCAGTTTTATAAAAATTCAATTATTTTTTTTTAAATTGAATTTAGGAATTTCAGTCACAACAGTGAATTGAGAGACATAATAATTTTCACTGCACACTTTTTAGCTCTTGCTAGAGTCAGAGCATGTAGGATTGCAAGTGAAATAATTTCACTTATAACGTTTCAAGATTTAAAAAGGGTAGATTTGCCTCGGACTCTGGCCCACTTTCACATGAATTACAATTAAGTCGTTTGGATGATGTGCGGCAGCCAGAAAGTGTCTAATTTTTTTAAAGTTTTGAAACATCACAAGGGACTTTCTTTCCCTTTTTAAAATATGTTCGTAGAAACCTGTTCGGTTTCTTTACTCTGTACCTTATAATTTGGAAGAAATCATACGCATCCATATAATGTTTAAAATTTGGTCCCGATCATACTCTTTTTTAACTAGATGATTCCTCAATGAAATAGATCAGTGGCCAAGAAGCTCATAGTCTTCTGTTTCATCACAAAATATTGATCTGAAATTCCTGAAAGAGGATAACTGTCCCACTCCTAAACAAAAACCCTCCCTGCCTTCCTTCATTTTCCTCCAGGATCCTACTCATGATCCCGGTGGAATTTTCTGATCCAGTATCTGAAGAATGGGGAAATTAACAGTTTGACTCTTATGAAGTGTTGATGACGGAAGATTAGATCTAGTATCCAATGAGCTTTTACAAGCATACGAATGAGAATTTCTTTCCCACTACTTTAACCATTCAGCTTCAGTCTTAATGTCATCATTTTGTTGTGTATAGCTAAAATTTTAGACATAATTAATTAACGTGTAAGTAGTTAATTGGTATTGCAAGTATGAAACATTACTTGTGTGGGAATATTTAAGAATATCCTTGAATTTTAGATTCATACTGATTAATGATTTGAATTCCTAATCTTGCTACTGTTTCCTCATCGATCTCTCCCTGTAATGCAGCAATAAGTGTGCGAAATACATTCAAGTGCACTCATTTTTACAATCAACTGAGTCAATTGAGAAATGCATAAAATTTGTTCCAATGTATTCTATCTGCCTATTTGCGAATGGTATATTTTTCAACATACTCTACTCGCTGGATTATGTATGTTCACATTGTAGGAATGAGGATTCTGCCGAATTGGAACTGAACAGCGCCTATTTTCAGCAACTCACCTTCGAGAAAATTAATCTAATCTTTTTGCGTTTTGCAAACAGGAATTCATAATCATTAATTTTGTATCGTTTAATTGAAGAGATAAGTATCGAAATACCGCTTTTCCTTCTTCTTTGGATCTTTCTATAAAAATTGCCATCTTAGCACATCTCTTGAACCCTGTAATATTTTTACAATAGGTGTGAATTTTTCCTATTCCTTGGTCCCAAAGAATGCTGATGAACCACAAAATATGTTCCCATGATAATTTTTAAACAAGGAATTGCGATAAAGTTTCAATGACCTGATTGAAAAAATGATCTTGTAAAATTCTCTGTTCTTTATTATCAAATAATCAATCCATCAGTGTAATTTTTGCAGATTATCTTTGCACCTAGTATCAAAGGGTATGACCACTTTAAAAATTGCAATTTTAATGAAACTTTTTTTTTAATGAAGAGGTCTTGATTTATTGAAGTAATGTTGCCCTTTGATTGCCACTTCATTGCGATAAAATCACTAGGATCATCTACACTTTTATAGAAATTTCACTCAATTTTATCTCAATTTATTTTGTGTTTTTCGGCGATTTATTCATCAATTGTAGGTATCACGGAAAATCAGCATTGATAACATAACAATTTCATCACATTAAATTGCTTTCAATCGTAATTCTTGGTTCTGACAATATTGGAATGAATAACCGTTGATAAAATTGCAATGACCTACCAATTTCATTGCAACTGGATTCTTTAAATTTTAGTCCTTTTTTCGCTGTCGTATCTTGAAAAAACCCCTTGTGCAAGCTCACCCCAAGACGTTTCTCAGAGCAGATCGCAGATGACAATCATTCATGTGAGCAGTCCTTGAGTTCACAGGTAGCCATTTGTATGGTGTGAAACGAGACTCAAGTTTTAACAGTAAAAGCTACCTTTGAAAATACCTGTTCATCGATTTTGATATTTATCTCTTCCTAAATCCGTCCATTCATTTTAACCTTAGATAGCGTCTATACCCATTTTAGGCAGTTCAACCATTTCTGTATCATAATGATCGTAATCCTAAACCTTCGTTGTTAATTTATCCGTTTCTTTTTTGTCTTTGTTAAATATTTAGGTAGGTAATCAGTAATACAATGTATTGCATACGGATCCATTCCCTCAGTTTGTACTAATATTTAATTTTCTGTTCGTATTTTTTTGTGATATTTTTTTTTCTTCCTTGAGAAGTAGAGCCTTCAAAGTGTTGTAAACCTCCAATCCTAAAAGTCCCACAAAATGTACCTACATTACATCATTGCCCATGAGAAGAGATAAGTTGTGGATTCCTTGAGTTACGTTGCTGATAAACAGCGGTCACCACTCACAAGTTTTTTTAGGATAGTGAATGGCCCTTGTTCCTCATTAGGGCACATTTTGAGACATTTCTACTATCTGATGCTAAAATTGATAAAATATCAAGGCTTGTCACAGCCTCTCTCTCCTGGTAGGAAATGATAATAGCTGCTAGAAAGAAAGTAGGTAAAAGCTCTTGCCTTTATGTGGGAAATCATAACGGATTGAAATTTTTCAGTATCGCTCACATAGCTAACACATGATTCCGCAGCTAATTGTTGATCTCTTGCTTTATGATTTCAGTATCCGCTTGAGTGTTCAGAATTGAAGTGTTTTAGAAAAATGTATATCACTAAAATGTTTAAAATCGATAGAATGATCTTGTTGGGAGGTGAAAATGCTGACTGTTGGTACTTTATTTATGAATTTTAAGGTACTGACAAACTGCTCCCTTCCACCTTGCATAAAGCATGAGAGCTTTCTAGTTTCCGTTAGTCACTGTGATATTTTTTACGATTTGGGCTCGAAAATTTCATTCTCTAATTTTGAGTAAAAACAACTACATTCCTCCAAGAGTCAATAAATCTGTTTCACTCAGTAATTAATTGATAATCATCATTTTAAAGGGCTCCGGTCACTTTTGGATGTTTTTAAAAATGCTAAATTACCTAACGTTTGTATCTGATAAAAATGTGTGACTTGTTGGTTCTACCGCGCTTCTTTTCAAAGATTTTTTTTTTTTTTTTTTTTTAACATCCGCTGTTCATTTTCATAATTTCGTTTCATGCATACTCCTCCTCAGTCATGCTTTTGTTGAAAGAATCATTTGTTTCAACTTCAGTGCTCACAGATCAGCAACAGAGACATTGCGGATTTAGGAATCATCAACATGAATTTTAAAAAGTAAGACCAAATGGTATTTTTATGGGCCTCCAATTTCATTGAAAGTTAGATCTTTAGTTTTGTGATCTCATGAGGGTTTGTTAACCACTTTTATTTTCAAAAATCATTCCTTAACGTTCCCTGTATGAAGACATTTGTTTTCCAAATTGTTTTTTTATTTTCACATTTTTCATAATCATTATTCAAAATAAAAAATAATTCGTTCTTGTGAAGATATTGACGTATGTGGGTACTTATTACTAATTCTGGCGTAGATATTTTGTTCAATACTTAAACCTGTAAATTTCATGTCTTGAAAAATTGATTATTTTTAAGTGAGCGCCATCAAGTAAAATGAACCTTGATTCTATTTTCATCATTAAGTGTGCCGCTTTATGAGTGTAAAATGTTTGTAAATGTTGCGCATTGCAAAATTTCTGATGACTTAGTTTGCTAACTAATTCATCTAAGTTTTGATATTTTTAAGTGAGATTAAATTATAGAATGGTTGAATATTATGGAGGTGTGTAAATGGTTTTGCTTTTTAGCTCCCCAGAGATAATGGAAAATGTCTCTCCAAGTATGAAGATGCTCTAGAGAGTAATGACAGGATGGAGTATTCAAAAATCCCTCCAGCAGCACCATTCCTTTTTCCAATTTTACTTTTTGGATGCATCATCATGATTCCTCCTCTCAGAGCAAAATCCACGTTTATTTGTGTCTGTCTTGATGTAAATTTTTCCCTACTTCTTGCCTTAGTTTGTTGTCGTTAATTTGTACGTGAGAGGTACATTGTGTTACCAGTTAGTAAGCCCAGTTTGTACAGAGTTTTATTTGATGTAGAAGAGTGTTTACTGAATGCAGCTATTGAACATACTGTTTTCTGAGGATATTCTAAAACTTTTTTTCTTTTCTTTTACTTAGCTGTATTATTGATTAATACATTGAAACGCATGTATGATTTTAATTTGTTGATATTCTACTCGGCGTGAGAATTTGTCTCAAGAGCTGATTAATTAAGAATGGAAATTTCAAAATTATGACTTCAATCTACTGTTTGGATCTTCAGTGATTGTATTTAAAGCTGAATTAGCGCTATCCCCAAAATCTAAGCATCCGCTTAAAATTTTTCGAAATGGGCTTGTTTTGTAAAGAAACCGGTCTGAAAGAATGAAAATCACTTTTTGATGCACTTTTTATACAAAACTATTTTAGATAGCCCTGTAAAAAGGCATCAGACAGCCTGGCTCATACAATTTTTAATCACTAGTTTTAATATTACCCTTTAAATCAGTCAAAAGTTTATTCAATATCAAAATTTTGATACGGAAGAATAGAAAAAAAAATGGACATCACATGGAACAACACATTTACATGAAAGTCCTCCAACACATAGAGTCGATTGTTTCTTCTCTTAAAACTGTACCATTTGCCTGAACTTGTTTTTTCTTTCAATTTTGAATTTCATTTTTGTCAATTACTGGAAAAAAAAAGCGCCTGAATTTACATCCAATTATTATGGAAATGTGATACATTTAAATTTTACAGCTCACTTTTTTATATTCTGTCTAAATCATTTGATAAATTATATTTGAAACTTTTCATATTGACACTTAATGTTCAAAATATTTGAACCGCAAATTAAAAATTATTCGGGAAAATATAAGAAATTACATAAAGCTAGTTTAAACTAGTCTTTGAATATTATGCCGAGAATCACGAGTATGCATTTTCATGTTGAAATGTGATTTAGCTTTTACAATATACATTCCAATTTAGTTAAAAAGTGTTTATGATGTATGTGTATGTTTTGTAAGGAAGATGAATGGGCCACTAGAAGTCAAAAACCACAATATATGTTGCTCAATCCAAATTTTGTGTTGAATACAATGAATGCATTAAGACTTTCCAAATTACATCATAAGTTAGAAAATAATGGGTTCGATCTTCGTTAACTCACACTTTCCGCTCACAGAAAAACTGGAGTCTTCTCTCATCGAATTGGGTACCTACAGAAGTAATTTCTGTTTTTTTTTTATGATGGGATAGTTATCCTTCGCACTAAATTCCATCGGAATAGATCAGATTTGAATCAGAATCAGATTTGTGTGTGGAACCATGATGTAGTTATTTGTCTAACGTATATGTTGATTTCAGTGACTAATTTGACTTATGCTGATAATGGTTTTTTTGCAAGTGGAAAGTTTGAATTTATTGCTTACAGTGTAAGCTATGAACGTTTGTTTCTCATTTACGAGTTGATTTTGAAAGTTTTCAATGAGGTAAATTTGTTTTGCATGAAACTTTGATGAGAAAACATGGACTGTAAGGCTTAATTTCTTCCCTGTTCAGTGGTCCATTCACTCAGATATTTTGTGAATGCGGTGTCTATTCGGTTGCTGTCAAAGACTTTGTAGATAATTCTTTATTTTCATTGGCAGCTTTATGAATTCTTCAGATTTCCCAATGCCGTTCAATATTTTGTGCAAAGTTTATTGAAATATTTTTGCCTCTCTCTCTTTATAAGCTTAGCGAATCTACGATACATATCATTACATGTGCCCCGTTTTCTTGAGGAACAATTTTATTACAAATAACTAAAATCTATTCTATTTATGTAGAAATTCTTTTCTTTTCCTTCTTTCTTTTTTACCATAGCATAAGCCATGCTAATAAGTAGTGTTGCAATAATGTAATATTTTACTTGTTCTACGATACATTTTGAAAGAAATGTCTGTACATATTTATACATTACACAGCATATGAATAGGTACAATAAATTGAACGAGGAGAGGTCGAAAAAAAATTATTGTGTTTAATGATTTACGACGTGAGGTCTCAAATTATGGTGTGTAACCTTAATCTGTACATTCGACATCCTTCGTTTAGACTAAAGTACATAAATAATTTGTTTATTTACTGTTCTCTGTTGCTATTTAATTTCTTTCTCCCTTTTTAAATTGTTTTTTTTCAATTTGTCAAATACTGGGAAAGTATTATTTGAATATTCTTCAAGGTGTTAAAAAACTTTTCGTGTAGTAGAGATATGCCTTTTACAACACGAAAATGTTTTGAACAAAGAAATTCATTCAATCAGTTTTGTGTTTTGGTTTGGTCCGTAATCTACTTTTTAGTGCACTAATATTCATGATTTGTTTTAAATTTTGCCTCAGAGGTGGATAAATTTGACCAGTGGTAATTTAATAGCATAGCTAAATTAATATCTGATGCCAGGAGAAGCAAATCGGAAATGTGGCGATTCTTTCAATTCTGTGACTAGGTTTTCCCTCTATCAAAGATGAAACTCGATTCTAAGCAACGCCTCAATAAATTTTAATTATTTTACATCATTTAGATGGTCATTTGCCAATAAACTGCAGGTGCTTGAATTAAAACCCTCAATATGTAGTCCAGCAAAAATGAGAATTCAAGCTGATTCCTTGAAAAATTAAAAAATCATGAAACTAACATTTGATCATGGTGTCTGAATAAGATAGGAATAAATAATCAAACTATCTTTCAAATCATTACTGCAGAAATTTTTTTTTGTCCAACTACTTTGTTTTCCTTTTGACAAAATTTTTCCTTCTAGACACAATACGTCTGTCATTTCGAATTAAACAAAAAACTGAGGAAGTAAGAATGAATCGGATTTTGTATCAAACTTTTTGGAAAAAGCACAGCTTCTCAAATGGGTACATATGTTTTTAGCAGCATACAGGATTAATTTGGCTGTGTACATTGCGCTTTCAGCTGAGCAAATTTTAAAAAAGCTACTACACTGGTTTGCCCTCAGAGAATTCTCCAGTCTCCTCATCAAAGAATATGATGCAATCCAAGAAATCATGGAGGGTCAAGTTTATCCACGCTTCTCTTTACTTTCCTGATGTTTTTCTCTCATAGGTAATTTTCCCCTTTTATTCCCCTTTGGAAGGAGGTATCTCAATAGGTCGAACCTATTTCAATGTATTTAGTTTAAAGGCGTATGAAATGCATTAATGATCGCAATTATTGCGAAAATATTATTTCTTTAGGTACTTTTAATGATATTTTAACTTATTTTTTGTGAAACAACTCTATTTTCAATTTATTCTGTAAGAAATTAGGTTGGTAAGTCTACGATCTTTGCCCTTCTCCCCTCTGGTATTCCTCCTTATTTGTTTATAAATTAACTTTTTATGTTTTATTAATAAAATTATTTTGTTTCGAGCTGTACGCTTTACATCATTTAGCTCCTTCACCTTTAGACCTGTTTCTAGGTTTCACCGTCTTAGACAAAACACCCATTTTTTCGCTTAGAAGGCTGCAGGAAGGATCAGGACCATACGCAATCGATTCTACACCTTGAACTACAAGGGAATTGAGTCCCATCTAAAAAAATTGTTTCCCGTCCAAAATCGAGAAAAATCGACAGGGGTTACATGGACCAACTTTTTAGGGCCAAAATCGAAAGTTTGCCGATCGAGCTGAAATGCAGCTGGTCCCCATGGAAATGATGCACTGAGTCCAATTTTTTGCTCTGAAATGCTTTACGAGTTCATGGGATCTCACAATCGGCGAATAATGAGATGCATGCGTCATGGTCAAAAACAACAGTTTCACAATAGTTCTCTCTGGAAGTCATTACAACCAGAGAAGCTTTTATATCAGTCTGTAATGACATTTCCTCTGCCCATGCAAATGAGCCTTACAGTTTTATGTGGAACTCAAATGTACATTCAAAAGAAATGTTTACTTCGAAAAATTTGAGGGAGAGTTGAAAATAGAAGGCGACTCAAAAAGATAAATTCGGGTGATCTTTGAAACATCATATTGTGTTATAATCTCTTGATGGCTCTCCTTCTGTTTCATTGTAAGAAGTTCATATTACTGCTGCCACCTGTTGCACAATTTTAAAAACATATTTATGATACTCCTTATCGATTTTTCACCTGATCACTTGGTTCATGACCTCTGCAATGATCCAAACTAATAACGCAAGTCTGCGGTTTCATGTCGATTACGCTAGACACTCTATGGCACTAAATACTTGACAGTTTTTAACTGAAAAATGACCCATGTGTTGCAAAAGCAGTAAAGTATTTATGAAGGCTTCTCATATTTGAAATGTAATTTTCTCAAGACATGGATCTCCACAAATTACATTATACCCAAGAAGTTTTGGATTGTGATGGGGAAGAAAATAAAAAGCAGGAAATGTATACAGGATAGTTTTATTCAAAACTCCAGTTTATGTACATTATAAATAAATAAAAAAAAGTGACACTTTGCACTTTCCATAAAAATCGTGGTCAAATCAGCCTATAAATTGAAATTTTAACAATAGATAAATTACGTGTAGTATATACAAAGTATGTATAACAAAATATGTACAGAGACATTTTACAATATTTTCAATCTTAAACTACTTGTTGCAATACCTACTAAAACGTGCAAAAACTAGGAGGGAGGTATTAATACTAAACCATTTCGACGGAAATTCTGCAGTAGTTTTTGCAAGAAGAGTTTTTTCATCTTAAAGAGCTTTTTTTATTGTTAGGGAACGTACCTCTTTGAAATTTTATCACAGTTTTCAGAGGGCTTAAGATTTAAGTAAGCTGTGAGCATTTCAAAGTTTTCTAATTTTTCATTTACTCGTTGGTTTTTTATACATTCATGTTATTCCGTTTTTACCATATACTTGTTCATTTTTTTTTTTTTTCATAATTTCATAAATCTATTCTGATTTTGGAGGGAAAAATTGGCATTCAAAAGGACTGCGGATAGAATTTGACGCAATTTAACGCCGGCTATATTTTGTGATATTCTTAAATGATATTCCTCACAATCTCCTTAATAAGATGAGTTTTTAAAATCAAACTTTATATGTACCAATCTCAAGAAAATTAAGTCTAGAAAGAGCATGTTGCATTTTTTGGAAATTAAATACGTGCTATCATAAGGAGCTGGCGGCACCATTCCTAGGTTAATGATTTAGAGCCTTATGTTTTGAACTGAGTTTTTGCACCGTCTATCTCCCTTGTCAGCGCGAGACAAGGAGAGGGGAGCTGGCTTCTCAATCAACTACTTTTCCCCAATTGATAATGCAAGTAGAACTACCAAAATTGCAATTTCCAAATCTGAATCCAATGAGTTTGGTACAGGGAAAGTTCGATTTTAAAATCTCCTTACTCAGAAGATCATGAGGAACATCATATAAAATAATCTTGAAATACAGCCAGCCTCAAAATTCTTAGTATTTTCTGCGTGGTACTTTCCACCTTAAAAATAAAAACTGCTTACTGGAACACTAAATTAATAAAAAGTAAAGAAAGAGACAAAACAGTAAAAGTAAACACAGCTCGAGAATCTTTTGGACTGAGAAGCTTTGAGAATTTTCGTCATTGAAATACCCCCTAAAAGTTGCACTTTCCTGAAAATAATATATTTTTTCCTTCATAAGATCACAGTCCGGAGCGATTAAAATAGTTCAGAAAGTTATGAGTCGCTCAATACTGTTTGTAGGAGTTGTAAATAAAACTGTCATAGAAAACGAAGATTTCCTGGAATACTGGGCCTAAGACCATTTTTTTGCTCTTTAATGACCCTCAATTTCACTAAAAATTGGGCATAAGACCATTTTTCTTTGATAGTCAATTTTACCGACAAAAATTACTTACAGCTGGATATTAAAAGTGGAACAGAACTTATGACTTATGAGAGCTTAAAATATATGTTGGAGAAACAAAGCTGGCGGCCAATTTATCAGTTCTACAGAGTTGTGAGTATTACTTGAGAGCTAAGAGCCTCACAATCAAACAGCACTTATAGAAAAACGAGAATCCCATGAGGAAGAGAGGATGAAAAAAATGGTTAACTATAAAATTAAAACATTGCAGTCTGTTATGGCACTTGATGCGGTTTAGACTGCTGATTAAAATAAGTGATTAATACTGTGAAAGCAAGAGAAAAAAATTGTAGACGAAAAAAATTAAACAAGTAAATATTGATTACAAAAAAAAAAAGTAAACTAAAATTACTTTTCAAATTATAGAACTGAGAATTATTACAGCTACTCTTCTTGTAAAGATTGGGATTTGGAGTATTGAACGTTTGCTCATAATTGATAAATTACTAACTTTCAAAGGCAACTTCCTAAGGTTTAGAACAGATTGAGTCAGGCTGAGAACAGCTAGGTCACTCAGGATTCAGCGGAAAATCCCAGGAAACTCCATCATAAACTCACTTCTTTACTCAAAATCACAGAGCCAAATTTTGCGTTTTACAATTTATGTTTTGACACAAAACGATTTTGGAGCAGTGTTGTTCAAAATAGTTCATAGTTAGATTTCTTTGAACATGAGGTTTGGTTCCTTTCCGTTTGGATCAATTCCATTAACAGCACTCAGGGGGGTACAAGGTGGGGGACTGATTGCGGTTCAAGTCTGGCTAAGAAATATTCTCCTAAAAACTTGCCAAATTGAAAAAAACTAAGAGTGCGAAGACTGAGGATTTCAAAAGAGAAATTGGATCATTAATTAATGACAGTCATAAAACTACTTTGTAAAACAAGGACTAAAAACGTGAGTGACTTTTGTTTATTCAAGACAAATGAAAATTTGAACTTTTCAAGTTCGAAACGTACTCTTCTCTTAAAATAAATAAATCAGAGTCAGATAATTAAGAAAGGATTATGAAAAAGAGAATTCAGAAATACATAGTAAGTAAACAGACTGACCTATAACAAGGAACAATGTTTTACGAACTTTGTTAAACTCTTAAACAAATATTAAACTCTTGATTGATCTACCATCAACCGTTCAACGCCTTTTGTAGCATTGATACAAAACCGTTCAAACAGTTCTGCTTGCAACCTTATAAGAGTTTAAATGCTAGCTCATCCAACAGAATCTCTGAATGATAAATACTGATAAATGTGCTACTAGAGTTCCATAGTAAGCTGAAAGAGGTCTATCAAGAGCAGAAAACAAAAATTTATAGTCCATTGTTCGAACAGATTTCTCATGAAATAACATTATGGGAAAAAATACGAGAAATTATGTCTTTATGCTTCATTTTTGAGCAGAAAATCATGAAAATATGACAGGGAAAAATACAAATTATAGGGAAAAATAAGAGCTAGCTAGACACAAACAAAAAAGAAGAAATATGAGGGGACAGAAAGTCTGAAGTTCATCTTTTGAATCTTTGATGTGCTTCCTATCACACTTTTGGCGAAAGATTGCATTTACGCTTTGAGCAAGAGAAGAAGTTAAAATTGATCATTGCACCTTAATTAACAAATACTTTTCAAGTTTGTTCTTTAATTGTGAAGAAAGTGGGGTATCGCCTAGGATATTTCAAAATGTCGCTCTCCAAGAAAATAAGACGTAATTCAAATAGAAGATACAAAGACTGAAGAACATTAAATATCTTTTCTTGCATTTAACAAAATTTTCGGTGTTTTAAAACACACAGATTCAAAGTAAATTGTTAAAATCATCAAAACAGGAACGAGTAAAAATAATTGAAAGAGAAGAAGTGTTAAAACTTGTATAAATCTTGGGTTTCGAAAGAAATGAGTTGAACTCTTCAAATACCCCATGGATTAGGGGCTCTGTGGCGATTGGCAAACACTTTGAGATTAAATACATCTAAATGATTTGGTATAACAGCAAAAAAATTTAAAATAAGTAAATAAACTAAATGCATTTCAAGTAAAAAAAGATTGCTATTAAGCTGTATCAATTAGGAGACACATAAATTATAAATTGAATGATTTGAACTTGGACTATTTAATCTTTTACTTCAAAACAGCACTTGAGAAAAAAATTGAATTTTAAAAATGGATCAGTGAACCATCAAAGTTACCTTGTCATCAAAGCTGCGACTATGAATTCTATGCACCATGAATATAAACGTTGTGCTGTAAATTCAGCATGGAAGTTCATTCCCTGTTTCAACATTATGGAGAGTAAAATTAAAAGAAACTAGAAAAAAATTGAAATATCAATTCTAACATTTTCCGTTCATTTGTTGATACAGCTGAATAGCGCAAAAATAAGTTCATTTAGCAATGGAAGTAAAAGAAAGGGCAGATAAGTCAATAAATAAAATTGATACTTAAAAAATTAGACTAGACAAAAATATTCGTATGATACAGTCCGATTTAGAATGTAATTTCTTCAGCTACTTTCTACACAAAAACTATTTGATACAGAGCTTTTTACAAAAAGTTACATACGTACAAAAATTTGCCATTTACACGATTATGTACATCCAGACCAACTTGTTTTTTCACCTTTTTGGATTATTTCATTGGTAAAACTGAAGGCAAGTAACTTTTAACACATATTCCTGATGAGAGGACAGATGTTTCACATTTACAACTAGATGACAATTAAAGTCAATCTAATTATAATCAGTCTGTATGATGAGACAGAAACCCAAGGATGCAGAAAATGTGATAACGCAGATTTCAAAATTGCCAGTCCCTCTCATAGAGACAACTTGGCCTCTGTTTTGGTCTTAAGGAGTAAATTAGAAAGTCACTATTATTCTTTTAATTTTGAACATTACTATGAATTTTCTTAACATTATAGAACTATTTTCCAATTTCTTAGGGTCCCAGAATTTGAATGTTTTTTCTTGAGACCCGACAAAAAAGCAGAGGAAAAAATTTTCAGCACCCCTGGGTAGCTATTCACCTGAAACAACCTGGAAAATTGATATTCAGCAATATGTATTTGCTTAAAGCTGAATAAAACGATCAAAATTGGCAGAAGAGATCACCATGTCATTTCTCTCTTGATTTTAACTATTAATTACCATGTTATTAAAGAGTAATCAATTGTACAGAGGCATGAAGCCCATGCCATTTGATAGCTGAATTCTGTGTGAAGTAGTTAAGTTTTTAGTCAACTGATTCATGTTACAATTTTACATGAAAATGCAAAGTACTTATGATGCAAAAAATTCACAAAATCAGCTGATTTCGCCAAAAGACGGCACATGATGGACGTTTCTTGTACACATTCGCTTTAGTCAAATTTTCCAGAATTGTTGAACATCATTGAAAAATAGACATGACAAAATCACAGAAATAAAGTACCTACGAAGATAAAAATAATACCTTTTTGGACAGTCAAAAGAACTAACTGAGCCTTTGATCAAGCTCGGACTGATAAAGTTTCAGTTAAATAAAACATAAATTGTGAAAAAGCAGTAACAAAGGGCAGTAAAAATGTAGAATACTGATTGATATTGAAGAAATAAAGGGAAAAAATGTCTTCATTGAACATTTTAAAGATAAAAATCGTAATGTTTCATTTCTCTGATTCAATAAAATCAGCTATCGTAAAGAAAAAATACAGATTAGCCTTCGGCCAATATATTGGAAACATTGACTGTAGCTCACTTGCCTTCTAGAGATATAATGCAGCTGCTCTGCCGTGCCAAGAAAAAATGCTGTGTGAGCATTTGCATGTTACCAAATTTCCGCAAATGAAATATTTATTTTTGAGGAAAGCAACGAAAATTTTGAAATTTTCGACATTTCACATCAAATTACAAACAAGTTTCTCTAGAAAATTGAAGAAAATACATTTGCAAATTTTCTCGGAGATTTATGTTATATCAAAGAGAAGTTGGCAACGTCCGAAGGCTCAAATGGCACTCTCCTTTGACACGGAAGTACTAATGCAACTGATTTAATCAATCTCAGTTTGGACTGCCTAATGAAAGTATTCCGATGCAGATAGTAAAAAATAAGCTCATTTACATCGCATGAAATCCGAAGTCGAAATACTCATAATTAAATCATGACAGATTAAATTTCATATGGCACTTCTGCCATTTCTTGGTGGGGTCCCCGCAGAGGAACTTGCTCAAAAGGGTAACGACGAACAGGCAAAACGGAAGAACAAAATCTAGGAAGGTTGAGAATTTCATTCCCTACCAACTTAAATCCCTCTCATCACATGATAAATTAGGACCACTTCCTTCTTGGATGATATATTGGCTGAGGGAATACATTGTTTATGGTTTTTTTTTTAAATATGGGGCCAAAATTATGGTTCAAAGTTTGACGATGAATTTCACTCTTTATATGATTCAATTTTACACAAAAAACAAAGCCATTTTTTCCCAGAACTAATAATCATACAAAAAGTATAATAGGGCAGCTATGAAACTCTCTTCGTGTCTATAAGCAGCCATTATCAGCAGTGTTATCATTTTTCTAAAAATTCAAAAACATTTGATTCTAGACTATCCTAAAATTAGAGAGATATTTTGAATCGGTGGATACCCTGATTACTTTCATGTCTAGATTCAGTTTCCAATTTTGCCTGCATATCAAAATCCCGAATTCATTTGTTTTCAGTAATAACAAAAATTAATTTCTATTTAGTCTTTTCCTTCAATTTTTTATACAAAAATTTACTTCAAAACATGTTGAATGAGCGGCTGAGCCTATATACAAAATTTTACAAAGTCTATCGGAGAACCAGGCAAGCTAGGATAAAAGATATACAAAATACTGATAATCTTGGTGAAGCGCTGGTGTTAAAGGTTAGCTCTTCATTTTTCACTACTTCATTAGGTGATTTGTCATATTCATCTGTAACAGAAAAAATCGAATCTTAAAATGTTAACAAGTTATCAGGGATTAAAAAAAGAAGGTCAATTAGGAGATACTGTGGAAATATAATCCTGAGCTGCAGAAAGCAGCTAATTGGCAATAGAAAACCAGGGTCATAAAAAGAAAATTTAAAGCACACTTATTGTCTGGATATAATAACCTGCGGATGATTAAGAAATGATAGATACCTATCAGCGTAGTAGATCTTTGGTTTTAAAAAATTTCAGAGTCGGGAAGCTCATAGTAATATTAACTCAAAAATCCAATCTATAAACATTTAGGAACAGAAAATATCGAACCGAGTTGGAGCTATGATGTTTTGAAGTTTGCTGAGGAAAAAAATGAAGTATTGAAAAAAAAAAACAAACAAACAAACAAACAAACAATGTATGGTTTTATTCTTAGGAAAGTGTTGTTTTTTAGGATTTAAAAGCTATGTATCGTTTCATACATCGTGCAATAATCAGCGAATGGGTGTTTCCTCTTAACACCGATTCTCTGACAAATTCCCTGAAAGTTCTGGATATGTTTCATTCCCTCGTAAATCTTGGTGATTCCTGGTTTTTTTGCACTGGTAAAAATAAATTCTTTGACTTTAAAAAAAAAAGGTCTTAGGTTGTGATCAAAATATTACAGTTCAAAATTATTCTATTTTGATTAATAGGCGAATTCTCCTGATTGAAGGAAACTCATTTCGAGTGAGAGGAATATCTATTTCAATTTAATGAATTTTTTATTTTCAAATCAAAGAAAATTCAAGTTTTCATTGATGACGGAAGTTACCATTAAAGGAAAACTTCATTACACTTAAAAACAAAATTATTTTGCTCGAATATTTTTTAAAGAAATTAAACAAAAATTTACCAGGGTGTCTACTAAAGCAGGCTGGCCAAAAATCAGTACTTTTACAATACTTTTTCAGTACATTCCCAAAAAATTCAGTACTTTCTCAGTACCTCTATTTGACAAAGTTCGAAAATTTTAAAAAATTTGACTTTCTCGCTTACATTGCAACAAAAATGACAAGAAATGGAAAAAATTCCGGACCTTCTTGCGAAGTATCTGCACTTTTTCAGTACTTCCGGACCGCCCTTTAAAAATCAGTACTATTTCCGGACTTTCCTGAAATTCCGGACTTGTAGACGCTCTGATTTACCGACCGCAGATTTTTTTTTTCAAAAGTAAACAACGCTTTTTAACAATTTTTTCAGCTCAAGCCCTGGATTCCTCATTTTCAAAGGTACAAATATAAGACAGATGTAATACTTACGTGACTTTTTGGTTGTTGGTTTGGGGAAATCTAAAGCTGTCGGCTTGACAGGAGGATAAATCGGGTGCACGACGACCGTGTTGGTTGTGGGTCGTGGCGACGGGCTTCGAGTCTGAGGCACCCACGTTGGAGCCACTGTCGATTTGACAGGGTTGGCACTCGATGAATCGCTCAAGGTACCTGAAACAATTCAAAATTTAATCTTAGAAACTTGCAAAACAAATCTGACAGGCACATTGTAAGTTTTCGAATCTATCAACCGAATTGGGCTAAAAAAGTCCATGGCTGTCAATTAATGTACCGCGTTATGCAGAAAGGAACCAAGCCTCATCGGCAATCGCCTAATTTAATTCGGCGATTTAATTTGTTACATAAAAACGGCTGTGCGGAATTTTGTGCAAATTTCAGTGAATTTTCTGCTTAGTATGAATCAAATTCCGTAAGAATTTCAAAAAAAATCAGCATAAACGTTCTCGAGAAAAAATTAAATTGCTCAGTTAAATTTGGCAAAAGCTGATGTGTTCCTTTCTGTTAAATGCAGTCCAAATCTGAGTTCACATTCAATGGACCACCAGACGGGGTCTGAATTTGAAAGTAGAATGTAAAGAGCACAAGTGCCTTCTATGCCTTCCATGACCAAAAAAAGGGAGGAATTTCAAACAAAAAAGAAAATTCGACGATTACACAAAAAAAAACTCCACGATTCATAGATTCGTAAAATCAAGAAATTTGTCTGCAGCTTCCCGGATAATTCCTGGGTTTCAAGGTTGCAAGGCACACTGCATTAGTTTAATAGGTGCATTGAAAATTCCTGCAACATGCAAGTGCTATATTATGAACCAACAAGTCATTCTTCTCTCTAGATCCTGGGAAATCAATCTGCGTGACACCCCATACAATTTATCCTCGAAAAAATTCCAATCATTTCATCTTAGAATTCAAATTACATGTAATTGTTTCATTCAACACTCTCTGAAGCTGAAACACCATGAAAGTAAAAAAAAAGAAATCATTTAAAGAAGAGACATTTCGTGCTGCAATAGGACCTCGTAACTTACTTTGATTGTGGAATTCATCAGGGCGGCAGCAGACTTTGAAGATGACTCTCATGTTGTTGGTGAGGCACCGACCACCAATTCGTCGGTGCAGATCATCTTGGGAAGATGTAGCTGAAAACAAGAAACAGAAGGTGGTTGTAAAAAACATAAACCAGGGATCCAAAATATTGAGACAATTGCCACATATTTTTTACTATTATGAAAATATCCAAAATATCAAGAAAATCGCTGTATACGCTTAGCTCATGTGAGAACTCGATTTTGAAATTTCAAACCAAACCGATCCAGGGACACAGCTCGGCTGCATGAGCCAGTGGCGTTGCGTGCTTTGCGATAAATCGATCGATCAGCCATACAAACCTCTTCTGGTAAAGGGTCGATACATAGGGTGTTCGAAACGAACACCTAAATTTCAAAATAGCAGGGTGCAAGGAAAATATTGAAATAAGATTGCGATTTAATGCAAGAATTGCAATTTTTCACCTTGAGATTGCAGAATTTTTACATCATTCGGTCAATAAATACCAATTTTTAACCATCAACACAACGAGTTCTCTGTACCTATTAAAGAGGAAGGCAATTTGCAATGCAATGGAAAAAACGCTGCTTATTTAAATTCCATTCCAATAACTTAGAAGAGTTCCTTCAATCGGTAGATAGGCAACATACACAGCACTTCGATGCAGTTGCAATAATTTTCCCTTGTAATTAATTGCTATTTGTGCTCCTTGGGTTGTGCATTTCAGAGAATATTTGAGACCTTTAACATACTCAACATGATTTTCGTGCGATGACTATACCTCTCGGTTGCGACAGACTCATTTTATTTTGCATCTCAGAATAAGCCGTCACAGTGTCCTATGCAGCCGTGCTATGAAAAAACGCAGTATGAGCATTCGATAGTTGCCAAATTTCCTCTTAAAAATGTTCATTATTGAGGAGAGTTATTGACATTTTTCCTTGATATTTTCAATTACTATAGATTCAATTGCGAATGAAATTCTGTGAAAATCTTTAGGAGAAGTATCCACAAGTTTTCCAGCAAATCCTCATTTTATGGAAGGGCATTTGGCAACGCCTGAGGGTTCATACGGCGTTTTTCCTTCGCACGACAGTATGAAGTTGCGACAAGTGTCAGCGACGTCACGTACGTCACGTCATCGGGAAGAGAATGAGGTCGATTAGCAAGGCGCACTACGCGTCGCGGGAATTTTTCTAAGCTCCTGTAAGCTCCTGATCAGTCGCGAAAATAACGAGCTGTATGAAGAAATCATGTAGCTAACTACTCCTCCCGATCGATTCACTCGTTAGGAATCCAGCGGTGTGGCGTGTTTTGCGATATATCGATTGATCTGCCATTTGAACTTATGGAAGAGTATCGATAAATAGGGTGTTCCTTAATAATCGATTCTTTACCATAGCTTCCAATTGGAAAGTATCGATAATCGATCGTTAACGTCTCGCCACGGTAGGAATCCAGTCCTCGGGTTGTCAAAACAAAATCTGCGCGTATTTTCCTTTGATTCATTATCTTTAATCGCTTTTTAACCGTGCGAGCGCGATTTAAGATTCCTGCATTTGAATTGCATCGGAACGCGCTTCGTGGGTTTTCCACTTATATTCGGATTTATTGGGAATAGTTGGGAAAGGGAAATTTTAAGCTCGTGCTCTGGTGCAATTTTTCCATTGGATATAGTCAGACTATTTAAATGCAATGGTTTTTAAATTTATGGGCGAATTTTTAGCTCATGCTCCGGTACAATTTTCCCGTTGAGAATAATTAAAAAATGTAAATGCAATGGTTTTTGAATTCAAAGGCAACTTTAAATTTCGTGCTCCGGTACAATTTTTCCATTGAAAATAGCCAAAAAATTGAAATGCAATGGTTTTTAAATTTAAGGGGAAATTTCAATTTTTCCATTGCAAATAGTCAAACAATTAAAATGCGATGGTTTTTGGATTAAGAGCAGACCATCTGCCGCAGTTGCTGAAGATAACTTTAAATTGGAAGAATCATGTCGGAGGAAATTCTCAAAAAACAAAAACATTATTTTTACTCATCTGGGCGTACAATTAGATGAAAGGACGCGCAAGTAAGTAAAATAAGGTTTTTTGATCTGTTTCTTGTGCGGGTCTCCAAAGAACAGAAAAAACTCCTAAGAGGAAATTTTTACAGTGTTTGTGATATGTATTTCAATTTTCATAGAATAATCGGGTATACTGAAACTGTGTCACAGGAATCATTCTCTTTAGAACTTGATGAGCAATCAACGATATTCTTTTTTTAAAAAACGTAAATTGGGTACTAAGTACGCACGGAGGCCGCGTATCAATCTGTTAATACAATAAACTTTTGAGTTGAGAACATCACTCACTGGAAAAAAAAAACACTTTGGATCTAGAGTACAGACTCTTGAAAAAATTGACAAGAAAAAATACTCTTTATTCAATCAGATTTTTGCTTAAAGCAAAAGGAAACCCACTTAAATTAAGAGGATTGGTTCTTGAAGCAAAAATCCGATTGAATCAAGAGTATTTTTTCTTGTCGATGTTTTTAAGAGTCTGGACTCTAGATCCAATGTGTGTTTTTTTCCAGTGCTTCTTTTTTTCTTTTTTTAATTGTTAAGTTGTAGTCCTTTAAAACAAGCTAATTTTTTGCTACTTCGAAAATTTTCCGGCATCAGGACTCTCTCCCGTGAGGGCTTTACAATCACCGACTCCTATCCCTACGAAAAATTCCGAGCTATACAATTTAACCTACAATCATGCAAATTTTCCTCCGCTCACACTTCCTAATCTCCCACGGCAGGATGTAACTTTTCTTTTGCCGAGCTAATCGCAGCCGTTTCACTCGTAAAAAGGCGGACTAAAAATGATCCTGATAACGGGAACCGAGTCGACAAGGACTGTTAAAAATGCAGCCGCGCTATTCTTCTGCTTACATAATTTCGAATGGAGACTATCCCTAAGCCTCTTTAGAGATTAGCTCTTGAATAGCTTGAACGAACCTCGTCCGTAAGTTGCCACCGGTGGCGCAGCGTGCTTTGCGATAAATCGATTTATCTGCCTTTTAAACCTATGCAAATGATCGATAGCCAGAATGTTCGCGACGAACCCCTTGGTAATCGATTCTTTACCGCAGCTTCAAATGGGGAGGTATCGATAGTTGATAACCACGCCTTGCCAGTTGCCACCCAGTCTGTGAATTTCACAGAGGAGGGGGAAAAATTAACAGAATCCTTGGAGGTATGGGTCCTCTGTCTACCCACACTTAGAACTATTAGTCCCTACGGCAATAAAAATATCGGTGCGGCGTAGAAGTATACAACCAGGAAACGGGCTAAAAGTCTGAAATATTCTTTCCCCAGTCATTTTTTGACTTTTAAGAATTCTTTACAGGATTGTTAAAGTGCAGAAAAGTTAGGTCTAAGAGTTGTGTTTCTACTCCTCCGAGTTTTTGAGAGAATTTGACTCGTAATTTGATGCAAACTTTATATCTGTAAATTAGAACAAAAAAGTTTCGTAAGCTTTCCCTAAATTGAATAATTTTTACCTTACTGAAAAGTTAAGTAAGAGTTGTGTTTCTATTCCTCCGATTTTTTTAGAGAAGTTTACGCGTAATTTGATGCAATATTTACCTCTGTAAATTAGAACAAAAGATAATCGTAAACTTTTCCGAAATTGAATACTCTTCTGGGGGAAATCGGTGACACCCGGATGCCCATGCGACAGCACGTTGTTCCTCAACACGGCGAAGACGACCTTCCTGCCGTGCTAAGGAAGAACGCCGTATGAGCCTTCAGACGTTGCCAAATTTCTTACAGGAAACTATTTATTTTTGAAGAAAGCTGCGAACATTTTCCCTTAAAATTTTCAGGAATGTCAGAGCAAATTGGGAACAAAATTTTCTGAAAAATCGGAAGAAAAATATTTGCTAATTTTCCGCCAGAAATTTGAAATTCACAACGGCGGATCCAGCTATTCGGCAACATCGGATTTCCACCATTTAAACCAATGCTAAATAATCGATTATTGCCGGGGCACCTGGCCTCTCCAAGAATCGATAAATTTCCAAAGGTTTAAGTGCACTGGAAAAAAACCACATTGGATCTAGAGTCGAGACTCTTGAAAACATTGACAAGAAAAAATACTCTTGATTCAATTAGATTTTTGCTTGGATCAAAAGGAAATCCGCTCAAATTAAGAGGCTTGGTTCTTGATTTAAGCTAGATTCTGATTGAATCAAGAGTGTTTTTCTTGTCGATGTTTATAAGAGTCTGGACTCTGGATCCAATGTGTTATTTTTTTTTCCACTGTGGAGAAAAGACCAATTCGTCAAAAGAACTTTGGCAACACTCGAAGGCTCATACGGCGTTCTTCTTCGAGACGGCCAAGTCTGCGTTCGCTTCCCGAAATCCTGGGCCTCTGTTTTTTATCAGCGTCCCCGGAGGCTGTCACGGACATCCTCCGTCCCGTCGGCGTCCCGACGCCGCCGCCGACGTCGGAAAAGTTTCATCCGCACTCGCGTCCCGTCGCGGGGCCGGGAACGGGCCCAATTAAAAACCGGGGAACGAGGAAAAAGTATCCCGCGGGAGAGGGGGCGCGGGGGCGGGAAGAAAAAGCCCGGATAATTGCCGGCCATGGTTAAATGACGCGTGAAATCGGGGTTGTCCGGGTCCGGGGGTCCCTCAGGATCCCGGCTAAGGCAAAACCACCTATCAACATTCCAACGTTGCCAAATTTCCCATGGTAAAAAGTTCGCTAAAGAAGAAGTTTATGGATATTTTTCCTTGAAATTTACACATCTTTTAGAAGTAATTACGAGCTACATTGTGGGAAAAATCGGTAGGAAAATATTTGCAACTTTCCCGATACGATAGAGTTTTATGGAGGGAAATTTGGCAACGTTGGAAGGTCCATGCGTGGTTTTTGCGTGCTGGCAAGCGGCGGGATCGGGCGTCGGGCGTCGCCGATGAGACGCGGCCGTTACTTTTGCATATCTTACGTATGTCTTCGGCTAAATAGGTTTGCTTTTAATATTTGGCTCGGAGCCACGCAGCTCGGGGCATTCGCCGATTATTGCTCTCCCAGCTGTGTGTAGCCGTACCCGAGATGTGGCTTTGTTTCCGCGACCCCC